>CM068306.1:32397965-32979476 GCA_034768735.1 Schistosoma mekongi
TCTTTAAAATGAAACTGAGTAACTATATATAAAAATTTAAGAAATTTCAAATAGAAAACAAGAGATATGATGCATTGTGAATGAGGATGTCAACTTGCAGTTATCATTTATTTTTGAAGAAGTCTTTTAATTTTATGAATCAAATGCACACCTAATTAACATACATCCTAAACTTTACTTAGTGATCACTAATGAAAAAATAAAATTTCTTTTACTAAATGAATAAACAACTGATTTAGTAAACGAATATTTATCACTGGGTCCCACAAAAGTTAAATTCTGACGTCTGAAACTTTATCGACTGTTCATTGAAACGTTTATTATAAGCTGCCACATTTAGAAACATATTCGACATAGGCATTTCTAAATTAGACATTTAATTTACTTGTGAAAAAACGAATGAACAATATGCTCACATACATTCGTCTGATGGCTTGCTCTTTAATCATAAGTCTTACCTTTGATAACAAATAAATAATAGACCGGAAAAAGGACCATAACATTCTAAAACGTATGAGTCAATCTTACATTAATGTGGTATTCTAAATTCTCAACGAACAAACCTACATTTAATATCTGCACTCATTCAACAATGAATCTTTCCATGGAAGTGTAAATAGTTGACTCTTAACAAACGATATGATAATTAATCATGTTTTATGCAGCGTGAGTGTATTACAATGAATATCAAGTACTTAGTTTATATGTTCGGGTGGACATTATGAAAATTCGAATGTTAGTGAATGATAATTAGCTTCATACCCTTAAAGAATTGTCACATAAGTCAACATTCTGATCTGTATTGCTCTATCTTCTCGGTCCTTATATAGAGGATACGTTAAAGATCAAATCAAGCTCAAGGCTTTATCTCTGTTAATCTACAAGTTTACCTGCTTAAATAAATCTTGCTTTTATGGCTGCATGAAGATAAATGATCCTGAATGAATCTTAGGATAATTGTAAAACTGTCTTTACTTCAATATTATGAACACCTTATAATTTCTTACCAAATTGTTCCACATAAAACTTTCTTAATCACTTGCGTTGTTAAAAGAAGTTTACAGAGAACTAAGCAGAATGAAATGCGAAACTTAAAATTAATAAATGAATTGAATGGAAATTAGACAACAGTTCCAAATAGGTCATATAAAAAACCATTTATTCAACCTGACTACCGTGTTAACTACGGATTCAAGCAATATTGAAGAGACAGTTACAACGTAGAACTTGGTACATGTGTACGTCAGTTCAAGTTGCCATACCTCAATTAACAGATAGAGATTAAATTGTTCAGTCAAATCCCAGAGTAGGGGGGAGGTAGTAAAAGAGTTAGTATTAATGGAAGGAAATAGATATCGGAGATAAGACTTAGGAAAATATGATTAGATAATTAGAAAATTATGATAAGTTCAGAAACTTAGAATTTGGAAGAAGACAAGAAGTGGATGCACCTGAGCCATTGCCAACGATTTTGAGCCATATCACCCAAAGTCTCTAACCATTTATTACGAGCGTCACGCGGACCCCAACCAGGTAGTCTGCACCTATTAACATGGCTCAGCCCAATTGTCAATGACTTCATGGACTGGTGTCATGATTTGGTTTGGCCGTCTCTAGCTTTCTTCCAGTCTACTTCTACACCAGACATCATTGCTCATCGAGGTAGGCGGTTGTCAGGCATACGTAACACATGTCCTAACCACCTTAGCTGATGAAGATCTACTACTTACCGTATTTGCCTAGTACTCTATTCCTAACCCATGTGTTGCTTACTCGGTGGCCCCAGCAAACACGAGCAATGCTTCGAAGATATCTATGATCGAATACTAGGACCCTACGAATACCCTCTATTCTTGATGGCCATGTTTCACATCCATAAAGTAGAACGGATCGAACTACTGCGCAGCAAATGCGTCCTTTGGTCAGTAATCGGATATCTCGCCTACATCACAGGTGACGCGAATTCCCAAAAGCTAATCGGAACTTATGTATACGCGCAGAGATTTCAGCAGACACCAGACCGTTAAGGCTGATGAGGCTGCCAGGATAAGTGAAGCGGTCAACACAGTCAACTGCCTCACTCCCTATCACTAACTTCGGTGTCGAATCATGCCAATCCTGAAGTAACATTTTGCATTTGGGTGGGGAGAATCGCATCCTAAACATCCTTACATTCATATTTAACGTAGTCAAAAGATTCTGCATTTTATCAGCATCTTCGCCTAAGAGAACTATATCATCTGCATATTCTAAGTCAGCAAGTTTATCTCCTGGAAGGAGGTCAACCCCGCCGAAGTCAGACGATGAAAATGTCAACTCTAAAAGTATATCAATGATAAAATTAAATAAAAATGGGGAAAGCGGACAACCTTGACGAACACCACTTGAGGTAGTCAGTTCTGATGACAATCCGCCATAAGCTCTCACTCGACATGTGGTGTTCGAGTAGAGAGCTTGTATAAGGTTAATGTACTTCTGTGGTACGCCTTTCAATGACAGACATTGCCACATAACCTTACGATTGATAGAGTCAAATGCCGCATTAAGGTCAAGGAATACAACTATTGTTGGGCGTCTAAAAGTGTGTCTATGTTCCAGAACCTGCTGAAGTGTGAATAGGTGGTCTAGACAACCACGTCCAGGTCTGAAACCACCTTGGTTCTCTTTAGTCTGCTCTTCACGAGCTTTAGTTAGGCGTCGAAGTATGATTGAAGCTAATATTTTGGACACTTTATTCGTTAAGCTGATTCCTCGGTAATTTTCACAAGAGGACTTCTGTCCTTTCTTATAGACTCGGATGGTTAGTGTTCGAGATCAGTCAGGTGGGATTGCGCCCAATTCCCAGACTCTAGACAGGATCCTGGTTAATCTCGCTGATAAAACTGGACCATCATCCTTAAATATTTCAGGGGTTAACCCATCGGGTCCTGCTGCTCCCCCTCGCTTTAGGTTCCTTATAGCCTTCTCAACCTCACTAAGACTTGGGGGACCAATGTTAATTTGCCATTCAGATTGCTTGGGAACGGTGGGCAACTGGAATGACGTCGAGGGACAATTGAGCTGTTCCCTAAAGAGTTCTGCCCATCGGTCCAACCTTCTGGATTGACAGTGAATGATGGTCCCATCTTTTTCTGAGATAGTTTCACTTACAGTTGGATTTCTGATACCCGTTCCCTTAATAAGTCTGAACAGTTTCCCACTGTTACCTATTGCCGTTGCCTTTCCATCTCTTTAGCTTTCGCCATCCACCACTGCTCACGATCGTTCCGTAAGCTTTTAACCAGTTTGTGTTTAAGTCGCCTTCGCTCCTCATCGTATTCAGAACCAGGTGGGATGTGTTGCCGAGCATCTGTCAGTTCAGTAGATGCAGCTGAAATCCACTGAGTTTTCCTAACATTTTGGTTTAGTTTACCAGTAGATATTACTGCTGCTCCGACAGGTTTTTGGATATCATTCCAAGCTGACTTGGGATGGGTATCGTTTACACAGTTGACTAATTGGACTTTTAGTTGTTCCTGAAATGTATTCTTGACTTTTTCATCATTAAGTTGGACTCTTGTGGGGATTTTTGCCATGGGTCTTTTACGTTCAGTGAAACGTAGACTAATACGCGCTCGCACTAAAGCGTGATCTGAGTCTAAACATGTGCTCCAAAATGAGCGGCAGTCTTCCATCAAGCCTCTCCAACAGTGGTTGATAGCAATGTGGTGTATTTGAGTCCAACGTTGAGTTGAATGTGGGAGCCTCCATGTCAACTGATGTCTTTTCTTATGTTTAAAGTTAGTGCTTGCGAGAAATAGACGGTTATCTGAGCACAGTTGTAATAAACGGTCGCCATTATCTATTCGTTTGGCCTCGACACCATAGGATCCACCTAGGTGCTTTTCGGTTTCGTCTAATCTGCCTACTTGGGTATCAAAGTTACCAGCCATAAAAATAAATTGAAAAAATGACTAGGTTGTAGAATACGAAAGCTATTTTTGCATAATCAAACTAAATAAACTTTATTGGTTTTAAATCTGTGGTAAATGATAAATTTACAAGTAAATATCGTTGTGCTAGTGAAAGTACTCTTCGACAAAGTTTAAACAGTCTGGTTATGCAAACCAGCTGAGTGAAAGATCATATTCATTTTATTTTTACCAAAATCAAAATACTAACTTTCTTAATTAAGTTATTTTACTGATTTCATGCTCAACTAACGTAATCTATGCTTTACGTATAGCGTGGTCTTTTACCAAAAATCTTTCTAACAATTGGCATTTATAAAGTACTGTCCTTAAGCTCAATCGCAACTTATAACTATAGACAGATACTTAAAAAGTCGTTTATTTGAGTTTTTACTTTACTTATGTGTTGAAATTAGAGCTCTGAAGATTAAAAACGTAATATAAACGACTTTCAATTTAAGTAGAGATTTTTATGTCACGTCAGCTTAAAATTCATTCGTTTTAACGTCTTTTTCTTATATCAAGACATTATTTTAGCGATTCAACTACTGACGTCATGAATGCAAGTCTATTCTTCTTATCTAAAGTTACTACAGTAATATGTTAAAATACATAGTCACTTTGTTATGAATTAAACTTTTGTTTTCTTAATTAAACTGAGAAAATGATTCTAGTTACTAGAATTGAATAATCACTATCTATACTTCATATTTATTCATCATATTCTCAACCAATGCAGTTTCTATCTTACCAAGTTGATTTTTTTTAACTGAAAAAGTGACAAAACTATTTGTAACTAAAATGACACTGATGAGTTTAATCGTTAGCCGACAGAATGTTTTGTAAAATGGCTCTTTAATATTTAAATCAAGCTAACTAAATTTCCATGATTATAATGAATTTATATCATGTGTGACATTTACCATCTGCATATACCAGGATTTCATTGTGATTATTCATACGGTGACTCGATCAGAGTGTTCTTTTACAGCAAATGCTAACGCGTTATTAGCTAAATGCTTAGATAGCTACTAACCTGTCTAACGGGTTTAAAGATATTAATGATGGCTTGTAATCATTTAGAAATATTTTAAAGCATGTGTCAAAAGATGATTCTCTAATATCGCATATTTAGTAACTGAGTAGTTGCAAATCTTAACTTTAATAAAAATTATAAACCTGTATAAATTAGACCTACTGTTAAATTTTCTGTACACAGATGCAAATTTTAAAAGTTTTGTATCTCTTGCATTAAATGTACTCATATTTATGACAAAATAAATACCCATCTATCAATAAACTTTACGAAGAGGAAAAACTTATTCTGAACAAATTTAACACTTGCCGTTGTAACATTTATTAATACTGCTAATTGTATCCTATTTCGGTAATCGTCTCCTAAAAACCAACAAAAACCTCGGTATTTTGTAGAATATGATTTAGTTTTGCATAATTTTAAATACATATTTCTTCTTTTGAATATTTTGCTGTAACAATTACTTCAAGTTTTCAGTCAATATAACGTGGAAACTAACAGTAGTTACTGATGTGTCCATGGATTTATAGTGCAGAAATAACAATTGTCTCTAATTAATTATGTCAACTATGAAGTTGTACACATTTTAATCAATTAGTTAGCTTATCAATTATAAACTACACAGGTCAATTTCTACTTATTAAATTATGAATTAGAATTGACAGTCCGTTACTAAAGATAATGGTGGTCATGATTTTTAATGTAAAACAAAGGCTCTCGATAATGATTTCACTGTAAATAACACAAAAACTTATATTATGATTATATTTGATATAATTCATTCTATTTCAATTATTCATTTTTGACCAGTAAAATCAGTACTAAACTTACAGTATAAAAATTATCCTGTACACCAAAACATTTATTCACCTAACAAATGAACAATTAACTGAAGTTCTACTTAATATCTTAAAGGTCTCTGTTTTCTAAGTACTTTCATCAGAAAAGATACCTATTTCTCTTTAATCAACAACAATTCTGAAACGACCGGATGAAATGATGACGCTAAAACAATTAGAAGTCATACAATTCAGCAAAACATCTTGCAGATAATTTGAGTTGCTTTATTTGATTTAATATTCTCTAAATCAATAGCAATATTTATTACAGTGATAAAATGCATAATGTGTGCTTGGATTTTTTGGTCGATTTTTATTATGGACTGATACTGGTCAGTCTCTATTCCTATATGTGCATGCTGAGAAAATAACGGTAGTACACAAGTATTATTGCAACTCGCAAGAGGAATCCAGGACGCGCGTTTCATCTAACTCAAATAATGTTAATATGCACTCTAAAGTTTAATATTTTTTTTCACTTAATCTATTCTACCTAATTGATTGCTACCAAATCTTGTAATTCGCTGCATCCCTTGTTGAAAATGATCCAAAAATAATAACCAGGATTTCAATAATTTTAAATAGATGGATGTTAAATTGTATAAAACCGATGAAACTACATATCTGCTTTGATGAATATTTTTGAAAAATACTTTTAGTTATCTCGGTTTTAAGCTTTAAATTCCTTTTTTTAAGTATATTTATGTATCAAAAATGGGAATTAAGGACATTTCTCTACCTGTAATGTATTTTCCAAACACTCATCTCGACAGGCAATATGTAATTTTGATGTAACTGTAATTACTACTCACAGATTTATTCTTTGATGATATAACGAGAAAAAGTAACTTTCACAGACAAAGGTAACTCTGATACTTACTAGTAACGTAGTGTATCTTACGCATGTTCAGAGAGTCATATCAAATGTATTTAAAACTAAATGGCTTTAAACCAATATATAAATTACATAAAAAACGCACTGTAAAATTAAGGTGAATCTGAGTTATTCAACTCTGGAAAGTGTATGAACCACAATGTGTGTATATCCAGACACTGAAAGATATACACCGTTGTAAAGACAAGAGTTAAACTGACATGTAACAAAACATAATAGTTACCTAGATCATAGGATTAGTCCCTTTGTCTACGCATCACCAGTACTCATATTACGGTAAAATACAACATAAGTGGGAGTTATTTGGAAACATTCATATGTAACTGTTATTTTGTGTTTGTCTATTGTATGTTTGTAAAGTTTAAAACTTTTATTCATCAATCGGATAATTTTAGTGCATCTTTTATTCACCATCTAATTCACCCATCTGATCAAATTAAAATGAATCTCAAAACTTCAAATTGATATTTATGATTTAAAAAATTTTCTTAAAATGTAAAACTGATATTCATAATCTTTTCACCTATCACTAAAGGTTATTCGCGGCATGTATCCGTCATGCTTTAGATAATATTAAGTTCAACTGTAAACTTTCCAAATAAAACGAAACGCGCGTCCTAGATTCCACTTGCCAGCTACAATCTAACTTAATACTTAGTAATAATGTTATACTAAAATCACTGTCTAAATGGATAGTTACGAGTAGTAAAATGGTATGACCAGAAATATTCAACCGAAATAGCATTTATATACATAAATTACCAAATGATTAGTTTGAACAAATTATTCTCTTTTTTAACATACATAATTATAGGAACTATTGTTATTGCTCACGAAACACCTAGTAACCGGCGATCAATTAGTTCTTCTGTCGTTAAATGGTACATTAATTTCGTTATCGAACAAAGCGTATAATTTGTACACCGAAATACATGAATCATTCTCTAAGAAGACAGGTAGTTAACAACAGTTAAACACAAGCAGTTGCATTTTCTAAAAATGTCTATACATTTTAGTGGGGTGATCTCCGATAAATAAAATTCTACCACATCCGAGACATAGAAACTTGAAAATAGAAACTGAATCTCATCTCAGTTCCCAAACGGTATCGCGTTTGCCTTAAAACTAGTAAATTTTCAATGTACTCTAGAACTGGAGCTTCAAAATGAACTAATTACGAGTTGTATACTAATTTGAGATAGTTGGGTTATTGTCCCAATTAATGTCAATTCAACGAAAGAACTAATTTTTAAAATTGCCTAAATAAAAATATTATCTAAATTGCATATCTTTAAGCTGTAATATTAATGCTTTAGTAATAAAATCAACTATATTCAACGTAAAAACGTAAAAGCCTTTTCAAAAGTCTTTTAAAAACCCTAAGTGATAAATTTTTATGTACATAATAGAAAGTTAATCAGATTACATTATTTAATGACAGTTTCAGTCTCATAAGAAATATAAAAAGACAATTAACACACATTATCATCATAATGTCAAAATGCCAAGTGTTCATCACGCTTGAATGTTACTAATCACTTTCTTTTTTTTTCAACACGTAAACTAGATGTATATGGTTAACAATTTCGTAATCTGGTACAATTGAAATGCATTTATTATGCTTGACGTAATAAAATATAAAACGTTATTATATTTTATAAATGTATCCATTTAGATAAATCTATATAGACGCTTTTTAACCAGGCTTTCTTATCAGCATGACTTGTCAAAGCACTTAAAGATAAACAAAAGTTAAAATATTTCTTGATTCTCTATATCTTTGAACAATGAATCAATGTAACTCTTAAAAATCTAACATCAGTATTAAAAGCAAAATTTTATTAATTGTCATGTAACTAAAACAAAGCTAGTACCACACATATATATATATATATATGTATAATTCAGTAACTGGATACAGTGAAGTCACATTTTAACATCAGAGGTCGTGAAGACTGTGGAACATATTTTGTAGTTTTGCCTAAATAAACTGACTCCAATTTGATTATAAGTGATAAATTTGTTTTCTGATTTGTTATCACCAACGCTAGACAGATAAAACACATGCCATCACATTTCACTATTAACTTTAAATGTCAAACATACGTTCACAAAATCGATATATGCAGCTCAACAGTCATTATATTTGGTTTTATAGATAAAATTCTTTTGTTTTAAACTAGGTGTTTTATTTTTGACTACTAATAAAAATTTGAATCCTCATAAATTCCTTTGAAGTTTCTTTCTGCTCTTGAATATATACATTCTTTTGAGTGACCAATCACTCTATTTTGTCTTTATTTATTAAGCATACTTCTTATGAGTTTGTAGTGACACTTATTGCTATTTAATACAGGCTCAAATAATTTTAACTCACTTTACTGGTCTTTTGTTGCTATAAAGGACTGGTTGGTAAGTGGGAATCCAATCTGTGATATATTAAATCAAATAAATAACTAATCTCTACGAAAGTAACTATCTAAATTGAACTGTAGCAATCAACACACTAGTGACTAACTCCAGGATGTTCCTGATGCTCTAGTGATAAGTCGCGACTAGTAGAGTTCAGACTTACCTAATTATGTCAGGATACAAAGCAGTTAATTTATAATCTCCTGTAAATATAAATGATGAAGATAGCCAAGGCAATGAGAGTGGTTGCACTAATGTTTATATCTAGGTCTAGTCTTTGAACTTGAATAGCGATATCCTCGGTTGTATGCAAAAGATGACTTCGTAGACCATGTAGTATAATGTATAGGAAACAATAGTTAGTTTTGACAGCTATATTCAAATCCCTTCTTGTCGGATACCAAATAACTGTTCATGAATCGATCTTTTAACCATTCTTAATTTTGGCTTTATCAATCAAGCTACGTAATATTCAGTGGTGGACTGACTGTCTTATGGAATTCTGGGTCATACAATTAACCCCAAGCCAATAAATATAGTATATTCTACCAAACTGCTGGATAAAAATCTAATAGATATCACAAAGACATAACATCACATATAAATTAAAAGATTGTTTCTTTACACTAATAGCAAGAAATGATTTTTTTTAACTTTTTCATTAATAAATGTTAACTAACGATGTCAACTGATGTTTATAAGAGTTTCCGCACGTTGTCAAAATCTAATTACATGAAAAATAGAGTAAAAACTACTAATGTACATCTGTTTTAAGGTAATTGATTCAGAGTATTCCAATATACCAATACATTTGAACGATAAGTAATAAACTAGTAAGCTAATGAATATTCCATAGTAATTTTACTTATACGAAATTCTTACATTCATGTCTATACATAACTAAACAAAACATGATGTTTATCTCTTGAATGAATTTCTTAAATTCTATCTGATACTATAGAAATATTTAACGTCTGTAACAGCTGTAACCATTGATATTTTTGACAAAAGGAAAAAATACTCACTAAATTTATGATTAATCAATTACGACATTAACAGGCAACATTATGTAACATGATTCAAAATACCATACTGTCAGAATATCTATTGCATAATGTTATGTTTTTTCTTTAGTGTAATTAAGTTTCCATGTTACTTACGTAGAAATATGACTAAAAAGACATGCCATTATTAGTTGTTAGATATTGTAGCTTAGATTTCAAAATTCTTAGACTATCTTAGCTATAATTTATATACAATGCACATCTGTATACAACCAAAAATCTGTCGAAAACTTTAGTAATTAGAACATACGAGAAAACAAATACAATTTTAATAAAACACTATTTTTAATTACAGTGATGTTTACATTCTGAGTTGGTTGAGTTGATAAAAATGTGGCTGCAAAATTGTGTTTTAGGAAAATATTATTTATTGTACACCAAGAACCACTTAGTGTTAATGTTTAATAAGTGTAGTTCACAAGGATTTGGTGCAGACATTAAAGGAAAATGTGCTTTGTTTTCTTGGTTAAATATTGAAATCATTGTTAATAATAATAATATCTTGAAATTATTCGATCGTTTAAATTTATCGAACCTAAGAACAATTATGAATAGCTTCTTACACGTCTTACCTTCGTCAATTTAAATGAAGTTTGAACGACGATGTTTTCAGAATACAATGATTTCTTTGTATCTAGATTGCATTCACTTCAGCAACCTTCTAACAGAAAATTTTAGTTAGTGCACCATGTAAATATCATTATAGATCAACATAAATATTGTTATTCATGAAACAGATGTGATTGTGACAAAGACAACGAAGTGATTCTTTTAACACAATAGTTACAAATGAATAGAGTAATAGCTCTAGAAACCATTTGAAATGGCGCAATTAATCAGCATAATAATGAATTTATCAATTTGAACATGTTTATTTTGAACTATAACGACATTTATTTGATAAACTAACTAAAGTTAATTGCTAGTAAGTGACAGAAGAGAATACAACAGAATACAATGAATTTAATGTATTCTGCAAGTATTGTATTTATTTGAATTATGAATAAACCTGAATTTTTAACCACATATCTATTTCATTTCTAATTTATGCCATGAATTATTAATTATGAGAACATGTGAAACATTAAATGAACTATGCACTATGTAAAGCAATAAATACTTATTCTCATACTTCAATGAATGAAGTTCTTTTTTATTCTATAATTACTCCCCTATGATCATTATTATAATACATTATAATTGTAAGAGTTGATTACTTTAAGAGTTCTAAGTAAAAAAAGATGTAAATTAGTAACAAATTATTTCAATCTTCGTAGTTCATAAAGTGAAAATGATACACAAATTTCTCAAAACTTTTTCAGAAATTGGCAAGGGATTACTATATGCGTTTTATGTGTTTTACTGCAATTCTTATCATCGATTATTATTAAAAAGTATATATTTTAATAACTAAATGTATGATAATGAAATATAGAAGTGTTGTACATGACAATAAAAATAATCTGTCGTTAAGTCAAAGCTTCAAAAACCTTCTCGTTTAGTAAATTTCCATAGAACCCTTCTGATAGGTTCAACAAAACAAGTTGATTGAATGCATGCATTTGCTGGATGAATAGTATGTCATTTGAAAAACACTGAACAACAAACCTGCATCCTACTTTTGTTCGTGTATATAAAATATTTACCTATTTTAACACAGACGATACTAACTTTTTCTTTGGATGTAGTCTATCTACTTTATACAAATGAAACTACTGAATGTTCACTTCATACCTGTTAATTTTTCACTTTGTGTTTTTGGTGTTAGCTTAACAAATCTTTCCATCATTCTACAAGTTTAAGTAAAATTCGTTATTGAGCTGCAAATAAAACATTCATTCTCGTTATTTTAACGCATACACAAAATACACGTAACCAACTGTTTTTTATCCTAATCGCAATTGATGAATTATTTTAAGTAAAGGTATTTTTACAATGGTTGTAACTATTCAGTGTTTACCTTACGTGACAGAATAAAGTCAAGGAAACTTAAGGCACTACATAAGCAAATAGAGAGAAAATGTGAACTCAGTACAAAAAGTTTACTACTTATTACTCATCCTGTGAATTTTTACCACTACTTTTTTTCTAAGTTGCAAGTGCAGTAAGTAATGTGCATACTTGTTTATGCATTATAACACAGCCATACTGAGACATGCAGTTTACTGATAGCTCATTAAATACTAAAATGATGTGATTACTTACTTTCAGTACTGTGGCATCAGTTGAAGTCTAGTTTCTGTTCTGTATTATGTTTTACAACGACACAACAATAATCAGCGAGATGACCCTTTTAATCTTTTACTCAATCTAACTTTACAACTTTATATCTATTTGATGTCATTAATATACTTCCAATACAACTCGATACTTAAAGTCGTCCCTATGATTAGTTTATAATAATATTCCTGGAAAAGTATTGTTATTCAAATATACATCCATAACGTTCTGATAAATTTCCTCAATGATATATGAATCATTGTGATGAGGTTTTGTATTTGAACAGATTTGAAATTTCTCTAAATTCCGTCTGATAAAGTAATAAATAATTGTGTAATACTCCCCACAGCCTTTCATTTTATTTATGACTGGAAAATAAGCGATCACACATAAAGTAAAATTTTGCAGTGGAAATATATACACACTGACTATTTCTTAGCACTGAAGAGTTAGATTTAGAATGTATGAGTTTTCTGAATAATGTTTTGTTCTGGTCGACAGTATAGGCAGTAAATATGTTGATCAACAGGAAACTTCAGTTTGGTTGATTGCTAATAACTATTGATTAGCAAATTAAAGTGTCGAATGACAGAGTTTTATAAACTTATCAAAACATTAAAATCAATCAGCAATCATTGGCAGATATGATGTTGGTCATAATCTGATGTTTATAAGACAAATAATTACTCATAATTATTCAATATTTATAATATATTGTTCTTGCTAACCTGCGTCTAGTCGACTTCAATTGTTTTTCAACATAACTGTGATCACTCATTGCCATCGGCTTACATATACATGATTCTATAAATTATGACATGAATATTATCATTATTTGCACAATCCAGCAATTCAAATCTGATCATTACCTTCAGAAACAGCTAGTACGGTTCCTGAATTTACTCTGGACCCAATACTTCTACACTTACTTATGATTAATTTAGACCTGCTTGAATGTTTTCTTATTAATTTTCTATACTTTAAAATCTGTTTAATAAGCTGCTTCTTTTCTTTTATATGTGGTATTTTTGTTAGTGAGTGCCTCTTTACACCTCGTTTAGGTGAACTGTCACTCATTATTTTCAATAAGCAAGTTGATTTCATTTTAGAACAATTCCTCACCATTTAGAAAGTTATGCAATACTCTTGTGATTCATTCGATACTAAATGAGTTGTTTGATTCTAAATGAGTCGTATGGCTATCTAGTTCTAACAAAAGGATCCCGATGGACAAATACTTCGTGAAAATGACTATATAATAAATTGTACAGTTATAGTAAATGCGATGTCCAAAAGGAAACTTTTTTACCAAATTGTTCTTATTCCTCAATAAATGGTATTGTTAATTTTTATTTCTAAAGAAATCTAGAGGTTAAAAATTCTGTTTTCTAAATGTCTTCCCAAAAACCCATTTTTTATACAACATAATCCAATAGAAAAAGTGAGTACATTTTTACTATGACTGGTGGCTGTTGGTTAAATGAAAAGGATATTTGTCCTTCTTTTAAGAAGCATAAAGAAACACTTTCTTGCCTATAGTTAGTTTCCAGTCCTACACTTACCACGGTAGAGCGAATTGTTGCTTCTGTATTTATTACGTAATTACTCCCTGTCTAATTAACTTTTTGAAATATTCATAATTATTTCCTGTCTAATTGTTTGTACTTTTTTACATCATTTCAATTGTTTACTCCAACGCTCTTGTAAACTGTGCTTATTATTATAATTACGCATGCATTTGTGTGTCTCATTAGAAATGAATATTCCGAAATGCATATGACTGATGGTAACTTTGTCTTAAGTAAATTTTATATTCACTGAAAAATAAGTGGTCAATAGTGAAGTGTACAGAAATTTAATGTTACCACTACTTTCAAAAGATGTACTGACCTAGTCATATTAGCCAACTATACAGATATCCTCTTTTCCTTCAGGATAAGCAAGTGGCGTTTCAGTTTGACAGTACTCACTGAAAAAGCATTGAAAACACACAACTTACTGAATGCTATTACAGAGATTCATAAAACATAGCAATACAATTAGCAAGCCAACTATTAACGTAAGTAACAATTATGTTCACTCATAGTCTTACTTATGGAATATTGAACAGTTTTACGACATCAAGAATAGCAAAAAATCAAGTAGAACTATATTTGTGATAATCTAAATGAATAAAATTGGAATATTAAGTTCAGGAAGGTGTATATCTTATGACCAACAAGAGTATTTCAAATATATATCCGTATTAATATGACAAAGTTATCCTGAAATCAGGTCTATTTATCATTTTCTTCGATTATCTACAACATTTATGATTTTTGTTAGACTAATTCTACCATAGTCAATAAAAAGAGTTCATTCTGTAGCTATATTCCAGTAATTATAAGTCATTAATTTATCAAACTTTCACACTAGTCATATTTCGTATTACTGAACTACGCACAACGTTATGCAGTAAACATTCAAATTTTGATAATATATACATGCAAGCTCAAGACTCTTTCAGGTTGTTATATAGCAGTAAATTGAATGAGTTGACAATCTCACTTGTTACTAACAAGTACTTCCGAAGAACAATGATTTGTTAGTCAACTAATCGTGATCCAAAAGTACTACGAGATAGTTTAATATTATGTATGTTAACACTGATCAGTTAAACCTGCAGTCTCTGACAAAAGTTGTTCAACATAACGGAATAATATGTTGAATAGCTACTTCATTTATCGACTAGTCCATGTGTTTACTAATATTCATTTGTATATATCATATATCTAAAATATATATATTTTAAGTTCTTTTTTGAATTATAGGCTCCTTATTGCATTTTGGTTTAATACTGTTGTTATAATTTACAGTTTGGCCACAGGATGTATATATGAATTGTTCGATTAGTGACATTCAGTGTAAAAAGATAAGATATGTGATGCAAATGTTGGTTGTTAACTTTAATATTATTAAATCATTTGATATATTCAATGTAATTTTGAAAAAGGAATCACTCAATATTAAATAATCAGTCAACAATACCACATATAATTCTGTGAAAAGTAGAACAACCAATTTAATAACGCTTTTATTAAGGCTGGCGTGTAACAAAACCCTACTAACATGTATCTAAATTGCGGCTCACACATATTCAGTAACTAAATATTTTGTCTTAGTAACTACACACTTGATACATATAGTTATAACACTCACTAAACGTTATGTCACTAAGATGAAGTCAATTAGCCAATGGAATTCGATTTATAATGTTTAGATATTCAAATGCTTGAGAATACTATGCATTAAATATGTAGTAACTAAATCGTCATTTCTTATTTTTGTGTAGCAAAAGTGTTAAAGAAATTACTTAATTTACTCTTATTTTTATCTTTCCATCAAATGGTGAATTAATTGGTTAAACACAGAAATATATAATAAACCTGACTATGAAAACGCAACGGATTTATCAAAGCACCTCAAAACACAAGCTTTAAAAAGGTGTAAGTGGTTTTAGAAAGTTTTTGAAGACGCTACTTTCGTTAAATTGATGTGGTCTTATGGGGACTGACATTGTGTTTAGTTGATCGTGTTGATTAACAATTGATGTTAGAAGGGTACTACTGAAAACCAGGAAGCACTGAACAGCCGTTTTGTTCTAGTATAGGACTCTTTAGCAGCGACCACCCTATATTCAGCCAAGAGGACTAAACCTAGGGCCTTCAGGTAAGTGAATGTCTACCTTCGGCATTACTGGGTAGAGTCCTTACTTTAATAAATTTGTGGCAGCACGATGACCATGGATTGTTATCAGTGATAACTGTCACACGTCCGACAAACCTGAACTCCACCAGTCACAATTTTTACTAGGACTTAAAGGACGTCCTGAAGTTTAATTGATTAAATTTGTATACTTTAAAATAATAGCTTGTTATCGAATTATTCTAGTGTAATGTACGTGTTCTTCATAAACATTTGGAAGGTGGGAATAATAGTGGTGTATCTAGGAGGGAGAGAGAGAGAGCATAATGCAACCGGATCGGCTAGAGAAAACAAAATTCAACGTGATAGCACATGTCATTTGTACGTCTCCTCTTGATGGTTTTCAGACAGGTTTCTCTGTGATCAGTAAAATATGCTTAAAGTGTTTATCACAATACGTTAGAAGTTTGTAAAATATTCGCTTAATAAAACATATATTTGGATACAGACTTGAGAGCTAACACCAGATGTATAGACATTCTTTTAGAATAATGTACCATAAAACTGAAGATTCTGACTGAAGATATCAAAGGATAACCACCCAAAACCATGAAGGGAAAAATTTTATGTCTTTTGATTCAGTGACTGAATGGTTATAACCTACAGTCAATGTTTCCTATGTGTAACGAGTTCGTGAATGAAGACTGCTAATGAATTTGAGATAACACAGCAGTAACCAAATATTCTGTGGTTTTTAATCAGGTTTTAATAAGTTTGGTATTAGTTTTAAACCACCTTCTTATAAAGTACATCTCAGATTGTCTTTTTTCTAGTTAGATGAAGAAAAATAAGAACCTAATAAACTTTAAAATGTGCTGATCATTTATTTTTAACCGCTAAATATATTAAAATCTTACTGCAAGACAATGATCTAACTAAAGTAAAAAAGAATGACTACTAGATTACCTTGAAGTATAATGTATTAATTTACTTTCTTTTAAAAATTAAAATCTAAATTTATGCATTCTTATCGAGTTCATTTGGCATTGTTTTTTATGTAGATAAACTACTTATTGTTTGTCATTTTTGACAACTCTATCAGATTGTACGACAAAAATCACTAGAATGAACATTCAGTATCACCATGGTATTTCAAGCATACTTTTAAACAACTTACGTAATTATTGTACATAAGTACTTTAAGTATAAATTATCCAATAAGAAAATATATATCAGTGAATTATATCATAAAAAATGCAACATACTTAGTCACATGTCATTTGAACATTTATTGTATTTCTTATGACATAATCTTTTCAACTATTCAAACCTATACTATGCATTAAACAAAATGGATATTATTCATGCTGGTGTCTTTTACTAAACAAACTATTTTTGTCATGGAAAACGTTTGACATACTTTAAATACACTTCAGTAAGGGGAGGAGAGATTATTGTTAAAGAATACCATGAATGTTGACAATAGTGAACTTAAATTATAATATATTTTGACGAAAAATGCAGCTTACCTTAGATAAATTATCACGTAATGCAGAAGTAAAACAAATTACTTACCTTCTTAGCTTCCTGGTAACTTATTCTATGTTTCTTAAATGTAGTCTACAATTTAATACAACATTTGCAGACTTCACGTGAGTCACTTTAGAGAAAACAATGAGAAATGAATTATTTATATCAAATGATATTGATTTCTAATCAATACTATCGTACCTATTTAACACCAACTAGGATAACTGGCATAAAAAATGCATATACAAAGAAATACAATATGATTCAATCATAAGTACTTTATTATACGATTCTGAATAATACGTATTGATATATATTACTGCAGTTAGTTATTTGTATATCATTTAACTTCGCCATACTAGTATGAAGACAATGAAGAATCTAAATATTTGATAAAAATAGTCTTAAGTTAGGTCAGCATCTTATTCTGACTATATTCTTCATTTTCAAGTACTTGTCATTAAGTAACTTTTAATCGTGTGACAAACTCAATTAAATCATACATTTATCTCTAATTAATCCACTTATTTTGTAGTGATCATAAAGCAAGCGGAGTATTTTTGATCATTTACTAGACATATTTTTTCATCTTTTACAAGTTACTTAGGAATTGTTTTCTGATATAACAGTCTAGAATAACGAGTTTAGTTAAACTGATGCCTTATTATTTGCTTAGCTAATACACGAAAATTTTGCTCTTGATTTCCTTGAAATAGTATGCATCGGTAATAAGTATTTAAGTGGATAAGGTTCTATGCAAGTAAACATCAACTCTGTAATCATTACCTCTGTTTATAATATTGCTTAATGTTGAGTTAGATACATTTCGTATGAAATAATTCCAACGGTAGTGCTGCTGAGAGCCAGTATTAAGCAGAAATCTAGTATTTCAAAATTTATGACTCCAATGTACTGTCTATCTACTTCCTCAAAAGGGTCAAAATCTATGATATTTGTGTATTACAACACGTTTTATGATACTTAGACGGTATAAAATTGGGTTATTTCTTTCAAGTAAATTAAGCCAATAACGAAACGCTATCTAACGTAATCAGTGGATACTTGTCACCATAACCTAGACTTCCTGAGTAAAGAGCTCTAAGTAAAATATTATGTGGCCTATTACAAAGCAAGCGATTAGTAGTTGCTTCAGATGTAAGTGATTTTGAAAGGATTTTGTTAACTTTGGAGAAAATCATAAACTGACATGTCAAGATAAACTAAGACTCTTTTCGAAATTCCACTTGAGTAGTCACTCAGTTGTTTAGCACTACATCTCTAAAATCAAAGTTACAAGACCATAGAGTGAATTTACAATACACGTTAAACAACTAAATTTAGTATCATTTAGCCAAATACAGTAAAACTGTTGACTTATAGTTTATTCAAGCATTCATAGTATGATAAATGATGGGTTTGTTTGTAAAAGTAATCTCAAACTACTAATTCAAGCCGTAGGGTTAAGGATTAACAAGCATCCACATTTGAGACTGACTACAATTGACCCTCGCAAGATAATTCCATAGATCTTTGAAATAGCTCAATTCGTATGTGACAGGTAAAATTCACATTCCTTATTATCAATCAATTACTTCGTCATTTCTTTCTTGTCTAAATTCAAATGTCATGCATCAATAATGTGATTTGGGATCATCTTTTTAAAACCTAGTCACCAATATGTATATGATGATCTTTTGTTAAAATGTTTGTGAGCAGATTCTATGACAAGATAATTTAAGAGCAGCATCAACTGAAGGCGACATCAAACAGGTTTTGTGGTGCTAGCAAAAACAACCAAGGAAGTGTTCTTAAATCTTTTACAATACTTGAATACACAAATTCAAATAGCCATATTTTTTATACGAAACTTTTGTCCAACAATAAGCATAACATAACAGTTTGAATTTAAGTTTTGATGTTAGTTATCGCCACGATATTTAAAGTTTTTATCTGTCATCTTTGATGTTTACATTTGTACCTGAGTTCCACTATGTGTTTCAATTTTTAATATAAGCACGAAACATATTCCGCTTCAACAACATTGCTCAAAATTTATTAAGTTACCCTACGTCATTGTCGTATTATGTAGATTCATTAATAAACAAATGTTCCTTTAGTTCAGAATAAATATTGTATACATTAAACTATTTTTATCGTTGAAAACTAACAGAAAGCATATGTTATTGTCACTTCTAACACTAAATATCAACTCCTGAATTGATATAATTATAATCCTATGTTTTTCAATATTTATATGATGTCTTGTCTTCGTGTTAATACAACATCAATAAATATTACATTAAACTTTATATGATTATTCAATAATTAAATTATAACGAACGTAACCTCATCAAAATTTGTTTCATTTGTAAAAAAACGCAACCTGTTTTAATAATGAATAAATTTTGAGATCAAAATACAGTTACGTACGTTTTATATATTTATATGGATTTCTTGATTAAATATTAGTATATGGTGTTATTAAAATACAACGCTATCGATCTTCAAAATTATATAATGCTTTATGAGTAGTGTTTTCTCTTATAACTGAACGTGGGGCAGCTACGTTGTCAGTTAAATTTCAAAAATATCTAATACACTTTCTGAAATGTATGTTACAGTTACTCGGATCTTACTTTTAAGTAGCAGTAAATGTCGTTACTGTTTAAGATTTTGCAACAGATTCAGAAAAGATTTTGTGAGTTCTTGTTTAAATATTTTAGGTAAGTGATATTGGATTGTAAAAAATCGTCCGTTTGTGAAATATTCTTAAAAACTGTTTTAATTAAAAATGGAAATAATGATGGAAGAAAAAAAACGTAGTAGTCGAAATGCAAAGAAATGACTACAAAAAAGATTGAACTGAAATAAATAATGAAAATTTGATTGAATTATAAATGAACTTATTTGTATTCATTCCTTCAAATTATCAGCAAACATAAGGATTGTTTCTCTTTGTCGTCATTGAATCAAAATTGTTCTGTTCATCATTATCTAATTCTGCTAAAAATGTATATTCATGATTTACTCTGTATAGGATAACTTTAAATAAGATAAACTCAATGAACTGACTTCATTAGACAATCATTCCTAGATTCCACCGTTTCATTCTATTTTTCTGAATAATTTTACGTAGATTTATTTATTGCTTACAAATAACGCTGATGGGATCGTGGATATGCGCTGTTGAAGAGTCCCATACCTTGACGAAACAGTCGTCCAGTGATCACTGATTGTCTAATCCAGACCAATTCCTCATACCAAATTAAAGGTAATATAAATGTCTTTCTGTTAAAATAAATATTTTCATCTTAACTTTATAAAGGGGTATTTCTAACAAACGTTACTAGTAATTTTATCAATTTCACAAACTACTCATTTATACTTATAGGATTTCTAGCTCTTTAGATTTACAGGCAGATCTTTAGATGATTGCAACACAACTACCTACCATATGCATATAACTTCAAAAATTCTGACATATCTAAAACGCAAGTAGTCTTGTGTTAAAACAAAGGACTAAATCAGTTATTAACAGGACATTGTATGCAGCTCAGGTAATTGTAATTGAAAAGTCTAGGTTATCGACTCACAGCAAACCTGAAGAGCATGTAAACGAATGAGTCAAATCACAGAGATCACAATCAAACCTAAAGCATCCAAACAACGAATTTACATGTATGCGTGGACACACATACATAGGGAGGAGCAGTCGTCATCTGCGTGTAAGGGTAGCTAAACACATATCTAAATGGCTCTGGAAAAAGATGAACTCGAATGGCAAAATGTAAGTACACGACAAAAAACCTTCGTCGCCTATTCCTAAACACTTAGTTGAAACAGGCCGCGAAATCGATATCAAATCATCCTGTATGGTGTTATGTATGTCTTCTATGGGACTTTATCCCAGGGTTAGTTGAAGCTATCCAGAAGTTCAACAGCTCCCTTGTGTGTTCTAAAGCAAGCTATACTACCATCAAACCTACTCTGGAAGAGAGAGATTCACTTTGTTATTTTTATTATCTTCCTTTTTTTATCTTATATTCTAATTTGTTTAGTCGGCCTTTATTCTTCAGATAAAAATGCGTTAACAAGTGTATATGAGATGAGACTATTCGGAATGCAACGTAGTTCTGATGTAATGAAATATAATTCTGATAAACCTCGTCTTCTCATTGCATCATCAAAAAATTAATGGATACTACGTTTATTATCAAGTGATCTCAGAATGCTGTTAAACATAAAAACGATAAAAAAGAACATTGAATTATCCAATATCCAGGCTGTAAACCATTTATTAAGGACGAACATATGTCGATTAGTTCTCTCCGTTAGTAACATTATTTAGCCTCTACAATCTCTTAGTAAATTAAAGGATTTGAATACAGACGTTTTTTTTTAATTTGACATTTATGTATTTAAACAAATGACTGCACGTAATAGAAAGATTTCTATTGGCGAATGATATTTACACATACGTTAAAGATGCCTAAATTACTAATTCTAAACTATAAATCAATATCACCATCTTATAATATAAACGAATAGTTTCAGTGCATTAGTTCTTTTCCCTTCAATATTTATTTACCTAAAAATTCTTAATGTAAGTAGTTCAATGATCAATTGAAGATTATTTCATTTTCTTTTTGGTTAATCACTGACAAATACAGTTGATAACATTCTCTTATCAAATATATCATTATAAACATATTGAAAAATGTCAAATTATACTAATAATAAAATGAATTATTTGATTTATTCAATATTAATCAATATATTGAATAGTAAACATTTTAAATGATTTGTTGTTAAGTTAAAATATTTGTTAATGGAAACTAAACTAATCACTAATCGTTCAATTAGGATGGTTATTTTTGTGGAGATTGGTTCCACATTAGAACGAAACAGCTGTCCAGTGCTCCCTGGTTTTCAATGGTACCCTGTCAACATCAATCTGTGATATATCCAATCAAATAATCACTAATCACCAAAATTCTGTTGGTTACATTAAAGTTGAATTTTTTGCAAAAATAAGTAATGTTAATTTCCGTGATCAAGGGATTTTTCTGTATTATCATCAAAGAATTCAGTGCATTAAAAATACTCTTTCATTAAGTGTATTCCACTTGAATTTAGAATATTTAACTTAGTTAATAATAAAATCTCATACCGTATGTAGTGAACTTTAGTTAGCGAAATTGAAATGATAGTTGGTTTAAAAGTATACAATAACAGCATCAAAAACTGAATCCATAAGTTAAAATTACCATTTATGTTTATAAATATAGGGATATATGCATAACTATGCTTAAGACGGAGACAGAAACCATTTGAATTATATAAAGTCCTAGTAAAAATAACTCTCATATGATGATGTATCAACCTAAATACTTTTAAGACTACATGATTTTCATTTAGCCACGTTCGCTCCTACGCATAGCTCATATGTCTGTTTATATTCATATTTGTATGCATAAAATACTATATACATTGCATTATGTGCATCGAAGTCTTCGTTTCAAATTTGAACGGTAATAAATGACCAGGTGTGTCATTTCTATATTTACCACGTGCTTATCGACAAATGTTGAAGTATTTATTTATCAATCGCTTTGTAAATTATTGCTCACCAACTTTAGTTTTAAACAGTATGGCAATCGATAACATTTATTCTCCACATTTCATCTTATTTCCTAAAGGATGATATTCCATGAGTCAATTATCAAATGAATAATCACCTGGTTGTTCATTGAGTCCGTACTGCATCTTTGTTTGCCTCTAAGCACAAGTGTAAAACTAACTGGCCTAATAAAACCACTTCAGAAAATTATAACTATACAGAAAATCGTGAATGATCTCTAGGTACAAAAGATAGAAGAGTGTTAAGATTAGCAAAAAGCCGAGTTAGAAACCAAAAACGGAACTTAACACACTATCCTACCACAATTGATCCATGAAGATGCATATAATATTCCATCATTCAAAATTCCAATATTGTAACCAAGCTGCCAATCATTGTATTTTACGAATGATAGCTTCTTGATAAAATTCAAATCATTATAAATAAAACCATCACAGCATTTTGAAAAATAAAACCTTTCTTCTAACGTATAAATTGTTTAACAACCTGTTATCAAATTTCTTGATAATGATGTTAAAACTGACATGTCTCAAAGTCACCTGGTACTCAGGACACCTTCAAGATAATAAATCTCAATTCAAAAATCATAAGCTAATCATAGATAGTTTGACACATTATATTCTTCCTACGTTTCCACTATTAAATAAGAACTGACACGTCTCAGAAAGAAAAATAATTCTAGTAATAATGAGATTAGTAAAAATCACTTTACATGCTTTAAGTTAAACTGTGTACACGACTATATTTCTGTGAAATGTTTGTATGTAAACCCAAAATTACTGATTACCAACATTTAATAACGTAACAATCATACCACTTAATATACAATTATCCTAGAAACAATTCACAATTTATTGCTGCAATACACAGTGGCTAATTTCTATACTAACCAAATCGACTCTGGATTTCTTATAAATGTCAACTTATCCCAACTTATATTTTGTAAACTGTTCGTAATTAATTTCATTCAGTGTCTTCTCGATAACTAAATAATTCTTTTATTTAACTTAGATTGTGACTGGCGAATGGGATCCAGGACGCGCGTTTCGTGCTATTTAAGACTCGTCGGCTGGATGTACCTGCATCTTAATGTTAGTGTTTACAGTGGTATTCGAACTCTATTTTAATAACTCGATGTTTCTATAGTTTTCACTTATACGTAGTATTCATACGCCACACTTAGCCATATCAACTTTGCTCGGATCTTTTACTACATTATATCTCCAAATTTTTGATATCAAGCCGGTATCAACTAAAAGTATGCAGGTCTTTTATCGAAAAAATCTTATTTGAAATATTATAGATTGTGCGTAGCTTATGAGAACCTGATGAAATTAAATGAATTCATCTTATTATATCTAATTCTTTGTTCTTGCTCTCCTTAAATTACTAAAGGGAACCAAGCGTATGAAATTTTTAAATTTTGCAGGCACTTATTCACCACATAAAAATTAAGTAGAAAAATGTTAGCAAAAATGCATCTGTCATTCACTTTAATGTCTCATCTGCCGACATATTATATATTTAGTGTGTAAACTAAATTGAACAAACTAGATTGTCTTTCGTAAGCAAGACTGAGCTAATCCATCCTTCTATGACAAATATTATAAAGACAAAGTTGCAAAGCACACGTGATACAGCTCATTTATATATCTTTTCTACAAAGTAGATGGAAATCGTGTGATGTAGTTGGTTGAACTCTGTAAGTTTACTTAAAGGGAAATGAACAGATAATCCCTAGAAGGCTATTTAACATATCTAGAAAATTATATCCTTACGTAGTTACAAGAAATAATAGTTGACAATTTCAATGTCTTGGAATGTGATGGATAAACAATGTTAGCCACCTATCAGTTAAAGACATTCACCTCTAAACTATCTTTTAGTAAGCAAAAGAACGGGTTTTAAGATGTAGTTAAAGCTCTACTTGGTAAAACGACTAGTTACTTATAGTCACTACAATCATTAGCGTGATGTAGATACGTAATCAATGCATAATTTGAGCTCTTCATGGACCGTTTAATACACGTGTAGAGGGTAACTCATTTTAATTATGAAAGTAAATTTGTTATTTCATGCTTAACAAGCACAAAGCAGTCAGGAGTATTATTCTCCCTACTCGTTAAAATTTGTTTGCAACAATTAGTTATCACTTAGAATTAGGATTGCCGTTATCTGATGATGCATTATCTTATTAAAAGACGACCACTATAGATAAGAATGTTTGTTAAACAGACTCCTTGACAATTATGGACGCCTTAAAATATAAAGCTTTTCATCAATCAACATTCAGGTTTGCAGGAGTCATCAATTTAAATTTACCAAAATTATATACAACAGTTATGACAAATGCCATAACTGTCTTTTCTGATTATTCCGTCATACATTTGAACACATCAGAAGCACGTTACAAGTTGGTAGAAAAAGTCTTCTTGCATAAACGATATTTTGGTGTTTTTCTAACCTTTACAAATAGTACTTTCGCTAAGTCAACATTATTTTTTGAACTGTTGTTGCCAGTATGATGAACTGTGCTAGCATTCAAAAAAACTGAAATCTAAACAATTATTATACTCCCAAATTTTCTAAGTGCTATCAGTTAACTCTGCTTCCATAGAAAAATAAACGTGAATGAGATCCAATAAACTAATCAGTAAAGTGAGAGTTTCCTTGACATTAAAAATAACATCCCATTATATCGCATTATCGACTAATGTATTTATGAGTGGTCTAAGTATCAGCATTAGTAACTAATGTAAATACAGTAACGTTGTCTTGCAGTAAACAGTTTCCTCAATCTACTAGAACATTTCTGAAGAAATACAAAAAACAGAAAGATTTAAAATCTTTTCAGAACCTAATGTTGGACAAAAGGTTTCGAAACCTCCATAAAATGTTAGATTATTTTAAAAATTTTCACAATTTAAATCCTTATTTTGTGTTACTTTCTGACTGAGTAAATAGTCAACTCAATATTAATGTTTTTAGACAAGATATATGTTTACAAGTATATTACTTTAGTTACTTGGTTGCCTAGTTGCAATAATATGACAATGAAACTGAGAATAGGTTTTTTGTTATTCATAAGACAGATCTACATTTAAATTAACTTTTTTATTAGTTTGGGAGTTTTATTAGAAAACATATGGCATCTGTGACCAGAGCACCACATCTTTTTTTGACTATTACGATAAGACTGTAACAAAATCAACCAGAATGTTACTAAGCATAATTTATACTTTAATTAACATTTATTTAGGTTTAATAATTTTATGATATAACTACTCTTATAACTGTTTAAATAAGTTTTTTTCTCTCGTGGTACAAAGTGACCCGTACTTCAAACTAAGGCACATGTTGAGTCTAAAATATGTAACAAATGAAATTCCCAAGTGCTTAATTTTAAATAACTAGTTCTTTTGATCGATTACAGCATACTTAGAGCATGTGAAATAGTTACCGTCAAAAAATACAAAAAATTGAGAAAATGTTTTCCAGAGGAAAGTTTTATAAAAGTGAGTTGTAGATTACGTTTCTTATATTCAAGGAATAATTAGCATCTCAGCATATCTTACATGCTTTTTATCATGAAACCAAAATTAAACTCTATAATCTTAAAAGTGTAATCATATTAATTATTTAGTACTAGAAAGAAAATCACTTGCAATTTCCATACTTTATCTTCCCTGATATCCATCATCCACTCAATTAAATACTTGATTACAGTTACTTTAAAATATAAGTATTTTAGCTTGCACTCTAACATATTTAAGTCAAATGTTGTCAGATGTAAGCTACTGGTCTAAATCATTACAACTTGTCTGACTAGATACCAATAAATTAGTCGCCTAAGTGTTGATGATATAGTTTAAGATGGAAGTCACTTAGTCTCATAGGTATGAACAACTAAATATCTAATATAGTTTGTTATCTACAGATGCTAATAACATCGAAAACTGTTGTACTTATATTCTTACTGTGTTCGTCTGTATTCTGTATGTTCATCAACTAATAAATACCTAGAATTCAAGTTAGATTCAACTTTGATCATTTGTGTGCTATATTTTTTACATAATTATACACTGGCGCCATCATCAGAGGATTCTTTCATTTATCAAAATTACATGAGCAGAACATACTCTTTTGCTGTTTTAAGTTATAATTATTTCTCTTAACTCAATAAATTTTCGTTTCATTATGAAAATTTAACTCTTTTCTCTATTTGTAATTTTAATCTCCCAGTCACTACAAGTAATTTATTTATCTACTTATTTATTCAAAAATATGTGGGCGCCAAACGGTTAAAGATATAATGATGTAAAGAAATAAAGGCGGGAGACGACTATAATCGGAAGGTAAATGTTTAATAAGAGAACAAAGAAATTGTATGGGAAATAAAATGATGATGACTTCTTTTTATTCATGAAGATCTTTTCACTTTTATGAAAAGTTAATTAAACAGATGCTGCAGAACCGATATTGGCTTATATCCTTAGCCATATCTGCTTAGGTCTGCTTAATAGTGCCACCTGTAGAACAGAAGTCGCATAGTCATGAGAGATTAACAGAGGCCATTCCTATATAGCTTTTCTTCATTTTAAAGTGCCATCTCATGCACAGATTTCCATTAAATAATAGTGACTACTGGTAATTTTCATGGAAAAATCAATTTATTATTCATCACAGGAAACACTGATCCTATTGAACCACTATGGTAATGCAAACAGTAGGTTAAAATATTTGCTATTTTTATTCGTCACATGCTGATCTAGTTTGGGAACTGCTGAAAACCATGAACCACTGATAGATCAAAAGTAACCCTTTCTATAACTCCGCCTGTAGCCCTCCTAGGGTTACTGCCGGTCCCAAGCCCGGGTAAAGGAGGAGGGTTGGGCATGGGGCTAGCACCCCCATCCCGTAAAAACCCAAACTTGCTAAAAAAAAAACGCAAACCAGATTAAATAAGATAAACCATTTAAACTCTGCCCTGAGAGTGGAAGGATATATGACGCCTCATGATGAAAGCCGAAATTCTTCGGAAGTCATGAGGCCGATGCCCCCCCTTCTAACAACCAGAGCAAATATTTTTATAGGTACACGGAATGTTTGGACAATGTGGGAGGGCGGGAAGACCAATTAAATAACTGCAGAAATGAAGAGATACAACTTGACAGTGCTTGGAATCAGCGAAACCTATTTGACTCAAGCTGGACAGAAAATATTGGCTTCGGGAGAGATGCTGCTATACTCCGGCCACGAGGAGGAAAATGCTCCTCACACCCAAGGAGTTGTTCTGATGCTGTCCAAGGAGGCACGTAATGCACTTGTGGGATGGGAACCACAAGGACCCAGGATCATCAAAACATCTTCCAAAACAATGCAGAAGGGGATTACAGTGAATATTATCCAATGTTATGCACCCACCAACGACGACAACGACGAGAACGAAGATCACTTCTATGATAGACTGCAATCAATTATAGCAGTGTCGTGGAAAAGATCTGACAATCCTCATGGGGAGGACCTAAACGCCAAAGTCGGAATGGACAACACTGGATATGAAGAGATCATGGGACGACAGGGACTGGGAGAAAGAAATGACAATGGTGAAAGATTTACAAACCTATGTGCTTCGAACAAATTGGTTATAGGTGGTACAATATTCCCCCACAAATGCATACACAAGGCTACATGGGTCTCACCGGATAATACTACAGCGAATCAAATCGATCATAAATGCATCAATAAAACATTCAGGAGATCAATGGAAGATGTGCGAATAAAGAGAGGAGCTGACATAGCTTCAGACCGCCATCTGGTGGTTGCTAAAATGAAACTGAAGCTAAAGAAGCAGTGGACACCGGTTCAATACAGTCTTTCTCCGAGACACTGACAAACTCAAGGAATTAAAAATAGCTCTCAATAACAGATTCCAAGTCTTAGAAGATCTACTGAAAGAAGAAGAAACCACTATTGAGGACAACTGGAAAGGAATCGAAAAAGCACTAACTTCAAGGCAAGACACTCACTGAGATTCAAGAACAAAAGAATAGGTGTGTAGAACACTTTGAAGAACTCTTGAATAGGCCAGCTTCACTGAACCCACTCATCGGACATCGAAGCAGCACCTACAGATCTCCCGATAGTTGTCACTCCACCAACGATGGGAGAAATCACGATGGGCATCAGACAAATCAAAAGTGAGAAAGCAGCAGGACCTGGCAATATACCAGCTGAGGCACTCAAGTCAGATATAGATGTAACGGCAAGGATGCGCCACGTCTAATTCAAGAGGATATGGGAGGAAGAACAAGTGCCAGCAAACTGGAAAGGTCACCTGATCAAGATACCAAAGAAAGGAGATTTGAGCAAGTGTGTGAACTTCAGAGGTATCGCGCCATTACAATCGGTACCAGGTAAAGTCTTTAACAGAGTATTGTTGAACAGAATGAAAGATTCAGTGGAGGCTCAACTTCGAGATCAACAAGCTGGTTTTCGTAAGGATCGGTCGTGCATAGACCAAATCGCAACACTATGGATCATCGTTGAACAACCAATTGAATGGAACTCGCCACTGTACATCAACTTCATTGATTATGAGAAGGCGTTTGATAGTGTAGATAGGAGAACACTATGGAAACTTCTTCGACACTACGGAGTACCAGAGAAACTCGTCAACATCATCCGTAACTCTTACGACGGAACACAGTGCAAAATTGTGCATGGAGGACAACTGACAAATGCATTTTCAGTGAGGACCGGAGTTAGACAAGGTTGCTTGCTGTCACCTTTTCTCTTCCTCCTAGTATTTGACTGGATCATGAAGACCTCCACATCAGAGTGAATGTACGGGATTCAATGGACAAGTAGGATGCAACTCGATGATTTGGACTTCGCAGATGATCTAGCTCTTTTAACACATACACACCAACAAATGCAAGTGAAGACAATCAGTGTAGCAGCAACTTCAGTATCAGTAGGCCTGAACATACATAAGGGTAAGAGCAAGATTCTCAAATACAACACACTGAGCACCAACCCAATTCAACTTGATGGCGAAACTCTGGAAGAAGTAAATACTTTCACATATCTGGGGAGCATCATCGATGAAAAAGGAGGGTCTGATGCAGATGTAAAGACAAGGATTGGCAAGGCAAGGGCAGCATTCCTACAGTTGAAAAACATCTGGAACTCAAAACAAATATCAACTAACCTCAAATTTAGACTCTTCAATTCGAACGTGAAGACAGTCCTGCTTTATGGAGCTAAAACGTGGAGAATTACTGCAAACATTTTCAGACGGATACAGGTATTTATAAACAACTGCCTACGAAAAATACTGAATGTCCGTTGGCCGGAAACCATCAGCAAAAACTTACTATGGGAGAGGACAAACCAACTTCCAGCCGAAGAGGAAATTAGGAAAAGACGATGGAAATGGATAGGACATACATTACGCAAACCATCAGACTGCATCACGAGACAAGCATTAACATGGAATCCTGTTGGGAAACGGAAAAGAGGAAGGCCAAAGAACACGCTGCGGCGAGAATTGGAAGCAGACATTAAAAGGATGAACAGCAACTGGAAACAGCTGGAAAGGATTGCTCAGGACAGAGTTGGATGGAGAACACTGGTGAGCGGCCTATGCTCCTCAGCAAGGAGTAACGGACATAAGTAAGTAAGTAACCCTTTCTATACAGCTTTCGAAAATTTTACAGCTTCGTCACAATTTGACTACTTCCAGTCAAATAAAAAAACCATATAAACACAGTTGGGACATTATTCTCAAAACTTGACGAAACCACAGATCCAAGTATTTCAAGATCGTCACGATCATTAAAGTATCATCACTGTGCTTGACACACATTTATGTACCCTAGTATTACGAATATTGTTCTGATACTAGATATGTGCAATCACTTGGAGGCTAGAATGATAAAACACAGAGCCGTTGGACATCATAAGCTTTAAGATACCAGGGTTCATGAAAACGGAAAGGAACTGTCTCTTGTAAGGTATTATAAACCAAAACGTTTGCAATCAGATTTATGTTACGACAGGCCAAAATTGGCATATTCCGATCTAGTTTCCATCATACAAAGATTAATTTTATTCGTCACAACTTCCATTAGCAATCACACAGCTATGTAGATATAAAGAATTTTAAAGTTACATTTTCAGGATTGGTAGACTTACTGACACTACTGGAATTAATTTAGTTGGATCAGATTTCGTTTTTGCAAGAGATAATTTATAGAATTGACTGAGTACAATAGCTCTTGTTCCAATCATTATAAAAATTACTCAAAAATGCAATTATACTGATTGTGTGTACGCATTATTTTACTGCTGTGAACAGTTTATACTCCTGCTGACAATGTTGTTTGGCATTAATGAATTTACGATTAATTATTGCGTCGGTTCACACAATTTGTAGCTAGTGAAGCAAATCACTCTTGACAATTTGTAGCGTAAGAAGACACAGACTTCTGCAATTCTTGCAGAAATACTTAGATTTTTAGAGATGCAGAGCATATTCCACTCTCATCGACACTAATTACCAGGTGATTAAGTGCAATTTTGATAGTCTGTATCATCTTTTAGAGTGAAGAACTGTCATTCTTAGGGTCGTACATCACCACCACTACCTAGAACTTACTACGGCGCTAATTCCAGGGTCAACCATGGCCAGTTGATTGGGATTAACAACTCCGCTTAACCGCACTTTTAGATCTCAACTCAAGATAACTAACATCCAGAGACCCTTCACAAATTACACTAATTTGCCGTCGTCGATAAGTTGATTAATTTGAATCGCATGGGGCTTTGCATCGCTTTATTTCAAAGTTATAACATCGTTTTTCTGAAGACGAATCGTATTTTACCTAACATTGAAAGTTTTGTGAACATATATTTTTCAAACATATATATTTCAAAAGTTTCATGTTTGGGTTGTTGCTCTTTATATATACTATATGTTATAGTTTTGAGATAATAATCATCATCACATATATATGAAGTGGGCACATATGATATTACACAGAATGATAATGAGTACTTAGTAACTACGGTACTCAGTACAAAAAAAATACTATAAAAATGAACAAGAACATAAATATGAAAGTATATTATAAAATATTTTTATTTAACAATACCATTATGTAGTTTTCTACACGTAACAAATTACCTAACCTCCTACAAACTAGACTAGACTACATAAACATTCCTGAAAAATAGCAGTGTGTCATTCTAATAAGCAAGCCCTTATCTAGATCATTGTTACTGATATTTTATCTAGGTTATCATTTTGTCTATAAGCGTTAGATAATGTTTCATATAAGGAAATTAATCATAACTCTAGTCATGTTTGAATGACGCAATATTTCTAAACGTCTGCTTTGGTATAGCAGGAACGTACTTTAAATAAAATATCAGTTTAGATTGTTTGATTGATGAAAGTGAATACAGCACATACGATATCCATTAACGGATTCTATCTTAACATTTTCCACCGATATACTCTATCATTAATGATAGAGAATGATACAGAATATCATATTCTGTATATACTAATAGCAATGGCATCTCATTGTTCCAACTGAAAATATGCTAAATAATAACGATGTGAATATACTCTTTGAATTCGTTATAACGAGGTTTGAAATCATGTGATAAAACATTCACAGAATGAAAGTACGATGAACTAAGCTTATTTGTAACTGATTATATATTGGCAATAGAATGAAATTTAAGTATTTCATTTGAGTCACTGATTAACCAATAGGACAAATTTTTTAATCTTTAAAATTTGCAGAATAAAATTCGGCATCTCAACTATCTGAAGACCAGCTTAGAGGGCGATTTCTCATATTCATACATAGAATAAAGTTAACTGAGCATAAAACAGAAGTTAATCAAAACTGTTTGACAAGTATATCAATTACACTTAATATATAAATAATAGCTTCTAAGTATTTCATAAATCCAATGCTCACTCAAAGAGATTCGCTAAGGATCATATATGTGTATAGTCGAATGACAAACTAAAATAAAATAATATTAAAACTGCCAGTAAGCTGATCCTTCTCATCAATATTCATTTTAATACGTATGTTTGAATAATTACAAACCGTTTCATTTCCTAAAGTGCTGTTTTCTTTCAGATATGTGCATTTTTTAACTTTCTATTGCACAGATTTCCCAAGTATTTTTGGTTTAATTGACAGGGAAAGTAACTAAATCTAATTCCACTCACTTAATTTGCAACTATTGATGTCAATCTTATTTTGTTATTAATAACTTTAAAGTTAAAATTCGTTAGGATACTTACGTTTTGAATGAACATAGATGTTTATAAATAAAAAAAGGTACTGCACTTTCAATCTTCTATGAAATTTTTCTAGATTTTAACATTTCCCTAAGTAAGTTCACGCTTTCCACTATAATGACATTTAAGTGAAATCAAAAACTTATGAAAATGTTTAATTTCATTTAGGATTTAAATGATTTTGTTTGTCTATTAATTTATCACATGCGTTTATTTTCAGATTTGTTACGTAATTTAAAAATGGTTATTATAGATACAAACCATTCCCTTGGGTTAAAAAGTAACACTGATTTATTATTCCATATTTACTATTTGTACATGAATGTGGTGATTTACTACTATCATAATTTACGTTACTATCAAAAGCGTTAAAGTTCGTTTCCTGGTGTTTACATCACTGATTGCTACTGTGACTATGTGTTTAACATGTGTCAAAATAGTTATTTCTCAGTTCGCTATCGTATGATAGCGAGAATCTTATTTATCTGTATTAAGTTTGAACGGAACATCCCGTATTGTACTTATTGGCGCTAGAGTATCAGATGAATATTCTGTCTAAAATATGGATATTTTGCTGTAAAAGCTTATGAAGAAGATAAAACATACTAACCGGTTATGTACTCATCTATCCTCAAATACTTCAGTAAATTGCAACTAAGTACTAACTTCAGATATACAAATAAATGTTAATAGAGAAAACCTTTTGGATATGAAAGTAACTAATTAAACAAACGGATAAACAAGATGGAATATGAACATATGGACACACCAAGGTGCACACTGCCTTAACAGTGAAAAAACAAATGCAATTATGCTTTCATCCACAAAGTTCACGCTTTCCACTATAATGACATTTAAGTGAAATCAAAAACTTATGAAAATGTTTAATTTCATTTAGGATTTAAATGATTTTGTTTGTCTATTAATTTATCACATGCGTTTATTTTCAGATTTGTTACGTAATTTAAAAATGGTTATTATAGATACAAACCATTCCCTTGGGTTAAAAAGTAACACTGATTTATTATTCCATATTTACTATTTGTACATGAATGTGGTGATTTACTACTATCATAATTTACGTTACTATCAAAAGCGTTAAAGTTCGTTTCCTGGTGTTTACATCACTGATTGCTACTGTGACTATGTGTTTAACATGTGTCAAAATAGTTATTTCTCAGTTCGCTATCGTATGATAGCGAGAATCTTATTTATCTGTATTAAGTTTGAACGGAACATCCCGTATTGTACTTATTGGCGCTAGAGTATCAGATGAATATTCTGTCTAAAATATGGATATTTTGCTGTAAAAGCTTATGAAGAAGATAAAAAATATGAGTCTATGTAGTTTAATCTGATGTTAAAGCCTTAAGAAACAATCGTATTCAATGACGTTCATAGCAGTCTTAGAAAAACGGTTAAGTTCAGAGTCCCTCAACTAGAAGGCGCAATCGGAAACTCAACTATAAAACTAGAATCTACAGGCTCAAGTGATACATGTAGACTCCTGTTTCTTACTCTGATGAGCCACACTGTGTAACATCCACTACACATTTTTGTTCGATTCAACCATCGTCATGTTAAATTTCCGAAAGGTATAGTTCACCAAATCATCACTAATAATATTTTGATATTTTTCACTATCATTTATATTGTTTCATACACCACCTAGTCTTCATATAAACACTTGATTTGATTAACAGTTGTATGATTACTCCCCACTCGCCGTGATACTTATATTTAACTATTTGTATTAGCCTTGCATACATTTATACTGGATACTTCATAGACAATAAAGAGTCAGGGAATAACAATCTGAGAAACTGACTTTTAGATGAGGCCTTGAGCTGTCACCTTTATCTAGTGAATATTTAATCGAAAAAATACTTGTGTTTTTGTAAATTTCAATGAATCATTAAAAAGTATCATATCCTTTCCACTTCAGTGTTATTATAATATTTCCCCTAACGTATTACCATGTTTTATGTATATGAATCTGTTAATTCCATATCTGTTGTTTTGAATTGCCCCATGTAATGTGGTCAACAACGGGAAACATAACACTAGTTTTGACCCATAAATGACCCCCTCTCTTTAAAGGTGTGTTTTACTTACTTTTATCCAAGTAGCTCTAATCAAGCTCTTTCTATCCCAGATAACTAGCGTTCACCTGATTTAACCTTATTGGCCTTTTATCAGCGTAAGTTCATATCAGTATCTACTAAGCACGGTCGTCTTTATCCCTCTTCCATCAGAGCATAATGATAGTAAAAATGTCAATTAGGTTACGAACAATTTTAACATCCTATTAATAACTAGGGGGGTAAAGGATAAATCAATAACTCGAGTTACAATAACAGGATGAGATGCTTTAATTCGACAAAACTTAGTAACAACAGTTTGACTTTAGATGATTTGAATAAACTAAGCAGGCACATAAAGCTATACTTATGTGTAAATACTTGGTGGATTAATAAAACCAGCAAGTTCGTTGAATATCAACCGTTATTCGGTACACATTTGTTCTGGATAAGGATAACACTTATCATCATTCATATCAGTCAATTGCTTATTCATGCTGCCTTTAATTTACGAACACTACATACATATAATTCATAAATGAGACAAAAATATTTTTTTCAGGGGACCCAATATTTACTTCGTCTATACTTTCATTATATTTATTCATTTTATGTATATTTAGAACAAACGGAACAATTGTTGTTTCATAGTCTAGAAAGAATCCTTTAAGGTAACTAACATAAGTTATGTAATTTTAAAAATATAAACTAGTCATTATTATACTTGAAAGACCGCCTGTAGAAGTCCATCCTAATAAACGTTTTGATAGTGGTTCGTGTTAACAAAGTGATGACTGTATAAACTCTATGTTTATAGTTAACTTTAACAGTCATATTTTCGTTATTTGTTTTATTTGAATCAGACTATACATTCACTTAAGAAACAGAAACCATGAAATCTTGAAGGACAGGTAAATGAAGTCAGTTATAAAATCAACTTTAAAATGTATCCGTACTGTGATGACATTAATATCAACGTTACTATAACTAATTTCTATGTTCACTTCCGCTACTTACAATCATTATTTTGGAATACCTAGCTATTACATTCTTCGGTATTTACACTATGAAAGTAAATAAAAATGGCTCCTATTACAGTATATTTAAATGAATTTACAGCTAACATTTAAATGTATTTTCAGTCTTTTAATTTTACTAAAAAAATAGTCCATTAAACATTACCAACAAAAGTTGATTCTATTATTCAAAAACATTTAGATCTTGTATATATGTAATTGCAATAGACAAGAGGTTCAAAAAAACCATACTTCCGTTTAAACAACCTAAAGTAATGACCTGAATATGTTATACAAATGCATCCGGATGACGAGCCACAAATAGGATAAAAATAGGGTCGTGAATTCCACTTGCTAGTCACAATCTACATTAAAGCAATAACATTTGATTTGATTAATCACTATTATTACTCTTCACGAATATAGAAGGCATTATTAGAATACTGAAATAAAATCAAATTTTAGAAAAAAAGGGCTCGAAAAATATAATAAACATTACTTCTTAAGTTACTTTTTGTCAAGTTCATCAATGATATTCTAAATTACTTGTATTCTATTAATTTCGTTATTTGTGCTCCATTCTCAACTGAATTATTTTACTATCTATTTTAGGCTACTTAAATTGGGCTTTTCTACTTTTCAATATTTATTCAACCAAAGATGATGTCCCTTTTAGCCTCTAATACTTCAAAATATTTGCTTATTAAATACTAATGAATGTTTAGATAAACACTCAAACACAGTCAGAAGTAAAATAGATTTTGTAATAAACAATAAACGGATGTCTTTTAAATCTAAGTTATGAATCAAGAAGCTGAATATTTTCTAACAATAAAGCTGAAATTCTGCATTTGTCATTTTACTGAACAAATAATTAGATTTTAATATCTTTAATTGAAAACAGAAAAATATTAAACTAACAAAAAAAAACTGAGAAAAACTTGTCAAACTCATTTTCATGAGTTATTTCAAAAAATATATAATGATAAATCGTAGGTAAGTGGCATCTAAATCTCTGTGTTAATGCCATTTGTTTAAATCTTAATTTATTTAAGAAAGTAAAATTAAAAAAGATGTGTTTATATGAAATTGTAAATAAGCAGATGCTGGTTTTAAATAAAGCAAATAAATTTCTTATTTATTCATGTACAGTAAAGAGCCTAGTAAATATATGTTCTTCGATACACTTTGCCACAGCTTAGCATTGTAAGATGAATGGATAATCATAAGCTTTAACTAAAAAGTTTATCTTCCTATAGTCAGCCTTTACAAGATCTATTTTCTTCTGAGGTACTCCTTTCAGTGATAGATACTGCGAAAGAACTTCTGATTTTACAGAGTTAAATGCTACTTTAAAGTCAAGAAAATCCACCATTGTTGGATTAGTTGGTTTCATTAGATGACATTTCACATTAAGGCCTCGCATTAAGTGTTCGTTTACAAATGCTTTAGATTTGTATTGACTATTTTTAGAACATTTCAGATTAAGCTAAATACGATAATCTAAACTGCTCACTCATATTAAGATTCCAGCGTACTTGACACATATCTCCATTAAAATAAATAATAATGGTACTATTAACATCTATTGGTTAATATCTATAGTCAACCTCTGATACTGCTAACTAAAAAATATAAACTAGTCATTATTATACTTGAAAGACCGCCTGTAGAAGTCCATCCTAATAAACGTTTTGATAGTGGTTCGTGTTAACAAAGTGATGACTGTATAAACTCTATGTTTATCAGAAGTAAAATAGATTTTTGTAAATAAAACAATAAAACGGATGATGTCTTTTAAATCTAAGTTATGAATCAAGAAGCTGACTATTTTTTAAAAATAAAGCTGCAATTCCTGCATGTGTCATTTACTGAACAAATAATAGATTTTAATATCTTTAATTGAAAAAGAAAAAATATTAAACTAACAAAAAAAACTGAGAAAAAACTGTCAACTCCATTCATGAGTTATTTCAAAAATATATTAATGATAAATCGTAGGTAAGTGGCATCTAAATCTCTTGTGTTAATGCCTTTGTTTAAATCTTAATTTATTTAAGAAAGTAAAATTAAAAAAGATGTGTTTATATGAAATTGTAAATAAGCAGATGCTGGTTTTAAATAAAGCAAATAAATTTCTTATTTATTCATGTACAGTAAAGAGCCTAGTAAATATATGTTCTTCGATACACTTTGCCACAGCTTAGCATTGTAAGATGAATGGATAATCATAAGCTTTAACTAAAAAGTTTATCTTCCTATAGTCAGCCTTTACAAGATCTATTTTCTTCTGAGGTACTCCTTTCAGTGATAGATACTGCGAAAGAACTTCTGATTTTACAGAGTTAAATGCTACTTTAAAGTCAAGAAAATCCACCATTGTTGGATTAGTTGGTTTCATTAGATGACATTTCACATTAAGGCCTCGCATTAAGTGTTCGTTTACAAATGCTTTAGATTTGTATTGACTATTTTTAGAACATTTCAGATTAAGCTAAATACGATAATCTAAACTGCTCACTCATATTAAGATTCCAGCGTACTTGACACATATCTCCATTAAAATAAATAATAATGGTACTATTAACATCTATTGGTTAATATCTATAGTCAACCTCTGATACTGCTAACTAAAAAATATACAAAATATAGCGTATGTTTATTATCCCTGTAGTATTTGCAAATTTTACAGTCATTATGTAAAAATTGAATTACTCTTCAATAATTTAAAGATATTTAAATAACAACTCTGATCTTTTTTAAGCTTGTCTAGTAGTTTGTTATAATGACAAGTGAATCAAGATGGTAACGACTGAAGGCTATGAGTGTTTGATTATGCGAAGTATATTTAAATAGGTGTAGCTTATATGAAGTTATGTATATATATATATATATATATCATCCCATTATAACTCAGAAAATACATCCCGCTGACAAGTGACAATTTACAATTTCTCTACTCTTTTGTTAAACTAAAAATTGTTGCAAAAATAAACATGGATAAAATGATTGCTTTTTGAATAATTTCGAAAGTCGAGTAAAAACATTTCTGGACTTTAACATGACGTTTGACAACAAAAGAGCCGTACGCCGAATAAAACACATACAACTTGTCATTGCATTATTGTATTCTCTGTATGGTTTATTTTCTTATAATAAGTTAAAAATTAATTTTATGTTGTATGCTCAGTTATTACAAAAAATTTTAACATAGAAAATATGCAAAAATATTTTTAAAGCATTTTTTTTAATTTCTATTTCTTTAAAGTATTAAAATAACTTTACAGTTAGTTTGAAAGTATGTCGACTACTTCAGTTAATAAGAATCGTATTGGTGTTTACTTCTTTGGCTATTCGTGCTGTATAAACACTTTAGTTAGCTTTAATGTGTATGCATAAAAATTCTAGGTTATTTCATTTGCAGAGTTGATCATATGTAATAGTAACATGAATGTGAGATCATAGACCTAAACGAATAAACTGTTGCGTATATAGATACATTCAAGCAATGCATTGGTATGTTACTAAATTTTGAGAAATAAAAAATGACTAACTTCTACAATACGAAATAAGATGCACATTATTATAGAAGTAAAAAGAATCAACAAAGGTACTCTAGTATGGTAAATAGAAATACAGTCGAAAGTGAGGTTTATAAGTCACCATGTATTGCTTATGCAAAGTAAAAATCAGTTTAAATGCAAAAATATAACTAATACAATTTGACCATCTATAGGTGTGTTATTTATTGTCTATTTGATTAGTGACATCAGATGATGTATCGAACAAATTGCAATGTATATTTAGTTCAATGAATACATAGTTTTTCAAGAAACGTTATGTGTCACAACGTTTTTCCTTTTACATATAAACTAACACTGTTTTCTCCCTTTTATCATTCTGTTCATATTGGTGTACTTTAAAGGTTACTTCTAGAGCTTGCTAACACGAATAAAATGAATAATATCAATCCTAACATTAAGCAGCTCAGTCGACAATTTTAGTTGAGTCGAGGTGGTTTCCGGGTGAAAGATATTAGATTTTGTTGTTTGCATCAGTTACAAATTGATCTCAGTTGGGAACCAGTAAATACTAGGAAGCATTAAAGAGCTGTTTCTTCCTCGTAAAAGGCTCCGCAGATGCGCTCCCGCCTCCCGATTTTGCTGGAAAATCTGACACAGAAGCCCCAGGACTTACAGCAAATGTTTAACCATCAGTATAATTAAGTCGCTGTCCAATGATAAAATTTCCACTTCAGTCATATAATCACTGATTTTCAACAACATGTAATAAGAATGAACAACTGTTAAAAGTGCCTATATAATTTTCATGAGTGTAATAAAATTACATATCTAAAGGTATTTTATTGATAAAGATACAGTAATCCACCAGTAATAAGTCTAATAAAATGAACATTGTAATTAAATGTTGTGAAAAATGTTAACACATTGTTGACATACTTTTTATGGACAATTTTAACTTTTCAAGGTCAATTTAACAAACCTTTAACACAGAACGTCTAATCGACATCGAATATCAAATTACTTAGTCAAAGTTCACATTAGGACGAAATAGCTGTTCAGTGCTCCTTGGATTTCAATGGTACCCTGCAAACATCAATCTGTGACATTTCCAATCAACTAAAAAAGTCCTAATTAATTTAATTATCTTTCGAGTCATTATATACCGAAATCTGCAACAATATCACATGAGCACATAGTCTTGAATTAGTAGGGGATTATTTTACACTGATGTGTGTGAAGAAACTTAACTGAACATAAGTGGACAAATATGAAATTATTCTTAGTTCTGTAATGGTTAAAATGACTAATCTCCATATGATTATTATTACCAATTTACTGCTGTCACCTATTAAGACTAGTTATTTAATCCATCTTTTTCATTTTAATCGTTGATTTACATAAATTATTTTCATCGGTTTAATAATTTTTATATTCGTATATAAATAATGCCTGGTGATGATCTAATTGAAAACAGTATTGTTAACATATATGTGTTACTTCTAACTTGAAACTTGCTATTACATAATACTCTTTACAATCGCTACATTTTGATATAGTGAAGAAATCCTATACATTGATTTGCTCAAATTTACTTCATATTACATATATTCACATTATAAGTCAAATTCAAACGATTAACATGACTAAGCGTTCAAAGAAGCGTACATACTTAATAAATGCGATTATGCGTTGAAGAAAACCATACCAAATTATCAGGAAGTGTATCAGAATAAAACACATTATCATAAAACCAGGTATTTTGATATTCGTAAGTTTCCTCATACAATATTCTCAGAAATATAGCAAAACATTCAAATTCATTTACGAAAACACTTTCTTAATTATTCCTATGTTTTGAAAGTAAGCTAGACGGTTTCTCCGAAAAAGAACTATTCTTTAACTTCTCCAGATTTTTATTTCTTTTCAAAGATAATGAACTCGTTCACTAAGGAAAAATCAACAGACATTATTTTTCTACAATTGTTTTAATTACGTTTAAAGTTTGTACGTTCATATCTGGGTAGTCAGACAATTGCCAAAAAGACATTAATTCGGTACATATATGCACATTCATACTACTGTCATAAACTAATGTTAAAAATAAAAGCAATAAAAAATTTATTTGATTTATTCACTACGAAAAAATTGTATACCAAAGTTTCTGAGATTAACTTCCATCATTTTTAATATCAGGATATATCGTAAAGAATATATATATAGCTTAGTATGTTGGCATTAGTTATATTGTGCTCTCTAAACTGAATAGAGTAATGGTGGAGGTTTCACAGTCATTCTGGACGACTATGTATCTATAATTATTCCTGTGTATGTGCATACTGATGGATAGGACATACATTACGCAAACCATCAGACTGCATCACGAGACAAGCATTAACATGGAATCCTGTTGGGAAACGGAAAAGAGGAAGGTCAAAGAACACACTGCGTCAAGAATTGGAAGCAGACATTAAAAGGATGAGCAGCAACTGGAAAAAATTGGAAAGGAATGCTCAGGACAGAGTTAAATGGAGAACCCTGGTGAGCGGCCTATGCTCGTCTATGAGGAGTAACGGGCATAAGTAAGTGAGTATGTGCATACTGATGAGTGCATGTATGATTAACATAGAACCTGGCACATGATGACACTAAACAACTCATGAACTTAAAAATATATTGAAAAACTAGTTAAAAATATTCGTTTCTATTAGAGTTATTCACGTAGACAAATACTTGAGTAAAAAAATATTTCGTAGTGTATTTCGGAAAATTTCAAATTACAATCAGTTTTAATCTAGTTTAAAACAAGTTTGTTAGTAAACACAAATATAACATTCCATATTCTTCGAAGACTTTTATAGTTTTAATATAGTTTTATCTATATTCTAATTGCTCAGTTGACGTGCAGACTTCTACTGAAAATGGATGTAATATAAAGTTAATAAAACATCAATAAATCTGTTCAACATCATTTTTCAAACCACTAAGTAACCGTCTACTGCAAGAAAGACAAATATCTAGTCCAGACGCAACTAACTTTCAACACAACTAGTAGAATAATTTCTTTTATTTCCTTAGAATTATGATGATTTTAAATTATTAATTAAGTAACTAAGCATCAGTTGTTAATATAAATTATTAAAATTGCAATTATTAATTATTTGACAGTTCATAATTTGTTAAGCAGAGTCAAGCTATAAATCGTGAATACTGGAAACAAACCAAAGTTAATTTAATGATTGTTTTCCGACAAAATAAAAAGAAATTAGCTAAACGTCAAATCTATGTATCCTATGTACTATCGAACTTATCTCTAACCTATAATGCTAAATTCATGAACATTTAAAGTTAGTTGATTGCAAAAACAAAATGCACGACTAAATAAAAGTTATTTAAATCCCTTAATAATAACCATTACTGACTTCTCTGTGATTAGAAAATTGGTGAAGAGTAAGATATGTCGATATTGTAATCAACTTAATAGCCGTCAATATAAAACAAACAGACATAATAATTTGTAAGCATTTTTATGGCTTAAATATTTCTCGTCCCTAAGCTGATGTTGCTGTGTTTAAACCTTAGAAATATTTCAAAGTTGGTGATGCGAACCAAAGTGAATAATAAGAAAGATACTAACTTCTGTTTGTGACGAAACTAGGATAACGGTAGATATACCAACAGACAAGATTAAAAATCCAGAAACTAAAGTAAACTGATTCACATAAATAATATCTCTGTAGATGAATTTTTTGTCACAATCTCATACTGTTTTGTGTCAGCTAACCTTTATACTTTAATTATCATACTTGAGTTGTTCGACCGTTTACTTAACTGAAAATTTTACGTAAAAACACCCTAAAAAGTGCATGCGTGCATTAATATATCACTTTTTCAGATCAACTCAGTCTTATTACTACACAATCGAGAAATTAAAACTAACCGTACAAAACAATAACCTCATAAACAGAATATCTGAATTGGCCTACAAATAGAAATTTCATTTGGCTAATTACTCTATTGCTTTATTAAAAAAGTAAAAATTATCTGATATGGTTTGAAGAGAACATGTCGTCTGCATCATCTCTTAAATTCCGTAAAAATTAATTCTTTCAAATGATGCAAAAATATTGTTGTTAGTAAACAAAGAACATTTTAAATATTCTACTGATAAGTTTACGATATAACAACAAACCATTTTTAAAGTTAGTTGATTGCAAAAACAAAATGCACGACTAAATAAAAGTTATTTAAATCCCTTAATAATAACCATTACTGACTTCTCTGTGATTAGAAAATTGGTGAAGAGTAAGATATGTCGATATTGTAATCAACTTAATAGCCGTCAATATAAAACAAACAGACATAATAATTTGTAAGCATTTTTATGGCTTAAATATTTCTCGTCCCTAAGCTGATGTTGCTGTGTTTAAACCTTAGAAATATTTCAAAGTTGGTGATGCGAACCAAAGTGAATAATAAGAAAGATACTAACTTCTGTTTGTGACGAAACTAGGATAACGGTAGATATACCAACAGACAAGATTAAAAATCCAGAAACTAAAGTAAACTGATTCACATAAATAATATCTCTGTAGATGAATTTTTTGTCACAATCTCATACTGTTTTGTGTCAGCTAACCTTTATACTTTAATTATCATACTTGAGTTGTTCGACCGTTTACTTAACTGAAAATTTTACGTAAAAACACCCTAAAAAGTGCATGCGTGCATTAATATATCACTTTTTCAGATCAACTCAGTCTTATTACTACACAATCGAGAAATTAAAACTAACCGTACAAAACAATAACCTCATAAACAGAATATCTGAATTGGCCTACAAATAGAAATTTCATTTGGCTAATTACTCTATTGCTTTATTAAAAAAGTAAAAATTATCTGATATGGTTTGAAGAGAACATGTCGTCTGCATCATCTCTTAAATTCCGTAAAAATTAATTCTTTCAAATGATGCAAAAATATTGTTGTTAGTAAACAAAGAACATTTTAAATATTCTACTGATAAGTTTACGATATAACAACAAACCATGTTGAAAAAAAGATGAATGACTGAAATTAAAATTATTGTTAACGATTTTATTACATGTCATCAAAAATTATCAATTTAATGATTTCACTAAACATTTTTTAATGATGAAAGTTACTTTTGTTTCTACAAGTAATATAATGCCGCAAAACAATTAAAATTTTACTAAGTAGCTGTCATGCTTTCTCGTGTTTACACTGATTATTAACTTATTTAATTTTATGTAAAATTTATTATTTTCTGCTTCTTACTTCTGTCACCATTAAGAAAGGCTTCTATTGCATATAAAAAATGTATATGACATTTTTATTAGTCAAAAGTTACAATAGAGGAACATACTATTTACGTGGTTATTGTCTCCATTCGCTTGCTATGTATATATAGTTGTATATATATATATATAGTCACATGATAAACTATTTGAAATCACAATACTTTTGTTCTAAATAAATGACATGACATTCACATAATTATACATATACGGTCATATATGCAATATATAGCAACAATTCAGAATACGTATTGAAATGAAGGTAACAGTCCAGTTTAAAAGATTACGACTTATTCTTATGCAGTTACAAACTTAAGAGCATATGTCAAATTAATAATGCTTTTAGTAAATTTATCATGAAAATGTCTAGTTACGAATAAGACATTTTGATAAAATAATATAAAGTCATTGTGACGTTTAATTTAATTTTTCTGAAGTTAATGCCATAAATCGGTTTTCCAAAATAATATTCGCCTTTTTAAGGTCGTAACGATAAACAAAAAACAATTTGTTCTATGCAATTATTTGAGGTACTGAAAATTTAACAAGTTTGACATTCATTTAAAACCTAATCTTTAACCACTAATGGATACAAATGCACAACAGGATTTATAATACACTTAATATTTTGTATAGGCTCGAAATAAATAAATGCTAATAAAGTAAACTTTAGAAAAACAGGCTCATTATATCGTTGAAGAAAAAGCAAGAAGACCCAACAGGGTAAATTCTCAGTGTATAATCCAGAATTAATAATATCTTCTTCACATACACGGACGGATGAATCGTAATGCAGTCTTTACCCTCAACTATATCCAGGCTAATTGCCTTGTGAAAAATTTGAAGAATAAATTACTTCACCCTACAATCGGCAGTTTCAGATTGTCCAAGAGATGTATATATATATATATATATATATATATATATATATATACATTATTTTTGACAGATAGTATGGACTTCAAATAACCCACTAGGCCACAGATAAACAGTCACCACAAATAAAATAATTTTCTGCTAGCATCACAAATAAAATCTGCATTTCACTTTATTGAAATATTGATGAAAAGTAGGCCAGATATCCTCTTTCGAAATATTATATACAGTAGGCCAACACGAAATGGTGAATATGCCAGTTTTTTAACTCAATTTCACTGAGCAGAGGCTGTAGCTTTATTCTTATCGCGCTTTCAAGGACAAGACATATATACACAGAGGTCACATTAATGAGGATGTGCAGTGATACCTTTAGATGGTTATCTTCAAATTAGCAAAATTAAGCCATAGCCTCAACATTTCATGATGATCTTGAATGGAATTTGTTCACTACGTCTAAAGATGCATATTTCACATAAATTGTTCACAGTAATTGATTCACAATTTTGTAAAGCCTGTGAAAAATATAATATTAAAAATTATTTAAGTTGGATTGTGACTGTCATGTGGAAGCCAGGACGCGCGTTTCGTCTTATATGCGACTCATCGGCTGGATGTACCTGTATTCCAATGTTGATGTTCACAGTGGGATTTGAACTCAGTCCGTTTCGTGCCGAACGCCACCGTGTTTTCCTTTGAACTACTGAGTCCAGACAGTCACACTTGTGCAACTGTCGCACTGGTATTAGGATGAATTTATATATTCCCGTTGATTTATTACAGACTGTAGCTGGTCAGTCTCTGGTGACCAGCTTCAGTCTATAACAAACCGATGGGAATATACAAGTTCGTCCTAATATAAGGAATGTTTAAATCTCCTTTCATTTGAATATTTATGCTACTGTACAAAACCGCACTATATCATTACATTCTTAGGTTTATTATTGGTATAACTGAGGAAAGATCATAGGTTTGGTTGATCGATCTATTACTTTGACTGTATTCGAGTAAAAATACTCACTAATCTGACTGACTGGTGCAAACCCCCGACGTTGAAATGATTTCAGAAGATAGACTAAATGATCAACAAACGTGAATTGCTTTATATAACAAAATAACACACTACGAAATAAACAGAGTCAAAGTTTAATTAGAATATCAATAACTCATGAATTAGTGAAATCATGAAATCAAACTCACTTATTAATCTCTGCGCCAATTATCTGAACATAGCCTGCCTAATAACTCTGTTTCTAACATTCCGTTTCTTATGTTTTGGCAATCCAACATTCTTTATCATAGTTAGTTCTTCCTATCCCACTCACAAAAACCCAATCCAAATAAATTTTTGGCCATAGTTTGTAAACATTCATAGTTGAATAATATATATTAATTATTTCGAAGTAATGATATATTATGGTAAGTTTTAGGGCTGGTTATTTGTTAGTTTAGTCATATCAGAAGCAAGAGTAATGAGCAAAATGATGAATAATTAATTACACCGCAACCTCACGAGTATTTAATATATAGTTCCATTTCCAGGTACAAATAAATTTATATGCATAAAATGTAATCTTAGTTATTCTCAATTACAAGACTTAGTTATCTAGAGTTATTGTCCACTAATTTTATTGCTTTTAGTTATACGGTAGTGACAGGCGAACACTTCAGGTAAGTATGACAGGATCAGGTGATTGTTACACAAATGTTCAACAGTTTAATACTCGCCATTTCATATCGACGGCTGTCATAATTATTAAGTGATTAGAATTTTTTTCTCCTTTAATTTATTATGCTTTAGAAATTCAGTCAAATACTTGTCATACGATCCACACGATTGCATTATTTTATTGTAAACAACTGTGCAAGTTTCCATCGACTGTCTGTTGATGAACTTTTTCATTGAGTCCCTTTTTACATTCGTCACTTTTTATATGCTTTTTACAGACCTATGTCTAGTAAAGTAGGTGTGTGTAGGGAATGTTCCATAGGGATTTTACTTGATATCTATTTGTTGTATACTGAAGATTCTACAGTTCTCCTGACTCATGATTCTTATTTTACAGCTTGTTGCTGCATAACAAAAATGTCACCAGTGTAAACAAACACTCCGTAATAAAATATTGGTTTCATCGAAGCAGGTTAGTGTAAAGTAGGGAATAGGTGTGACCCTAGTAAATCCATTCTCTGAGCTGAAGTGTTCTGTTGCTTAGAGGTATATTTATAGCATCATTGTATACTTCAAACCTAAACTTTATAATGACGATTTATAGTGTTTATCACAGTATTTGATTTGATTTTTTATGATTGTGATCATCAATTTGTGATTCAAAAAATGCAGCATATAAACATGTTTGAATTCATTAATAACTTAGATATATTCCGATTGCTGAAACTATGAGATAAATTTAGCTGTTTTCAGACAATTAAGGTTAATTAAATATTCAATGCACTAGGATATATTCCCAAAAACGTTTGTTGGCCAAGGTCATTACTAAAAGCCTGTTACTATCAATTACCAGATCAGATTTTTGGCGCTAAGTTTATTAAGCCTGTCTGTTTGATCAGTATATTTCTGCACGTTAGACAAAAGACTCATTGAAACGGAAAGCATTACCTCATGCACTTTGGTAAGGGCACCTGTTTAAACAAACATGGGAGACATAGTGAAATACAACAAGGCACATCATGTTTATTGTGATTAGTAAAGAATGAGTGTAGGATATTTCATTTTTGAATGCAACATTTAATGGATCATATGTGGATAATCGAATCCATTAAGTTCATAGATATATGTTAATCTCGATGACTAACAAGGATTAAACCAATTTATAGGCTCTTTCACATTTCGACATTTAGCTTGACTAGAATACTGTAAATCCCGGGCTGTTCCAACATATAGTATTTCTCATATATAATCTGTAGTTCACTATTAAGTTGCTTTGACAACGTTTAATTTGCACGATTTTTTAAATTACGGATTTTCTTTATGTAGTATTCTAAGTACCCTGTGGCTCCTAACAACGTGCCAAATGTAAGTATGAAATTTGATTAAGACACACTAAAGTAAAAAGTAAATTGATAAGAATGCCTCAAATGTAAAATGGACAATGTCAAATTAAGAAATATCAACTGGTTATATTTCATCTGTGTCAATGTCATACAAAAACTTTGATGGAATAAAATCTAATCTAATAAAAAAATGTATTATTGGCCTATTCAGAAAAACGTATAACATCTGAAATCAGTGTAGTATGACATTCACATAACTTTTGTCTAAATAAAAAGATAATTAAGGTTCATTTCTGTAAAAAGAATAGTTTTAAAGAATTAACAGATACTCTTAAAGCTAGTGTAGTTCTAGTCTTTCACAAAAAAACGTGGTAGAATGCTGGTTGAACTTTTCTTCCTAAAGTCTTCTCTGCTACTCAGCCTAATCGCTACTGAGATTAGTTGACATATGTTTTTATGCAGTTTGTGATTTAGTTTTAACATCAGACAACTGATTTTAAAATAGTTTTATTTGTTCTATAGCATAGATTTTTAACAATTCTTTGTCTACTTAAGTGTGGAACATTGTATAACTTGTTTATTATGCTAACCCTACAGTGTTCAATAATACATTCTTACTGATATAGGCATAATTAAATCTCATTTTGATATTTGAAGTATTATATTTACCATAAACGAATCAACAAATAATACTATTCACTTTGTTTAATCCCTCTTTGGCATCTTCCCCCCCCCCCCAACGGTACTAAAAATATTAAACCTTTTTGGCTACAACTACAATCATTTTTGTTTTGAAGACAGTAATATTTAAACCATAATTTTAGGCAGTTGTTAGACATAATCGTTCAAGGGCATAAATCCAAACACTGTAAACGACTGTTTTTCTCTTCTTAGTCTTCAAAATATTAATGAATTTTCACGACGTTAGATTTGAAATTTAAAGATAAGATCAAGTAAGAATCAACAAACATCACACGTCTTAATTTGAAGAATGAAGCATTTTTAAAATCTATTATTAAATGTTAATAGATAACATCTCAGTTACGAAGCATTTAACTCAACCTAAATTACTTACTCATTTTTCACAGTTACTTCATTTCAGTCTTAGTGTCACGTTCTTTGCTTTCTATCGAAATGTAGTGGTGAATTAAATAAAGTACTTATATAAGAAAAATAGTTGGTATCAAGGAAGAATACAAACACTACACAAAAAGATACAACACCTTTTTCATAAATAAAAATTTTTCCACAAACTTAGTAGTCTTAAAGTCAATTGGTTTACAGTGAGTTTTCACGTATTCGTTTGAAGTAATTTTCTTTAATTAGAACTATTTTATTATGAATTTTAACTCATGGATAAGCTTGTAAATGTGTAAACTTTTGAACCTTACGTTCATTTACTTCTACTTTGTCTATTTCATTGTCATGAGCACCAATTTAAAGTTTATAGTATACACCGAATACAAATTGTTTGCTTAATTTTTTTTTACTAAATTTCTCAGTATCATCACAACTTAATATTTTCGGGGATGCACTTATATGAGGATATTTCCTGACTTTTATAAAGGTGACTATTTAGAAAACGCTAATTTACTGTTTATTTGATAAATTATTCAACCTTTAAGACAATTTAGAGTTGAATCGAGGTCTTGTTTATGATGATTTGCTTTCGGTATTTTTATCTTTCGTTGAGTCTTGTGAAATTTTTTTAATGCTTGATAACAAAATATTTAAGTAAATAGTAACCGTTTTAGGACATTTTTTCTGATATTTGGCAATGATTTCATCAGTCATTAAATCCATCCTCAGTTTGTGTTGAAGAAAAAATAATTCATTAAAGTTTACTTATCTGAAAATAGTTTAACATACCACCATTAAGTACAACAGAAACATTTATCATTTTTCTCTTATCACTTGAAAAACATTTTTGTAAATTATAAATACACTGATATTTCGAGTCCAATGGTGATATAATTTAACAAAATCGGAAGAAGAGTAATTACGTTGCATGATTCATTATTAACTGTGAACATTTTAATCAGTGGTAGATATTGAATTAACTTGTGAGGAGTATGTGCTGATGATATAAAATCGTATATCTTTATCAAAAGTATGTACACTCATTTGTTGATGAGTGGAGGTGGGAAGATTGTTCAAACAATCACCTCGATATCTACAAATAAAATGAAATGCAGCCAGTATGTAAAAGATGCTTAACTTATAACTGACAATGAACATCATTTAATAATGTAAAAAGATCTGTCTTTTCCGAATAGCGTATTATAAGTATATATTAAGTTGGATGTAATACATAAAGGTAGAAAGTGAAACCGTAAAACTTCAGTGAAATATCATTTTAATTTTTGTTCATGATAATTATATGGATACTTAGTTAAATGAATAATAGTTCTTACACATAATTAATAAAATATAAATGTATGTGTTAATGTACTATGAATTCTTCAGTGATAAGTTACATTTTCAGTTTAGTACTGAGTCAGATTTATAGAGACTATAATTCCTATTTTGAATATATGATAAGGTTTAGCGTTCTAGAAAAAGACATTTCAGCAGATATTAAATAAAAGCATGTTCAGAGAATCCTTAAGCTATAGAAAATGACTACTTTAGTATTCTTTCTAAACGTAATGCTTAGTTTCACTACGCCTAGCCAGAAACTTTTTAGTGGAATGTAGGAGCTTAATGCGTGTGATGAATTCTGAAATCGTATAAATATTCAGCACAGATAAATCTTATCCCATAATAAGTGTAGTTTTCAGTATTTTAACGAAGTGAAAATTTTGCATAACAGTAGAAAATAAAACAATGAAGCTAAAAATGTTAAGCTATCGAATACAATATACTTTAGAAACCTTATAGAGGACATGATTACCCTCTGATCATAGAAACCCTTGAATGATGAATTTTTTTGTTAGGAAGCAGTGTTCAGAGCATGATTAAATTAACTTGAAAAACTCATTCTCTAGAGGGTTGCTAGAAATGTGATCGTTTTTTGGATTAATTTGGTTACGAACATATTACTAATTGGTCGTTTCGACTTCTTAGTATACCTTCACCCTATCTTCCATATATTTATAAGAAGTTAAATTGATATACAAGGATTTATATTCAAGTAGGATATATGTTTGACTGAAACTAACGCAGCTAAGATCCAATATTAATACTTCCAGAAACTAAGCGTCTTACGTGAATCTAGTTAATGAAGACTTTCATCTACTCCGAAGCTTCATTCCTACACACGTTAGCTCATCAACATTATTCAGTCCTCTTAGAGTAATACACAGTTGAAGAAACGCTTCACTTATGTTAGAGAATTCAAATCTCTTTATTACAGTCAACTCGATGTAAGTTGTAGCCCAGCGTTAGTATGATGACATTTAATTGAATAAATTGAATTTGATTTTGTACTAAATTTGTAAAATAATCACTCATGTTAATTTTCATGAAATTTATTTAATTGATTTTTGTTAACTAATAATTTAACTGATGTGCAGGAAAATATGATTAAATAAATAATTCTTGGTTTCTACTATTGACTGCATGACATCAGACTCTTGTTTCGTCTATACACTTGTTCTCTCAAAAGTTATTAAACAAATCATCAGTTACATTATGCTTGAGCACTCATGAAAACCATAGCAATAAATGCAAAACAACAAGTTAAAATTAATCTCCATAAAGCACCTCAATACTTCTAATTTCTATGAATAAGGATTTATTGACTACTTACTTACTTACTTATGCCCGTTACTCCTCGCTGAGGAGCATAGGCAGCTCACCAGTGTTCTCCATTCAACTCTGTCCTGAGCAATCCTTTCCAGTTGTTTCCAGTTGCTGTTCATCCTTTTAATGTCTGCTTCCAATTCTCGCCGCAGCGTGTTCTTTGGCCTTCCTCTTTTCCGTTTCCCAGCAGGATTCCATGTTAATGCTTGTCTTGTGATGCAGTCTGATGGTTTGCGTAGTGTATGTCCTATCCATTTCCACCGTCTTTTCCTAATTTCCTCTTCGGCTGGAAGTTGGTTTGTCCTCTCCCATAGTAAGTTGTTGCTGATGGTTTCCGGCCAACGGACATTCAGTATTTTTCGTAGGCAGTTGTTTATAAATACCTGTATCCGTCTGAGGATGTTTGCAGTAATTCTCCAGGTTTTAGCTCCATACAGCAGGACTGTCTTCACGTTCGAATTGAAGAGTCTGACCTTGAGGTTAGTTGATATTTGTTTTGAGTTCCAGATGTTTTTCAACTGCAGGAATGCTGCCCTTGCCTTGCCAATCCTTGTCTTTACATCTGCATCAGACCCTCCTTTTTCATCGATGATGCTCCCCAGATATGTGAAAGTATTTACTTCTTCCAGAGTTTCGCCATCAAGTTGAATTGGGTTGGTGCTCAGTGTGTTGTATTTGAGAATCTTGCTCTTACCCTTATGTATGTTCAGGCCTACTGATGCCTAAGTTGCTGCTACACTGATTGTCTTCACTTGCATTTGTTGGTGTGTATGTGTTAAAAGAGCTAGATCATCTGCGAAGTCCAAATCATCGAGTTGCATCCTACTTGTCCATTGAATCCCGTGCATCCCCTCAGATGTGGAGGTCTTCATGATCCAGTCAACTACTAGGAGGAAGAGAAAAGGTGAGAGCAAGCAACCTTGTCTGACTCCGGTCCTCACTGAAAATGCAGTTGTCAGTTGTATTTATTGACTAAATATCCTCTAAATAAAATGCTAAATAATAATCTGTTTTAAAGGATACAACTAAGCAAAATGTATGCACTAAACAATTGATATTCTTTCAGCAATATTTGAAAATGTTCAACGTCAGTGAATGTTGATTGATGTATGAAAGAATATGTAACTTTTTTGTCATAATAATAATGTAATACGAAATATACAAAACCTAATGTAATTATGTATGAAGTAAATTTAGTCATTCGATGTCATAGTGATTACACAAAAATCTGAATAAAACCTATTCAGATTCTTGTTTACATTGTGATACACATTAGTCCATATTGTACGTAAGATTATTCATAACTATTCAGTTAGTTAGAAAATTGACAGACACGTTATCAAATTTGAAAATTGAGTTAGATTACACCACAGTTTGACAAGCGTCGAACACGAAGCGCTTCTGAATAGTTATGTTACTTAAAAATGGTGGATTAAAATAATCTCCAAAAGATTAAACATCGCTTAAAATTTATGACAAGCGACCTATGCTTATTCATATGTTCATCTTTAGTCGACCAAAATGGTATGTGTAATCACTGTAGAAACTATCGAATTATTTTTACATAATGTCCAACTAAATGTAAATGAAACGGTCCTAAATAAACTAGTGAAAATGACCGTGGATTTATCCATCTTCTAATTTCTGACTTCGAGTTTCTTCGATATAGCTAAAATTAACAACCAGGATTTTAGTTGGGCTGTAGCTAATAATTGGTATCTGTCCGAACTCAGTAACCTTTTAGTAAATGTAGTGTCATTTGACACAAGAAAATTGAGTTTAAGTCCTTATGTGGACATGACAACTAGTATACAGATGTATCCAGCTGACAAATCCCAAATAGAATGTTATGCGTTACCTGGATTTTATTTGTCAACCACAATCCAACTTAATATCCATTGTCCTATTGTATATATGAATGATTTATGTTCCACATGAAAATCTTTATAACTGTATTGCAAATTTTCCACAATTGAAAATAAATATAGAAACAAAAAGATAATCATCTTGAAAACCATTGACGCATTTTGATCTCTCTAATCAGTTAAGTAACCACCAACTAAATCATTTAAGATAGCTTAGATGTCAATATATTTACATATTTGGGTATAAGAAAAGATTCCAAAATTGACATTTTTAAGTTCATAAATAATTTATTTACGTGACACTTTCTAATAGGCATTTGTCCTTATTTTGAAATAATATTATACTGGTGAATGAAATGTTGTTCGAATTTAGAAGTGTAAATAACACTTAAATGAGGTACACGTTGTAGCCTGGAATTTGACTGAAACAAAGATGACTATTTATTAGACACATATACGATTAATAGTTATAAAATTGTTTTCTAATCGATCAGTAAAACTAAACACAATTAAATATACATCAATGTTTCTGTTTTTATATGCATACATTTTTACTCATCATTCACCGTAGTTATTTCATATGATTCCTAGTTTCGCTGAACACTACACACTATTGTATCGAACTAAAAGTGTCTTGATACGTTTACGAAGCTGCAATGCAATATTCGCATAATTCTGTTAACGATGCGTTGTATTTTGTAGCATTAAAGACAGAATTTTGTATTGCTCGTTTAGTATTCTAAGACATTTTCTCATCGTCCTCGACTAAGGAAAAGAAAATTGGAATGAGAACCTGCTACAGGAGAAGTTTATAGTTCTGAAGCTTACTTTTGAAAATCACAGTCGATCCACCTGTGAGTAAATTGAAAGTGTATGGTGCAATCTTATGCTAATATATACGAAGCAAGATCAGTGACTAATCGAACATCAGAAATTTAAGGAAAAATTTACATTTACCGACAAATGTTTTGTGACGATTTATCAAGTTAAGATTGACAATACAAAGTCAACTGGGGATTCAAAATCCTCAAAAATACGAGACTGATTATTTGTCATCTTAGGCGTTTCAATGGTATTGTAATCAATTATCCTGTCATTACTAAAATCATCAGGAATCAGCTATTGTTAAAATTCACACTACCTAAGCCTTCTATTTTAATTGTACATACATGTTAAACTATTCTGCATGATTGCTGATTTGGCTGAATTTCGTAGCAGCCACTCAAGGTCACAAAAATGTCATATTGCAGGAAATCGAACTTGGATTACGATGAACTTGTGCCAAAAGTACAATTGTTGATTTAATCAAACGAAAGAAGTTGTGCTGATTTTTTGTAAACTTGATTGTAAACTACCATCACATTAATTTGATTTCAATCTGAATCCTACTCCTAAGTACAGTTTGTTAACACTTTACTGTATCAATAAAATGTTGACGTTTTCACTTGATGAATAATCACTGTAAATTAATTGATATAAAAATCGGTGCAATTATCTTAACGTGGTTCGCTAGTCCCGTTTCAGTTTTTGCCCCACAATACAATCTATTTACCAGTATAGTCTTTTGAAATAGTGTGGGCTAAGAAGGAACAAGTTGTGGCTTCCGACTGAAGGATAAGTATCAGAGATATCGTTTGGCATTAATCGTATTGACTATCGAGAGGATTAGTCAAAAAAACCCGATTGCCCTAGAGACCGTAACGAGAACCGTACTATGCTAATAAGAACCCACATGTTTGTCTCTTGTGACCGAAAACATATCAGCTTTGTTTTCTTTCAGTATTTCAGTTATTGACTATCATATCAAAAGTATGGATTAAAACGTATATTCGGAAAGTCTGAACATTTAATGAATACAACTGGAATTTGGACCTTTATAATATATAGGAGAATAAAATAATTATATGAGCAGTTATCGAACTTCGAAACTTCAGTAAAAAACAGGCTTAAATCATCATGGATTCACTCTCGACCAGCGTAATAATAATATGCTATCTCATTTTTATCATCATAGACATTAATTTTCGAATTCTCTGAGAGTTTCTCATGAAACCTTAAATTAGTGTCCGTTAATCCAATGATTATAATAATTAATAAATAACATACTGTTATGTTCACATATTGTGACAATAACACTTCACCCACAGTTATAATTTGATAAACATAATTCCCACTACAATCACCAAGAAACAACGTTTTTTACAAGTTGACAGACTTCAGTTCTCGACTCTTTCATTTACTTAACTGGAATATTAGAAATGATGATTAGTTAATGTTGGCTTTACTTCCCAGTACCTCCAGTTGTCAGGTGGTCAGTTCATCTTGGATGATCTTCAAATAAATATGAGTTTTGCTGTACACAGACAAAGAGATCAATCACTTTACTTTTATTCTCGTCGATATTTCTTAAACTTATAAGTTTGATTTTGGTTATCTATAAATTATATCTGAAAAATAAACTTTTCTTGAAGTAATCAATATTTGTCATAATAAAACTGGTATACTTTTTTTGAAAGCTGATTGGAAAATCTGAAGTGACAGTTTTATTTTTTTTTGACAGGCTTTGAATACACTATGGATTAAAAAAGCGAAAGGTTAATGAAGTGTTAAGAAAAATGTTTTTGTTGCTTCTCTCTTATTTAAAGATATACCATTACTATTAAGACTATACAACGAACTTGTTTGTGCATGTCTGTTTTCAAAATTGTAAAATTCTCAATCAAATTTTACACTACTACAAAAAATAATTATTATAGACAGTTTTATTTTTAAAAAATTGGATACACTAACGAGTTTGATATGTGATTACTTCAGTAGTTACTATCTGAAAGTGTAATGAAATAAAATATATTAGACAGACGTTTTGAAATAGATGGTAAAATTTGGATTAGCATATCAAGAAGACAGTGTATATGAGATAAATATACTGCACAATCTCGTAGCCAAGATTTGAATAATACATTACCTTAACGTTCATTATATTTTGGTTTTATTAACCACTTGGTGAGTTAAAATACGATTTTGGTAATCTTTATTAAAGGTGAAAGAAGAAAACGGGGTAAATTATGATTTGGTTTGTTTTCTCGATTAAATTGAACACAAAAACACATTTTTATTGTTTGATTAAATTAATTTGTTATATAGAAAACCATTAAAGATAATCGTAACCAAATAACATGAAATCAGATTTGTCACTCATTCTCATCGGCTAGTCTACAACCTTCAATGAAAAGTATGAAATATTCAAAAGCATGATATTTGTACTTATATCGTTAATGCAAAAGCATCCTCGTTAATGAGAAATAACAAAAGGAAGCACTAAATAAGGAGGGCATATAAGAAGTATTCTTATGTTTGAATGTTTTAAATTCTAAATAATACGAATATTCTAAAAGAAGAAAGCAGGGTATTTCATTATAACCCATGTATACCGTCAAAATATTAATAGTGAAATATAACGCAATACAACTACGAAAACCGATTGATTTAAAGAACTAAAGTGTGTAGAATTCAGATAAGACTCAAGACTAAGTAGAAAAAAATTATCATTTGTGAGCAAGAAGTAAAAGGCTGCATAAATATTTGTTGTAAAGTCAGTTTATGAAAGCAGGATGAGCTTAACGAGTATATACATTTGGATAAAAATATCTGATGTAAATTTTTAGATGGCAGTATAGTTGGCGATAAGTTTGAAGTTGTTTGTTAACTTCAAACTTCTAACTATTTGAAAATATCTACACCATGTCCACTATTTAGTGGATGTTGGTGACCTTCCACTTTCAGCTTTAATGAAATGTTCTCTGAGATACAAAACGAAACTCTTCGGTTTTCCGAATGTAGGTTCTTATGCATATATCTGTAAACCAGTGAACGTAAAACAGTTATTTGTCCACCTTTAAGCAATTTGTTTGATAATGTGGGAGTAGTTGTGCAGCTGGATAGGTAGTTTTATTGAAAACCTAAGTTTAAAATCTACTTCTCTTGGAATTTCTTCACTTTTGGAACCCAGTCGCATGAAGATAGGCTTTTTCTCACCAGTAAAACTGTGATTCCATTGTATTTATATAATCCCATATTTACTGATGGACTCTCTTGGGAACGATTTTCCAACAATTGAAGTAAATGGAAAAACACATGTTACTGAACGTCAAGTATAATCGAAAATTTGTTTCAGGATTGCAAGCTAATGAGTCAATGTACATGTGAAATGGTGCGGAACTGTATAGATTGGTTTCAACTTGTTGAAATTCTAAGTGCCCAATACTTCATGTGTAATCTCATTACAAACACCGATTTCTAGGGTATTTCTAAGAATCATCATCATAATAATACACATAAATTTCTAATACGATAAGATGTCATTGATTATTTTTCTTACAGTAAGATCACGATACCTCGAAATATAATTGTTCCTAAACATACATTCTGTACGGCAAAGTTCTCTAAACTTCTTTTCTCTGAGTATAGCAGAATTAAGAGCAAAAGTTCAATACTTGCCTAAAAAGACAGTTTTGCTTTCCAAAATCGCCAGCCACTTCAAACAGTAATTATGTACATACAATTTGAGCACTTAAATGAAATATCTAATTATATAACTGGATATTGACAATAAAACATTTATCAACAATTTGCATTACTCTGCGTTTAAGTTTCGATTATAGAATAGTAAGTTTTTATTTAGTTAACAGCTTAAAATCTTTTTATTTTGCGTGATCACATATGTAGTTTGCATAGTAATTTTTTTAATTCATTGATTACAATTTGTAATCACTCACCTATTGGATACTAAAATACCTTAATGATAGTTGAAGTATCAAACTTCAGTTTATAGGACGTCACGGTAACTAAAACTTGCATAATTAATATATAAGGAATAAATTGATGAACTCATGCTAAGATATCGATTTTTTTCAATAATGATAACTGAGGAAAGTATTATATGAAGAATTCATAGGCCTATCAAAGTTTACACAATCATTACACGATTATGTTTGCCAATAATGATTTATGAGTTTTGTTTTTCTAAACATCGAACTGATTTTAACTGGAGATGTGGATGTAAAATTAAGTGGTGGTTAGTTCACTTCACTACGCACTGTTTGTGCACAGCGTTCAGGATATTCTCATCATACTCTACACAGTATGAATGCTATAATGCAATTTCTACTGCGGGTCAGTCGTATTTAATGACATTACTTAAATTTGCCTTCATGAAGACAGATAAAATGAAATGAACGCAGTTTTCTAATCAACATGTAATACCACTATAACGGAAACTTTTCTGATGGTTTCTTTAGTAGTAGTCTATGTATGTAATTCAAAGTAATTGAATATGACAGTATATTCTACAAAAGCTTGTTAATATTATCTAATTCCAATAACGTATTTTATTGCTCGATAAGGAGTATCTTAATATCAGAAAACCTAAATAGGTCTAGTTTTAGTATAAATGATATGAAACACTAGAAATTAGGAGAAAAAATCTTTTTCAGACATCTATTATCTTCAATGACAGAAAATGATAAATTTATCAATAAAATATGTAATAAATGATTTTGAGGAAACTGATAATACACTTTTTTCTTGATCTATGTATATTTCAAATATACAGTTCTAAACAATGTAGTTATAGGCTAAACCAACTACTCAATAATGATGACTTTCTTATGATTTAATAAATACCATGTAGTAGGCGTGTCACTATTCAAGATAACATTCTGTATTTATATATTTATAGATCAACACAAATATACGTTGTTAAACAATCGGTTTTTTGATTTTCATTTAATGAACCACTTAGAAAAGTAACGTAATAATTAAATTCATACAGATAGTTTAATGTCTTCGTTGGTAATATATGTACTAAAGAATAAATCATAACTAACCATAATTATGAGCAATGATTTCCTCGTATAAAAATTTATATACGCTAAATAATAACTGCACATATAACCACTCAAATGATTTACTTACTTCTTACTTACGCCCGTTACTCCTCATAGACGAGCATAGGCCGCTCACCAGGATTCTCTATTCAACTCCATCCTGAACAATCCATTCCAACTGTTTCCAGTTACTATTCATTCTTTTAATATCTGCTTCCAATTCTCGACGCAGTGTGTTCTTTGGCCTTCCTCTTTTCCGTTTCCCAACAGGATTTCATGTTAATGCTTGTCTCGTGATGCAGTCTGATGATTTCCGCAATGTACGTCATAGCCATTTCCAGCGACTTTTCATAATTTCCTCTTCGGCTGGAAGTTGGTTTGTCCTCTCCCATAGAAAGCTGTTGCTGATGGTCTTCGGCCAACGAACACTCAATATCTTGCATAGGCAGTTGTCTATAAATACTTGCACCATTCTGATGATGTTTGCAGTAGTTCGCCACGTTTCAGCTCCATACAGCAGAACCGTCTTGACGTTCGAGTTGAAGAGTCTAACTTTGAGGTTAGTTGATATTTGTTTTGAGTCCCATATGTTTTTCAACTGTAGGAATGCTGTCCTGGCTTTGCCAATCCTTGCTTCTACATCTGCATTGGACCCTCCTTGTTCATCGATGATGCTGCCCATGTATGTGAAAGTATTTACTTCTTCCAGAGTTACTCCATCAAGTTCAGTTGGGTTGGTGCTCCCTGAGTTATATTTGAGGATCTTGCTCTTTCCCTTATGTATGTTCAGCCTACTGATGCTGAGATTGCGGCTACGTTGTTTGTTTCAACTTGCATTTGTTGGTGTGTATGGTCTAAAAGAGCTAGATCATTCACGAAGTCCAAATCATCGATTCGCATCCTACTTGTCCATTCAATTCCGTGCATCCCCTCAGATGTGGAGGTCTTCATGATCCAATCAACCACTAGAAGGAAGAGAAAAGGCGAGAGTAGGCAACCTTGTCTGACTCCGGTCCTCACTGGGAATACATTTGTGAGCTGTCCTTACTTACTTACTTACTTACTGCCCGTTACTCCTCGCTGAGGAGCATAGGCCGCTCACCAGTGTTCTCCATTTAACTCTGTCCTGAGCAATCCTTTCCAGTTGTTTCCAGTTGCTGCTCATCCTTTTAATGTCTGCTTCCAATTCTCGACGCAGCGTGTTCTTTGGCCTTCCTCTTTTCCGTTTCCCAGCAGGATTCCATGTCAATGCTTGTCTTGTGATGCAGTCTGATGGTTTGCGTAGTGTATGTCCTATCCATTTCCACCGTCTTTTCCTAATTTCCTCTTCGGCTGGAAGTTGGTTTGTCCTCTCCCATAGTAAGTTGTTGCTGATGGTTTCCGGCCAACGGACATTCAGTATCTTGCGTAGGCAGTTGTTTATAAATACCTGTATCCGTCTGAGGATGTTTGCAGTAATTCTCCACGTTTCAGCTCCATACAGCAGGACTGTCTTCACGTTCGAATTGAAGAGTCTGACCTTGAGGTTAGTTGATATTTGTTTTGAGTTCCAGATGTTTTTCAACTGCAGGAATGCTGCCCTTGCCTTGCCAACCCTTGTCTTTACATCTGCATCAGACCCTCCTTTTTCATCGATGATGCTCCCCAGATATGTGAAGGTATCCACCTCTTCCAGAGTTTCCCCATCAAGTTGAATTGGGTTGGTGCTCCCTGTGTTGTATTTGAGAATCTTGCTCTTACCCTTATGTATGTTCAACCCTACTGCTGCTGAAGTTGTTGCTACACTGATTGTCTTCGCTTGCATTTGTTGGTGTGTATGTGCTAAAAGAGCTAGATCATCTGCGAAGTCCAAATCATCGAGTTGCATCCTACTTGTCCATTGAATCCCGTACATTCCCTCAGATGTGGAGGTCTTCATGATCCAGTCGACCACTAGGAGGAAGAGAAAAGGTGAGAGCAAGCAACCTTGTCTGACTCCGGTCCTCACTGAAAATGCAGTTGTCAGTTGTCCTCCATGCACAATTTCTCACTGTGTTCCATCGAAAGAGTTCCGGATGATGTTGACGAGTTTCTCTAGTACACCATAGTGTCAAAGAATTTTCCAGTGTTCCCCTGTCTACACTGTCAAACGCCTCCTCATAATCAATGAAGTTGATGTATAGTGACGAGTTCCACTCAATTGGTTGTTCAACGATGATCCGTAGTGTTGCGATTTGGTCTATGCACGACCGATCCTTACGAAAACCAGATTGTTGATCTCGAAGTTGAGCCTCCACTGAATCTTTCATTCTGTTCAACAATACTCTGTCGAAGACTTTCCCTGGTACCGATTGTAATGGCGCGATACCTCTGAAGTTCACACACTTGCTCAAATCTCCTTTCTTTGGTATCTTGATCAGGTGACCTTTCCAGTTTGCTGGCACTTGTTCTTCCTCCCATATCCTCTTGAATAAGACGTGGCGCATCCTTGCCGTTACATCTATATCTGACTTGAGTGTCTTAGCTGGTATATTGCCAGGTCCTGCTGCTTTCTCACTTTTGATTTGTCTGATGCCCATCGTGATTTCTCCCATCGTTGGTGGAGTGACAACTATCGGGAGATCTGTAGGTGCTGCTTCGATGTCCGATGAGTGGGTTCAGTGGAGCTGGCCTATTCAAGAGTTCTTCAAAGTGTTCTACACACCTATTCTTTTGTTCTTGAATCTCAGTGAGTGTCTTGCCTTGAAGTTAGTGCTTTTTCGATTCCTTTCCAGTTGTCCTCAATAGTGGTTTCTTCTTCTTTCAGTAGATCTTCTAAGACTTGGAATCTGTTATTGAGAGCTATTTTTAATTCCTTGAGTTTGTCAGTGTCTCGGAGAAAGACTGTATTGAACCGGTGTCCACTGCTTCTTTAGCTTCAGTTTCATTTTAGCAACCACCAGATGGCGGTCTGAAGCTATGTCAGCTCCTCTCTTTATTCGCACATCTTCCATTGATCTCCTGAATGTTTTATTGATGCATTTATGATCGATTTGATTCGCTGTAGTATTATCCGGTGAGACCCATGTAGCCTTGTGTATGCATTTGTGGGGGAATATTGTACCACCTATAACCAATTTGTTCGAAGCACATAGGTTTGTAAATCTTTCACCATTGTCATTTCTTTCTCCCAGTCCCTGTCGTCCCATGATCTCTTCATATCCAGTGTTGTCCATTCCGACTTTGGCGTTTAGGTCCTCCCCATGAGGATTGTCAGATCTTTTCCACGACACTGCTATAATTGATTGCAGTCTATCATAGAAGTGATCTTCGTTCTCGTCGTTGTCGTCGTTGGTGGGTGCATAACATTGGATAATATTCACTGTAATCCCCTTCTGCATTGTTTTGGAAGATGTTTTGATGATCCTGGGTCCTTGTGGTTCCCATCCCACAAGTGCATTACGTGCCTCCTTGGACAGCATCAGAACAACTCCTTGGGTGTGAGGAGCATTTTCCTCCTCGTGGCCGGAGTATAGCAGCATCTCTCCCGAAGCCAATATTTTCTGTCCAGCTTGAGTCAAATAGGTTTCGCTGATTCCAAGCACTGTCAAGTTGTATCTCTTCATTTCTGCAGTTATTTAATTGGTCTTCCCGCCCTCCCACATTGTCCAAGCATTCCGTGTACCTATAAAAATATTTGCTCTGGTTGGTAGAAGGGGCATCGACCTTATAACTTACGAAGAATATTGGCTTTCATCATGAAGCGTCATAATCATTCCTTTCACTCCCAGGGCAGAGTTTAAATGGTTTAGTTTGTTTAATCTGGTTAGCGATTTTTTAGCAAGCTTGGGTTTTACGGGATGGGGATGCTAGCCCCATGTCCAATCCTCCTCCTTTACCCGGGCTTGAGACCGGCAGTAACCCTAAGAGAGCTACAGGCAGAGTTATTCAAATGAACAATTAAACAAATTAACAAACAGAATTTTAATGCGATTTTATGTGACTTTTGGTAGATACCATACTATTACACTTAAGAAACTAAAGAAATATCTTAAATCTTCTCAAAACACTTATTTTTGGTCTGATAAATACGGTGATCAGTGGTTGTCTGATTCAGATAAATATAACTATAAAACAACCAAATCATCAAAAAGTAGTCATTTATCTTGACTTTGTATACGATGAAGTTATGGATCATATAAAATGAGTGAAATTGTGTTACGTACTATATGTACTATCAGTAGTTCGCAACATTGGTTGCAACTTTAAGTTAAGAAAATTAATAAGTGATTTTTGAATTAAAATTTTCTCACTAATAATATGATTTATACATGTACTTTTGGATACAATATACAAAATTGTTTACATGTAAGTTACGTTTGAGTGATGACTGAAACAACAGACTTATCAGACATCAAGTATTAACTTGACGTTGTTTTATGGCGTTACTACATTCATTGATCTCATCAAAAAATAACACTTTGTATCCAAGACAGTAGTAAATATATTTACGTTAAGTATGTAACATCTATAATTGTTTTGCAGTTACAAAATATTCACAAATAGATGTGAACATTTGCTTGCTAATGTTAATTGTCATATTTATAATTTAACAATTTAACATGGTGTTGTCCATTCTGTACACTGAGAACAGTTGCTTCAAATATAAATGTACTTCGCAGTATACTTTCACTTTTGTTTTCATGCATATAGTTTTGAAGAGATATAGAAATAATAACTACCAAATATTTCTCAATAAAAATATGACACAAATAAAAATGTAATTAGTTTATATCATACTACTTTGTTCCAGCATGTTATGGAAACAATCAGTTGTGCATTTAACGTCTGCTGTCGGGACAATGTACTATTCAATAAAATCACTTATGTTAATTACATTTTATTGTTTACGAATATAGAGTAGATTTTAATGAGATCGGTGGTATTGTATACACAGAACTTCACCATCTTACTCTAGTCGATTTAGTTTAGTCTGTTAAGTGTAATAGCATTCTGTTTTCTTCCTACATTTGTTTAAATATTGCAATCCTGTAAGTTTAATTAAATAGTTACTAAAAATGTTGGTGCGTATTTATCGCTTAAATGGTAATATCACTAAATTACTTGACATTAGAATTTCTTTCATATATATATACATATATATATATGCATATATATACATATATATATATATATATATATGTCAAACTGAAGTGGCGTTGTTGTAACATACCTAAATTCAAACATAAAATAATAGGAAGTCGAATAAGGTATGTTACTTTTTATTCAAACATTTTTATTCATTTATGTAACCATGTGTTTATTTTAACGTAGGGCATAATATTTATTCAGAAGGATTCCTTTTGTTCTGAAAAACATAAATTCATTTGTGATATATAGCGCTACGGTCATCCATTGTCATTGGTAATAACTGTCTCACACCTGACAAGTCGGAACTCTACCAGTCACGACTTCTTATTAGAGCTACAGGGACTTCCTGAATCTAGTCACTGGTGAGCTGACTATTGTAATTTACTTGAGATGATTATTTTTGTTGAGATTGGTATTTTAATTGGTTGCAGAGGGTGTACTAAATACCAACCACAGTCAGATAAAAAATAAGAATTCAAAGTGGAGAACAACTATGTGATGATTCAAAAGTATTAAAAATAACTTGGTAAAATGAGATTTCAGTAGCCAAAACAAAGTACAGCCGATTTCTATTTAATTAAATGAATCAGGCTTCAGTAGTTTGATAGCCAGGAAATTTTAAAATGCGTAAAATGTATTTATTAACTTTGTGTTATACATGTGTCTAACCAAGAATGTTTCACGCTACTCATATGCATCATGTCTTGATGACGCACTAGAGAAAAACTATATCTAGACTATTTTAGCAAAACCGGCAGCAAGTTGTTTAAATGTTGTGCAGTAAAAGGTTATTCTGTTTCCAGATTAGAGTGAACGACATTCGTCCTAATTGTGGAAACTGATGAGGATAAGTGGCATCTGTAGATAAGACTAAATACAGTCAGTGTGTAGTAGTTTGTCTGGTGCCACCGTACTGAAGATTTTCGTGTTACACTACATAGACGTATTTGACAACCATATGTCAGTCCTCAATGATTAATAGCCTATATATAACTGCATTTGATTTTAGTATGTTAGTAACAGATTTTTCTGTTACGGCCAATACTGTAGCAGCCGGGGTTAGTTAAAGTCAAAGTATATATCTTCATTGTGATTACAGCTGCAGTCTTGCTGTGGTGTTAATACTTGATGTTATAATGATACCACAGACAACTTGTTTATTTGGTTACAACCACTTCTGTTCATTACAAATCACTACGAAGTGGTTGGCAGAAATTTTATAAAGGTTTCTAGAAGCTTAAGAGAAGCTCACGTCATTGCATTCAATCTCTTTCTAATAAAACCACCGATTATCTGACTCAACAGGAATTTTTTATCCGGCCATTTCATTTTCAAAGAAGCATAATCTAAGGTACATGTAATTTCAAAAGTACAGTTACAGTTGGTAAACTTGGTGACAAAGAGAGCTGTACAAAAATTATTATAAGTCCTTAAAGTTTTAATCAGAATTGTGAAGTGAATGTCACAGAAAGTGGACAAAAAATATACACTATATTAGCGAGAAGTAGCATCATGAGATTTTGAAATGAAATATACTTGTGTTAATGTGAACTGTAAAAAAGAATGATTAAGTATGATTGGATCAATTTGGTTAAGTCATGTGGAAGACAGAAGAAGAATGAATAGTGAAAATTAGCAAAATTATCCTGAAAATGTGAATAGAATAAGACTAACAACTAAATGATTATTTAATATTCAGACTTAAGCTCCATAGAAAAATAAGATGATTAGTTATCTTTTACATAAATAGTTCTGTTTTCTCTTTTTGTATGGTGAATGCCTCAGTGTTACATTAGTGGCAGAAACATGATGGTTTGTGATTGTTTATGTTCACCATATAAATTACCCTGAAAGATATATCTCTTCTAATCTAGTAGTTGGTGGTGACCTCAATAAACTCTACCTAACCAGCAGAAATTGTGCTCTTCAAATCTCTTATTCATGCGATGTACTGAACAATAAATATGACTTCTCCATCTTTAAAATGTCGGTTAATTCATAGCATTTTGAAGTCAGCCTTTAAATAAAAAGGGTTCCTTAATGTCACAATTATTAGTTCAATTGAAAGTTTTGAACGGTTGCATTTCATCAACAAACTTGATAGAAAAATATTTTAGTTGTTGTTCTTTTGAGAAGAGTTAACTTGTTATCTTCAGTGACATTTTTGCCCGCTATGGTAGATACCATTATATGTAATCTTAGTTCCTCTATGGCTTTAAGTAAAATTACTGTCTGTCACTGAATTTCAAAGTTCTGAAGTATATTCATTACTATAAAAAATTATAGCAGCAGTTAATTTCAAGTGTATTAATCAAAACAAAGCGTTAGATCACTATTTTTATTTTGACCACTCTCTGTAATTTTGAAATGTTAACAAAATATTTAGTCTATAGATATTCTGTGAAGTCATGGAATTTAGAGGGCACTTTTTCTCTGTGTTCTAGTTTTTAATCCTTATCACTTAGTTACATAGTCAGAGGTGAGGACACTAAGTTATTTGACGGCAACTGACCTCCTGTTCGGTCAAAATCATTCTTAATTTCAGCATTAATTGTGATATAAAACAACGATACTTTATTTGTTTATGAAGTTGAAGATATTTTAAATATATTTATCTCTTTATGACAAGAATTAACTAAGTTGGGACATAGCAAATGCAGCTGGATAAAAAATTGGTGGGTGTTCTATATAATACTACGATTAATGCTTAAATGCAAAAACGATTATGAAGGATCGGTTATGTTCTACACACTACTACTACTAATAATGCCTGAAAACGTATGTATGTATGTACAATCAACACAGGACCTGGCACATGCATCGGTTCAAGTTACCATACCTCCATGTCACCACAAGATTAACGCCACCACCATTAGCAGAAGTTACTTCAATAAAATAAAATAATAATAGTAACAAGGAGTGTGAACATATAAAATATGGTTCAGGAAGCGTAGAAAGAAAGTTAAAGTTAAAGCTCATGATTCGAGGGAGGACAATGAGTAAATACATCTGCGCCATTGTGACCGATTCTGGGCCATGTCACTCACTCAGTGTTTCTAGCCAGATGGTTACTGTAATTGCGAGAACCCCATCCAGGTAGTCTGCAGATACCGACACGACTCAAACCGGCAGTCAGTGACTTCATGGACTGACGCCATGTTCCTATATCAGGCAGCATTTCACGTCGAGGAAGACGGTGGTTGGGCATACGCAACACATGTCCCAACCACCTCAGTCGATGAAGATTCACAACCTCATCGACCGATTTACCACATTTGCCTAACACCCGTCGTCTAACCTCGTTATTACTTACTCGGTGATCCCAGCTTACGCAAGCGATGTTTCGAGGACATCGATGGTCAAAAACTAATAACCGTCGAGTGTCATCTACCCTTAATGGCCACGTCTTACACCCATACAGTAAGACAGAGCAAACTGTTACGCAGTACACTCTCCCTTTCATCGAGAGACGAATATCTCGTCTACGCCATAGGTGACGTAAGTTGGCAAAAGCCAAACGAGCTTTTTAAACTCGTACTGAGATTTCGTCAGATTTTGACTAACCCATTAGGGCTAATCAGACTACCAAGATACGTGAAGTGGTCGACGTGCTCAACTACTTCACTTCCTATCTTTAGTTCAGGGGTTGACGAAAACCAGTCCTGGAGCAATAGTTTGCATTTAGAAGGGGAGAAACGCATTCCGAACATGCTTGCATTCGAGCTTATTGCTGTTAAAAGATTGTCCATCTTGTCAGCGTCTTCGCCAAACAGGACTATATCGTCAGCATTTTCTAAGTCAATAAGTGGATCTCCTGGTAGGAGATCAATTCCTGAAAAGTCAGGCAATAAATGTAATTTCCAACAGTAAACCAACTATGAAATTAAACAAAAATGGATAGAGTGAGCAGCCTTGAGGGACACCACTTGAGGTTACAAGTTCAGGTGACAGTTCGCCATATGCTACGGCACAACTAGAAGTGTTTGAGTAAAGAGCCTAAATAAGTTTTATGTACTTTTGGGGCACGCCTTTCAATTAAAGACACTGCCATAGAACTTCACGGTCTACAGTGTCAAATGCCTCCTTCAAGTCAAGGAAAACCACTTTTGTTGGCCGCCGAAAAGTATGTCTGTGTTCTAAAACCTGACGAATTGTAAATATCTGGTCTATACAACCGCGAATAGGTCTAAAACCAGCCTGATTTTCTCGTATTTGTAGATCACGAGTTGCCGTTAAGCGTCTGATAATTATAGAAGCTAGTATTTTAGACACTATATTAGTCAAACTAATTCCTCTATGGTTATCGCAGGATGATTTTGACCCTTTCTTATATACTGGGACGATTAACGATCGACACCAGTCAGACGGAATTATGTCAAGTTCCCAGACCTTAGTCAAAATATCAGTCAGTCTGGTTGTCAATGCGGGACCACCATTCTTAAACACCTCTGGGGATAATCCGTCTGGGCCCGCTACTTTGCCTCTCCTTATGTTGGCTATAGCATTTTCGACCTCGATAAGAGTCGTTGGACCTAAGTCGACTTTCCATTCTGGCTGTCTCAAAATTGTGGGAAGTTTTAGAGTAGCCGAAAGCCAACTAAACTGTTCCTTGAAGTGTTCAGCCCATCGTTCTAAACATCTAGACTGAGAGCTAATAAGCGTTACATTTTTTTTGGAAATCGTCTCACTAACGCTGGATTTTTTAACCCCGGTTTCTTTTATCAACTTAGAAAGTTGTCTAGTGTTACCTATCGCCACTGCCTTTTCCATTTCCTTTGCTTTCGTTACCCACCACTGCTCACGGTCGTTTCGCAGACTTTTCGTCAGTTTATGCCTGATTACACATCGCTCATCATCGTGTTCCGAGCCCGATTGGATAAGTCTTCGGGAGTCTATTAAATGAACAGAAGCCATTGAGATCCATTGATTTTTCTTGACATGTTGATTTATGTCTTTGATAGATATCATTGTAGATGCCACAGCTGCTTGAACATCTTGCCAAGCAGTATCTAGTCGGGACGCATCTTTATAATTGCCTAAGTGATTCCTCAGTTGTTCCTGGAATGTAATCTTGGCTATTTCATAACTAAACTGAATTTTAACAAGTTTTCCTGTAGTTTTTCGTCTCCCGGTAAGACGCAAGCAAATGCGTGCTCTCACTAGAGCGTGGTCGAAATCCAAACATGTACTCCAGAAAGATCGGCAATCTTCTATCGAGCCTCTCCAACGGTAACCAATCGCAATATGGTCTATTTGAGTCCACCGTTGAGTACGGCCAGGAGGTCGCCATGTTAAACGATGTCGCTTCTTATGCTTAAAGTTCGTGTTTGCTAGAAATAACCGATTGTCTGAGCAAAGCTGCAGCAGACAGTCGCCATCATCCGTTGTCTGAGCTGGAACACTGAAGCGTCCACCTAAATGTCTTTTAGACTGGTGCAGACTTTCTATTTGGGAGTTAAAATCACCAGCCAAGATTACCAAACCTGAGTGTTTGGCCCTATGAAGTAGTTCAGAAAGTTTTCTGTAAAATTCATCTTTCACTTCATCCAGGCTGCAGTCGGTGGGGGCGTAGGCAGAAACAACGAAAAGACAACGGCGTGTGTCCCTATCTTTCCAACTTCCTACTGAACCATTTAGTCGAACGGCACATAGGCGACTGTCGACAGGAATCCATTCAAGAAGCACCTGTTCTGCTTTCATACTTAACGCAATACCTACACCGGCGAGCCCACGAGAAGTTGCTGTTGAATCGCCAGATAAACGAAGAGTGTATCACGAAGGTTGTTCATTCTGACTAGGTGAGATAAGTGAATGACCACGCTAGGATCCTGTATCCGTGTTTCGGAGACACAACATACATCAATGGCGCGGCATTCTAATGTCCTAGCTAGGGAGGCTTGTTGCCCTATTTGACACAGGGTTCGTACATTGAATGTACCAATGTGAAGTTTGGAGCGTGGTCTTAGTATGCTTGGGACGTTATTTCGTGGGCCGAAATCGTTAGCACTAATGACACAGGAGGAAGTTGAAGATAAGGATTTAGGCTTGAAGGTGGGGGCAGGGTAAACATTAGGAATAGAAGAAGGAGTTTGATTAAAATGGCGGTGATCCTGAGTGTTGTTAGCGGTATGAGGGCGGTTATCTCTTCCCAGTTGCCCGCGCTGCGGAAGGGTTCTTCTTGGTGTACCTGAAAAGTAAAATGTGTTAGGGTTGGCCTGAAAGACTTGGGAGCGTGACGGCAGTGTCCAAGGAACAACTGCTTGAGGCCGGTCACGCACTGCCTTTTTGAGAGAGGTTTGCGTTGTTGTTGTAGCTCCGTACTTGTTGAGGCCTTACTGCCGGAGACGGATATTCGTGGAGTAAGGTGAGGTGTGCATTTTTAGGGTCGACCTTTTCTAACCCCGCCATTCCTTTGTGGGAAGGCAGCTTCGCTGCTATGCTGGTTGTCCGAAGAAAACACCTTGCTGCCGTCACACCTCTGTACAGCCGGCAGTACGACTTTTTCCTCGGACCTTATATTTGCTGCTTTTGGTCTCACCGCTCTTCAACCGACCTGCCTGGCATGGTAGGACCTAGAGGAACGATTGTTCCAGCCAGTATAGCCAGATTGAGTCATCACGATAGGCAAGCCCGACCACACGTCAAGGCAGCAGCACGGCCTGAAAACTGTTTATATCGAAGCTCTGCGCGCTAATGTTGTGACCTGTGACAGAACTTATTGTGACAGGACTTTAAATCTTTGTCCTTTCATGTCAATTTTTTAACATGAATAGTTTTTTATGAAAATACAGTGACCCTAATAGTAGGTTATAATATGGATGAATGAAAATAAACCACATGTCTCTAAGAAGCGAAATGTGGAAAATAATTTTAATTGACAATCAGAAAATGTTGTTCAACATCAACTTTATAAAGTGTAGTTTCCTAGGTGATTTAATATGCTTAATTAGATTGTGTTAAGAAACTTGATATGACCTCTCTTTTCAACTTACAAAACTGTTGTTCAGAATCGGCAAAAGATGTAGAACAGGGTTCATGCTAGTTGCCACTTGTCGGTAAGATGTAGCTGCAAGCATTATGGAACGGTAGTATGCTGCAGGATTTAACTATTGTAGCTATAATTTACACAATTTTATAATTATCACCTCACAAAATCTATTTTAATTGCTGAAATCACATGAAATCCCTTTATTATATTTATTCAGAGGAAACTAATACAATTTTCTCGCTTAATTCATTCTAAAATCTCTTCAACTTACTAAATATCGTAACATACTTATTGTCAAAAATTTTTTATGGACATGATTTAAGTTAGTAGCATGAAAAATAGATGGGAATTATCAGCTGTCTCTGTATTAAGAAGATATACCTTAGTTGTTGTGGCTTGACAAATAATAAGCTATAGATTCTAAGTATGGCTTAGCCAAAACTCACATTAAATCATCAGTTCCATCCTCCTAATTCTTTTTACGCATTAAATCATGATTCCTATGGATGATGACTGTGAGTGATTACTATTTACCTGCTAATTTGTATATTTACGACAGTTATACACAGAGAAGTGGGGTACTACATAGGATATATACATATTATGAGATTATAGTACACCCTGTTCGACTCACATTAAATGATTATTTTAGAAGTTTAAGATAACTTGATGTCATACTTTGTGCTAATTTAAAACATTGAATAACCTTTATATTATCAAAGTGACTTTTAAATGCCTGTAATTATATGAATTAATATTCATAAACTGAAATTCACCCAAAGTGAAAAAACCGTAAAGTAATACTGCTTGACAGAAAAATACAGAGTCAACCGTCATTTTGCATTTACCTTCTAATGCTTCTTTCCTGTTATTTTAAATCAACTTAATTTTCTATATTTTATTTTAGTTGCTGTGAGTTGGTTTATACCCTCAAATACATTTTTTTTTCATTATTTTCATGAAATAAATTTAAACATTCCATATTTTAAAGGAAATGTTATTAAACTAACTATACTACTTTTATGAGTCCACGTTTGATTCGTAAATATTTCAGTGTCTACATTCGCTATTTCTGTTTATTCATAAAACATGGCATAACATGGAAATGGTCTGCTGCTGCTCATTAATGTAGACGTCATTGCTTTAATTTATATAAATGATTAATGCAATGTACTAACCGAAGTTTTCTGTAACATTTTCAATGTTCAACTGATTTTCTATATCTAACATTTTCGATCTTTTTTTCATTTCATTTAGTAGCTGATAGTATACATACATATTAATGTAATTTTCACTATCGATTCCAGTTCATACTCCTGAAGTTGTTTTCAAGTGTTTGCTTTAAACATACCAATATAGAGTAGTTCAAGATGTCATGAAGGAAAACATATATTTTATATTAAGGTTATAAATAAACCTGTTAGTGAAAACTTTACCCTAATACTCAACACCTACCACTATGTGAATAAAAATTTGACTGAATGATCTTAATGCAATACATTAAATGGACATCCAGAACGTAGTGGATAATCTTATTCTATTTATAACGCACAAACAAATGACTTAAAACATAAACAGCATTAAACCTCATTCTTCTATATACCATTTAATCGCATATATTATCACAACATTTCTATTTCTAAGCTTTTGTGAAAATGCTTCTTTTCGTTAGACTATTTGATAAAATAAACACCATTATTATATTTGCCAGTTTTCTTGAAAGGAAAATAGATTTCTTACCTATAAAATAGAAGTTTAAAAGTAATAAAAGTGTAGGTTGTATGTTAAGTGTTATTTTTGTATTCTTACTCATCAGTTATAACATAAATTTTGTTACTTTACCTTCAGTAAGGGGATACTTTTATAAAACAGATATTAATTAACTAAGTTATCCAACATTAATACTGTAGTACATGGATTAATAACAATATCTTCAGTGAACTAAACTGAAACAGTAGGAATAAACAACAAGTTTTCATATTCAGAATTTTTATTTTATTATTAAAATATGGAAATACAAATGTCGTAGTCTATTACTGAATTAATTGAACCGTTTTTCTTTTGACTTTTGATTGTTCACTTTTAAATTAATGAACACAGTTTTACTGGCATCTTGAATCAGAATTTAATAATTTGATTTTGCGTATGTTTACTTTAACTACAAAAAATTATATCTCAGATACTTTCGTCTGTTATTTTATAATTGTTTGGTTAGTAATAGAAAAACTGTCTAAAACAAACGATACGTTAGTTTCATACGATGTCTGTTCGGAATTGTTTTTCTTCAGGACAAAATTAACCCAGAAAGGCTGATGACTTCTCGACTATTATAACTGAACTCCATTATGGAAAACTCATACATATATATATATATCCATTAATGTGACAAAGAATTTTAATAAAAATCATACAAGTTCCTTTACTGTTCAGGTTTATGGTTTTTACGACGTTTGACAAATAAACAGTGTACTAAAACACTATCATATGCTCGTCTAACATCTTTCGAAAGTTAGTTTCAATATATCACTGAAAATTATTTTCGTACACATATATATAAGTTGATGAACTTTAAATAAATGACAACAGCAAACGATAGTATTATTGAAATAATGTAAATATCGCTAAATGAATAGTCAATTCTTATAACAATCATGGAAAGTGGATGGATTTGTTTACTATAGGTACTGAACTCAACTTTTAAAGGTGTCTTTGTTATTATCTTAGAATCTTAATGGATTTTGCATTTCCATTGATACAATCCAATTATTTTGCATGTTTATTCAAATTTTGCCTATATTTGACAAAAGATAGCAAAATGTGTCTATAGCAAGATTGCATGTAAAGAAAAGAACAAAGCAATTAAGCTTATGTATCTACGGAAGATGGGTGATCTGGAATTCACAATTTAACCTATAAGAGTAAAAATGATAAATATCGTTAATCTTTTTGAGTTGCCTAGCATAAACATTTTTTTATAAATTGTATCATAATAGTTCGCCGTTTAAATAACGTTTTCATAATGGATAATTAAGTATCATCCACTTTAATTCTTTGACAGAATGCTTGATATGTATCCTTTTGATATTTATCATCTTCCAAATCGGTTTTAGTTTTAATGGCTAAACATTTTTACCTAGTTTTATTTTTTTTTACTTAGAATATAAAATGTCGCAAAACTTTGTACATAATTCTGTCCAAGTGATTCAGGTTACTTATCGCCGATCAATCGGTTCTTTACATGATAAAAATGAATTATAGTTAATCCACAAAATCCATTACTTATGACTATATCAAAACCGCTAGTTTGTTTCTATACTTCTCTATTTTGTTTTAACATAATTTAGTAGAGAATTTGTTTGAAAAAATTCACTCTTTGTGTTTAATTTTATAGGTAAATGAAATATTCCAATAGTTTCTTTCATTAAGTAATGTAATACAATTATAGCAAGAATGAAATTGTAGATAAGTATTATGTCTATATACGTGTATGCAAATAATTAACCCATATTCAGCTAAGACTCTTGGCTTAAAGAATCGACAACGCCTAAAGTCACTGCTAAGTAATAATAGTTTCATCTTGTTTAAAACCATCTAAAATCAACTTAGAAAATCTAGATTATCTTATAATCAAATAAATTACTAACTGCAGTGTTATTTAGGTTGCTTCTACAAAACGTGCACTTTTATTTTCAAGCCAATAATTCTAAACGTAAAACTTTAAACATAAAACATTCCAAGCGTTCATTTTATTTCACAGTGTACATAGTCCTTAATTTGTCATACTCAAGGTATTCAACCTATATTAAAAAAAATCCTCACTGTCGATTTGGTATATTAAAGATACAATCCCAAAACTTTCTGGTGCATTATACCTACTTTACTGATCAATATCGTTTTTAGAAATGACATATTACAAATGACATTCATGAAACCGGTTACAGTGATTTCATACAAAATAAAAACTCTCCAGCGACATACTCCGTAACGCCTGTCGTCATTTACGTAAAATATTTTGTACCGTGATAGTAGGCTACAAAAATATTATGTTATAAGCTAAATGTACATAGACTACCTTTAAAAACCATGAAGAATAAGGTAAAGACTTTATTCTCTGTCAGTATTTCAGATTCATACTACTAAGACGATATGTACTAGAACTTCTTGGTTTCTAGTCGTTATCTAGCCACGGATAAATAATAATGCAATTTACAACATTTAATATTCTCTACAAACATTCTGTCTCTCTTTGTTTTTCTTATTTAAAGATAATGTTGAACAATCTTTTAATCAGTATGCTGTTGAAATTTAGTTTTTGTTTCATTATTACTTTTAATAACTGAAGTTTCAACTTTTATCTGCGCTTGTTTAGACAACAATAGAATTTCCGTTTACTTTGGCATCAAATCTTCAATAAGACTACATTTATTTAACAAGACATTTTTTTCTTAAAGCATACTGATTGTTTAATGTTTAAAAACTTTCCTTTTAAGTTATACCATGTACTCATCTAAATCATACTTTATTGGTTCCAAGTAGTAATTCGTGTATAATTAGTAGTGAATTTATATTAATTTACAAAAGTATATCTTTGCAAGTTTAGTCGTTTCCTCTTAAAGCGTCTCTATAAATGCGTGATTTCAAGGTATTTTGGAAAACTATTTCTTATTTCATATAAACAAAACAAGAAATGTAATAGCAAGAGCATGATAAGCGTTATATCAAGGAGACCTTTAAATATAAATATACTGAGTATCAACATTTCTGAAATGTAATTAAGCGTAACACTACTTGAAAATTCAATTTAAAAAAGTGGTTGTCGGTTTACCTGTGGCTGGGCATGTTGTCACTTAACACAGCGGGCAATAACTTTTAGAGTGATCTACAAATTATGACAGTGTTTATTCCCCGTAGAATATTTTGCATACTAGGGTATGTAAAACAACCCATAATTGTTGATAAGTTATTTTGTCTTCTTTTATCCATTCATTGAAGGTACTAGCATTTATTTTATCAGATTAGTGTGTAATTATCATAATCACGTCAAGATATTGATCACTTAACTTGCTATCAGTATATTTTTTATACAATATTTTCATTATAGAAACATGATTCTCATTTTGATGTGATTATGCAACAGTAAATAATGATAGTTCAAACGGTTTACATTGAATTTATTGAACTATGCTATATGCAACTTGTAAATGCTCTCTGCTGTTACTGAGCACCCAGACGATCGTCTTGGTTAGTGAGGTTAAGACCTATCGAGAGTGAGGTTATTATCACCGATGGCAATGGATGATCGTCGTGCTATATTACAAATTGATAATAGTAATCCTACCAATGGACGCTGCCATAGTGGTTTAGAGAATTAGCGTTTCTAGTCTACAGATTTTGAGACTCGTTCCTTTAAAGTTACATGAGATGAAAATGCTAATCCGTAACTGATGTAATTACATCCCATAGGGTGTAAAATAGGTACCTCCGATAACACTGGATGATATCTGGCAAACAACACGAATAGACTAAAGCTAGAAATGTAGGCCACTCAAATCTACTCTAGTGGTCTAGATGTATCGTAAAAGAACATTGAAGGGTTCCGAATTATGATGCAAAAGTGTGTTTACTATAATGGAGTACCACATATATAATAGACGTTGATATATCTATAGACGAAACTATAAGCTGTTCTCTTGATTGTGTAATCACAACGATTTTGTTATATCATCGCTACCATTTAGGCCCATTTTCGGAGCAAACAATGGATAAAATCTCTTTAAAGGTGTTTCATGTAAAATAACGAAAGATACTGAAATTCAAAATCGAATATTTCATCTTTTGCTAAAAATAAGTCAGAGTGGTATGATGACTTAAATATTTTAATGAATTTTTGATAAAACTGAATATTTCTCGTTCAATTGCGTCATTCAAGGACCTTAATAGTTTAACTGTAAAAACTAATGAACTAGAATTTAACCAAATCATTGCTTCTATATAATTAAATGATTGTAGGACAAACAATCAGTCATGTTTAAAAGCCAACTAACTGATTACTATAAGGTAATTTATTTTTTAGGTGAAAAGCATGGTAAGTGTTATTTGACACTAAGAAATAATGATTGATGATTAGAATCATTCAACTAGCAAACGAATATATACACAGCGAATATTAAACAAATGTTATTGTAATAGTTGGCATACACAACTATGTTTCGAATTGAATCTCTCTAAACTAAACTTCCATTAGTAGGAAAACACACATTTTTAAATAGTAAATGGCTTAATTCGTTGTGAATCATACCAAAAAACATTGAACGTATAGTTATTCTTAGTAAAATATAATATCGTAGCAATTAGTAAAACCAAATGAATGTTATGTTTATTTCAGCAAGTATTTTCATATTAAATGTTTTCTTTGCCTATTCACAAATTTCAGTACTTACTGAAAGTTTACTAAAATATGTATAATAACATAGTAAGTAAATATCGGTTTAATTAGGGAAAAAGGAAAATATAAGTGATACAGCAATAATTAGATTATATACAACATGATCCTTTACATATGCAAACAAAGTAGAAATAGCACATGTGGTTACCAAAATAAAATGAACCTGACGCATTTTTTGACATTTCCTAAGTTACAAATAGCTGAAATAATAATTAGGCAATTTTATTCCAAAAGGTGTAAGTAATGTGTAATGGAAAAATTCAGTTAATTGGGCAGAAATTTGTGTTCAGCTGATAAAATTGTAGAGGATTTGACACTTATAGATAAATGTCTTCTACAAAAATTGCTATGAAGTAAGGAATAAAGCATACAGAAGGTTCCAAAAGTTCATCTGATGAGATGGAACCTGTTTTCATTATTCTTAAGTTCAAAGTAGAAGAGATTTTCAATTGAATCGGTAAAAAAGTAAAGCAGCACTAAGAAAGGCTTCTTTGTTACTCACAATGTTCTAAATATGTAATACTAAATGCAGTGTAAGTTAATCATAAGTAGATCATTACACCATTAGAGTCACCTCCAAATATATCCGTGAATTTAATGTACTTGTAGCAGCAAAACTGGAAGGTAGCCATCTATAAGTTTTATAAACCACCGACATACTATGGACAATATGGTATGATTTATTACGTTAGATTTATTTCTGATGAAAATCCTGCCATTAGGTATGCAGTAGTAACTTCATGATTTACGTGCCCTAACTTACTTACTAATGCAATAGTCAGATCACAACAAAATTCATCATTAGTAATAGATCGTGAATAAATGAAAATACATTCATTCATGATTATTTTCCTCTTCGTATTCTTACAGACTTCTAACATGATATCTGATAAAAAGATGCATAAATTTTAGAATGACATTAGAAGCAAACTCATTCAGTTTGATACGCAATCTACGTATTCATTTCTTTGACATCTTTTTGTTCAGCCCAAAGTCTACTTCCTCGATAATCACGACAACTAAATCTTACAGAGAACCAGATATTTACAATAATAAATTAGTTTGGAGTTGACTATTGTTTTCTGTTTAATTTGAATGGTTTTTCATAGTACAATTCTACCTGAATAAATTGATTTTAAATAATGTTTGTATAATTTACAGTATTTCTGTCCAATAAGTTGCATGAGAGAATAAATATTAACCCCTTTCAATCACACTGATGAGATTAGCTTTTAAAAACGCTATAGGAAGATCGCATGCAAGTTGAAAATTGATTACTGGATTATATCTATTCGTAGAACTTTAGTCACCAGTACATATTATAGTCTAACAGATTGTTTTCTTATATCTCATCTTTAGCGCACTCAAATTAGCCTGTTATCCAACTGTAGAATAAGGACTGAACCCTGGAATGTTTATACATGCACCAAACTAGTCATACTGCATGAAGGAAACTGTCTTCAATGAAAAGTGAGACCAGTCAAATTCTTTCTCCTTCACCTGTATGCTCCAGTTTATACTTACGTATTAACAATGTACAAATGTTCACTAGATAGTCAACGCCACGACTTGCGACTCAGACGTCTAGCAATCTTAAATAGAGCAATTTGTCAACGGTGGCCATGTTGCTTATTGTTGAAGTCGTTTAAAATAAAAAAGCGAGCTAAAGGAGATGGTTGTATTATGTTGTACTTGATCAGTTGCTATTGCAAACCTGAAACCAGTTATGCATTCTAAAAAAGACAGATGCCATCAAATACCAATATTTGGAATAGTTACTATTATTACTATATTATTAGTTGTAGTTCGTATATTTCATTGCAGTGTTGACCGTTTATCTATTCTTTCGCGTCAATAGAACCCTCTCATTGATTGTGTAGTTTTCACTGACATAATTCACAAAACTTCTGTAGATACCTGAAGAAATGTGAATCTGTTTTCTGTGTAAAAAGTTGGAATTTACTTATTTATTTTCGATCGCTAAACTTTTTCAAGTGTAATTTACTCCTAATGTTCTCTATACATGCCACTCTTTCAAAGACCCTATCTTATTTTGCTTTTTCTTTGTAATGTAGGAATCAGTTTGACGATTGTACATAAACTTAGTCTTCATTTCCAGGGTAATGTCAGATTTGCTGATTTAACATCCCGGAAATAAAAATCAAGTATATCATTCAAGGCCTGCAATGATTAAAGAAATAAAAGTACTTTTATGTTTAGATAGTAAATATCTAAGACCCCTTGCTAAGTTCTCTATAATGTTACACATATGTGTTCCATTGTATCACTGTCACCACTTTGACATTATCTGTTACGAATCTTGAGTTTTAATTAACTTTACAAAGTATAAGTAATAACTTGTTTACCGACACTGCAATTTAACCTATGAGTATTATGAAAACTATTTCTGCAAATTGACAAGAAAACTGAGTTGATATCAAGCCTTAGTGAGTTTCCCCATTTGCAAATACTAATGACAATGATATGTTACAATTTCGGGTTCTTCCCAGTCATTGTATTACTTTCATAACACTTCATCCCTCCTTCACCTTTATGATTTTAATTGTATGTGATGCTTTGAAGTGTTTGAATGTGGGTAGTTACTAGGTGCTTTCCGACACTCGACTGGTGTTTCATGAAGTCTCAACAGTCCATTCCTTTTTAAACAGTGAGAGACTTGTTACATGAATTTTCTGTCTAAGATTTCTCCGACTCAGTAACTGAAATATACTCATTTAAGAGAAGGGGCTGTTTCTAAACTTTGTTCCGCTGAATCAGTGCAGATACCATAAGTTCTTTCTTCAATTCGCAGTAATGTTTGCGAGTTGTCCAATACAAAACTGACTGGTATCTTCCTTTACCAAGTATATTTTACTCATTTTAGCATGCACTGAACTAATCGCATCAGTAAATATGTTAGTTATTTTTGAATGAAATTCGCGATTTGACTGTTATAATACATTTATCTGTAATATAAAGAGGAGTTTTAATTAAGATTTTGTTTCAATTTGAGAGTGGATTTCAACTAACCAATGGGAATCTTTAATTTCAAACTTTGATAGTTAGCATTGTAAGAAAGTAAAGATCATGAGTTGTAATGATTGTGTAATCAGTTTCAAGATTATAACATATTAAATCGACTACTTGGCTTGACTGTAATTAAGTGATAATTACTTACAAACATAGATTGGTGACTCAAGTCTACAGTGTATGAAAATGAGAAGATAAAATAATTGATCAACAAATATGTCTTTTATGTGTACAAAATTGGCATGACTGAAATTAACTGAATATAAAAATAATTAACGGATTCTGCGTTTGTTGGTCATTTACTAACCAACCACACCAAGGTCTGCGAGGCTTACTTATCGATCGTTATATCACATTGTTAATAAAACAGCATTTATAAGGAGCATTTGTTGCTTAACCGTAGAAATAGAAATAAAATTGACTATACGCTTCCTTTTTTGTGTTTACTAATCTTTCTATTCTTTTGAAGGCTTAAGTGCATTCTAACAATTGTAGACAGTTTTAACTAATTTTATTTATCGGTCACATTACAGTAAGTAATTAGAAGGTTTATCAAATCAACAGTCGTTCTACAATGCCATCAAGTTATTTAACTCTATTTTAAACAGTGAACTGGTTTTCTTTACTTTAAAATAAGAGAATTTATTTGTACAAACAATTCATGAGATGCTTCAATCATGTAAGCTAGATAATAAATGATTTTTTTTAGATTTAACAACACCATGGTCTATTATTCTTGATATTGTTGGTTGTACAACAGTGTGGAAGGATGCATTTGTTTTTATTCACTTTTATCTTTGTCTTCAGGACATTTTACTCACAACATATTCGGAATTAAACAAAAATGCAATACAACTTACTAAACTACTAGATTTATGCTTTAGATATGTTTCAACTAATACATTTTTTTCTATATTTAAACGCACTTTACCAAAACTACATTTGTAATGGCATTGTTTCCTATTCATAATGTAACGTTTAATTTATTTGAAAACTTTATAAATGCAAGTCATATAATATCTTAAACATATTAAGTATTGACTGGCGGCAATAAGATCTGATGCTTCTGATTTAAAAGTTAGTATATTGAATAATACAAAATTCATCGAAGAAATAGATAAAAAATTGTCACCATTTACAAATAAAAAAGAAAGAAATAGTACGAAATCAGTGATACTGAAGAAAATATGTTACAAGTCAATGAATTTTGATGCATAAATACTCTTCCAAAAACATTTATTTAAAAGCTTAGTAGTTATTTCCTAGACAGCCATGCACAAATACTTTGTAGACATTCAAATTAATGAAAGCGTTGATGATTAATGGTGATTTTCAATTAGCAAATAAACAGCATAGGACTTTGTTTATTACTTTTCCTTTTTTGATCAAAAACATTTTACATTTCCTATACTCTACATTAGAAGTGATTTATACAAGTAAGTAATATATTAGTAACCCAATGAGTTGAAATAGAAAATTCTAACATTTTGCGACTTAAAAGAAGCCACTTCTGCACAAAATAAATAGACTAACTCACGCTTGAATAATACAGAGAACTGGATCAAAATATTTGATACAATAGGAAAATAAGACTAATCATATTTAAGTCGAACCATTTGGGTTAATGGAAGTGAAATACGACTGTGCGCGTTTGTGAACAATGTTTTATTATGATAGGTGGGGCTTATGGGAACAAATGGCGATAGTTTATACTCTTGTACGTCGAACATGTATGGTGTTTGATGCTGTTTGTTATGGCTGCTTAGATCGATATTCAATGCTGGATGAATAGTAAGGCTTTCTTTTCTATTAAACTCTGTAGGGTTTAATAATATATGAAAAGCCTCAGCTACCCCTTTTTCTTATCAAATAGAAAAACCTTTTTAAATAATCTGAATACTTTTTATGTCGATTTTGTGGTTGATGTAAAGAATATGTACTCCTGTTGGTGATTTTATTAGCGATATTTTAAGTTCAACAGGGTTATTAGAAGGTTGTTTTGTTTAGCCTTTATGGCCTTTGGGATATAACAAGATTTCATAAGATTTTTTCATATGAGAGTTATTACAGTTGACAAAACATGATCTATAGACATAATTCTGTATAGATGCGAAGGAAATCATGTCTTTTGTTTTAAACACTTCGTAGTCCACTGATCGTTATGTAGTATTCTTGAACTTAATATCATTTTATAATCTTATGATAATACATTATACATGCATTGTTTATCTATGTAAATTATCTATCAAATGCTTAATTTATGTGAAGCCATCAAGTCTGATCATGGTAATGATGTTTTTCTAAAATGATTATTTAATGCAGAAAAGATGTGGCTTCCATTATAAAGTAGTGATCATACAGGAAATTGCATAAGTACTTTTTAGATTAGAAACTGCTTGGAGAAGTGCCTGAGTATGCTCAAACCCTAGCTCTTACTTCATTATTCCTAGGATATTTTCGTTTTGTTATGGGCTATCTGCCTTTGTTTTCACCTAGTTAGCTGTAGATAGCTATTTGTAAAATATGTGCTACACATTTTATTTTTCTTCTTCGTAAACATAACACCTTAGTTACTTTACCAATAAAGTATTACCTCAAAAATGCTGCATCCTGTGTGATAGTGACAGCTCTTGATGGTGTATCATGATCACTTTCGATGTGGATTTTAAAACCTTTACACTGTTTATGTATATTATTATTTACTCATGGAATTACTTTCTATAATAATTATTTCACTAATATGCCATCACCTGTGATCACTTTGTTATTCGCAGTCCTTAACAGCCTCAAATTTAACAATCAATTAAAATGACAGAAAAGACGTCGTTTCGAATGATGTACTTTTATGTCTAGAAACAAATTGAACAAGGATCTTAAGCAGTGTATATCCTCCAATTATTTTCAGAGTATATAATATCATACTATATGTATATTTCGTAATGTTTTCACATCATTTCGTTTAGCTTCCACACGATATAAAGCTTTTCTTATCATCAAGAGCTTAATTCCTACTTCCCAATTTGTAGTAATTTTCAGCTTGGTTTCGTTCCTACCACATTTGGTGGGGGGGCATATTGTTAGGGATTCGAAAGCCCTATAAAAACAATTGTTCACTTTTATGAAGTTGTATTGATTTTTTGTTAACATGGTTTGTAAACTATCATCAGTTTATATGAGCACACATGAAAACATTTAATTGTATTAATATAAGTGTTGATAATTTCAATCTTATGAATAATCACTACGATTATTTTGTATATATAATGAAGTGTGTCTAAATCTGATTCTGATTACGATCGTGTCTTCGTTGATCTATCCGCTTGTTCTTTTATCTTTTACATACAGCAGAATTATTCTACAATTATTAGGACCACCTATTATCGTTAGATTGTCTTCTTTTTAAAAAACGTTTACGAAGTGATGACTTCTAATAAAATGTGAGTTCCTTCAATTGAAAAACAGCATACTCGCAACAGTACACTGCAAATTATGTCAGACATGCAACATCATCAAAATAAACTGACTGCACTGTCTTAGTCAACTCCGCCTGTAGCTCTCCTAGGGTTACTGCTGGCCTCAAGCCCGGGCAAAGGTGAAGGGCTGGACATGGGGCTAGCATTCCCATCCCGTAAAACCCAAGCTTGCTAAAAAACGCTAACCAGATTAAACAAACTAAACCATTTAAACTCTGCACTGGGAGTGAAAGGAATGATTATGACGCTTCATGATGAAAGCCAATATTCTTCGTAAGTTATAAGGTCGATGCCCCTTCTACCAACCAGAGCAAATATGGATATGAAGAGATCATGGGACGACAGGGACTGGGAGAAAGAAATGACAATGGTGAAAGATTTACAAACCTATGTGCTTCGAACAAATTGGTTATAGGTGGTACAATATTCCCCCACAAATGCATACACAAGGCTACATGGGTCTCACCGGATAATACTACAGCGAATCAAATCGATCATAAATGCATCAATAAAACATTCAGGAGATCAATGGAAGATGTGCGAATAAAGAGAGGAGCTGACATAGCTTCAGACCACCACCTGGTGGTTGCTAAAATGAAACTGAAGCTAAAGAAGCAGTGGACAACTGGAGTAGCAGCAGTACACCGGTTCAATACAGTCTTTCTCCGAGACACTGACAAACTCAAGGAATTAAAAATAGCTCTCAATAACAGATTCCAAGTCTTAGAAGATCTACTGAAAGAAGAAGAAACCACTATTGAGGACAACTGGAAAGGAATCGAAAAAGCACTAACTTCAAGGCAAGACACTCACTGAGATTCAAGAACAAAAGAATAGGTGTGTAGAACACTTTGAAGAACTCTTGAATAGGCCAGCTCCACTGAACCCACTCATCGGACATCGAAGCAGCACCTACAGATCTCCCGATAGTTGTCACTCCACCAACGATGGGAGAAATCACGATGGGCATCAGACAAATCAAAAGTGAGAAAGCAGCAGGACCTGGCAATATACCAGCTGAGACACTCAAGTCAGATATAGATGTAACGGCAAGGATGCGCCACGTCTTATTCAAGAGGATATGGGAGGAAGAACAAGTGACGGCAGACTGGATAGAAGGACATTTTATCAAAATACCAAGGATATGAGATTTGGACAAATGTGTAAACTATACAGGGATCACGCCATTACTGTCGGTACCAGGGAAAGTCTTCAACAGAGTATTGTTGAACAGAATGAAAGATTCAGTGGAGGCTCAACTTCGAGATCAACAATCTGGTTTTCGTAAGGATCGGTCGTGCACAGACCAAATCGCAACACTATGGATCATCGTTGAACAACCAATTGAGTGGAACTCGTCACTATACATCAACTTCATTGATTATGAGGAGGCGTTTGACAGTGTAGACAGGGGAACACTGGAAAATTCTTTGACACTATGGTGTACTAGAGAAACTCGTCAACATCATCCGGAACTCTTTCGATGGAACACAGTGAGAAATTGTGCATGGTGGACAGCTCACAAATGTATTCCCAGTGAGGACCGGAGTCAGACAAGGTTGCCTACTCTCGCCTTTTCTCTTCCTTCTAGTGGTTGATTGGATCATGAAGACCTCCACATCGGAGGGGATGCACGGAATTGAATGGACAAGTAGGATGCGAATCGATGATTTGGACTTCGTGAATGATCTAGCTCTTTTAGACCATACACACCAACAAATGCAAGTTGAAACAAACAACGTAGCCGCAATCTCAGCATCAGTAGGCTGAACATACATAATGGAAAGAGCAAGATCCTCAAATATAACTCAGGGAGCACCAACCCAACTGAACTTGATGGAGTAACTCTGGAAGAAGTAAATACTTTCACATACATGGGCAGCATCATCGATGAACAAGGAGGGTCCAATGCAGATGTAGAAGCAAGGATTGGCAACGCCAGGACAGGATTCCTACAGTTGAAAAACATATGGGACTCAAAACAAATATCAACTAACCTCAAAGTTAGACTCTTCAACTCGAACGTCAAGACGGTTCTGCTGTATGGAGCTGAAACGTGGCGAACTACTGCAAACATCATCAGAATGGTGCAAGTATTTATAGACAACTGCCTATGCAAGATACTGAATGTCGATTGGCCGGAAACCATCAGCAACAGCTTACTATGGGAGAGGACAAGCCAACTTCCAGCCGAAGAGGAAATTAGGAAAAGTCGCTGGAAATGGCTATGACGTACATTGCGGAAATCATCAGACTGCATCACGAGACAAGCATTAACATGAAATCCTGTTGGGAAACGGAAAAGAGGAAGGCCAAAGAACACACTGCGTCGAGAATTGGAAGCAGATATTAAAAGAATGAACAGTAACTGGAAACAGTCGGAAAGGATTGCTCAGGACAGAGTTGAATAGAGAATCCTGGTGAGCGGCCTATGCTCCTCTATGAGGAGTAACGAGCGTAAGGAAAGTAGATACGTAAAGTACACCTCGACAGGCGCTTCCCTCAACCGATCATCTTTTCTTACGCTATAACAAATATACTAACCCCTTTTTCGATACTTACATCATTTTCTTGAAAATCAATTTTACAAACTAAATTTACAGTTGTTTCTCGCTTAAACAATAAAATGAAAGAATTTGAATTAAACGAAACTTATGTCATAGTTAATATATTTTTTCATAAACCAAGTAATATTTAAATTTTACTTTCAGTGAAGTCAGTAAACATAAAGTAATACAACTAGTTTTCTATTTTGTCTTCATAAAGTAAATCAAATCTTAATAAGTATCTATTCTAGTCTACATGAACTCAATATGATGAAAACTTTATAAATCTTTTTCGAATTCATAAGATTATAATATTTTACAATACGTTTTATCCCTAAAAATTCCCATTCTATTCAACATATTAATTTAATAAAGGCAGAAAAAGCTACTTGCAGATTTTCTTGATTAAGATTTTTCTATTCAAATTACCTTGAGTTCAATTAAATATAAATCAGACAAGTAATTTATTCAAAGAAGGGTTTTCTTCTAAAAATAAACTGATAATAAATAAAAACCCTGAAGTATTCATCCATTAAGTAAAATGATTAGTTACGGTAATTTGTATCCCTTGATTTTACTTTGGATCAAATGAAAATGAGTTTGATTTGTTCATATAAACTAGTATAATCTTTGCTTATTAACGTATGCAATAGTCAGTCAACGTTTTTAAAACCAATTATTCCATACCAATAATTGGTAAGTGGTTATTTTGTTCCTTAAATTGTACGTCATATTGATATATAACACTCTGAATTCAGAAAGTCACTTTGTTAATATATAAATGATATCGCATACAGTTTCTCCCTTTTGTATGTTTTAGTAAGGCAAGGACAACGATTGTAGTAAAATCATATGAATTCATTTTATAATGCAGTTTCTCATCTGTTGCATGAAACCTAGAATTAATGATAAACAGTAAAAACAAAACACTTGTACATACTTTACATCAGAAGATATTTGAAGAATTTTAAGTTGACATATTAATATAAATTAGTTAATAGTGAATAATCCAACAGTTGAATAGGTTGAACATCATTAACACAACTTTTTATCTATAAGAAAATTCCAGAAATTAAAACTGATATGATAACAGATATAAAGTTAAGAAGATATGTAGCATGAGTAATAGGATAATAAATACAATGTCTTCCGAAATAACAAACAGGTAAGTTCAAATCTCTTGCGCTTTGCTGAAACGATTGTAATAAAACGATTTAAACTAAATTTATGTGCGAAAAATATCTGTAGTAAACCTTACATTGCCCTAGTAGCTCTCACATCCTGTTTTTAAGATTCGGTTACGCAACATTCCGATGTCAATCTCTAAATCACATTTGATCCTTTCTCATTTAGGCACTGTTTTTCTGAAAAAATTTTCATCTTTGTCTACGCCATTATAAGAAACTGACTATTATACATATAATTAAGCAATTGGTGATTCTATCATTCATAGGGTAATGAACTCTCAAAAAAGTAATAAACCTAAACATTCTCGTTTACTGAGATTTATAGTTTAATATACAACATCATTCTAGTATCTGACGAGTGGCGTTATCTTTGGCTTTAACGAAAGTCATCTATGAATAACGTATAATACAATATAATATTAAACGATGATTAACCGATGCTTGAGTTAAATAATATAAGGAAGAGGAAATGGTCTTTTGAAACACTACTATAACAAAGACATAATCCACTTAGCATTGAGTTCTAACGTATGGTTTGTAACAGAAACAGATGAAATATTTCGAAATTTGACAGTTTCATTTACTTAAGAAAGCTAGAACAGATGATTATTATATATTCCCACCACGGCATTTAAAATACAGTGTTATCTTGGACAGGACAATGCAAACAAACTGCTTAGAATAACCCGGCTAAATTGCTATTTAATTTAATGCACCTGCTCAATAGGTTTATGGATATTTTTAAAAAATCCCACATCTTCTTCTATAACTACTTTGGCCAATGCTATTCATTAAATGTGTAGATACACTTCATAAGAGGATACCTAAAACTAAAAACCAAGAAATCACCTAGCATCAAATAACTGTCAAGAGAAATATAGTTTCCATCATAATGTTAGCTATTTATGCATTCTTGAAACGAAGTAAACCGATAAGAGCAAAGCTAGAAAGCAGTTGCACAACATTTCAAAACGGTTATCTAGGAGTACATATCATTGCCAAGGTTAACTTTGATAATTTCAAATAAATTGTGCATTGGATAGATTGTTTATAATAAGTGATATATATTTGTAAAATTCCAATGAGTAGAAATTAAAATTTCTGACGTTTCGCGGCTTAGTGCAAGTCGCTTCTTCAGAGAAATGAATAGCCGAATTTAATTAACACAAGAATTTCATACACATGAACATACATACAGTTTATTTTCACATATTTTCCTCACACATCACAGTAACATTTACATACATGTCTCATCTCAAACCACCTTGACCTATATGACTTGACATCATAACACGATCAAACTCGCATTTTGATTGTACGGGTTTATTTTGTTTTTGATTTGTTCCATTGTATTATTTATTCTTGTGTTAATTAAATTCGGCTATTCATTTCTCTGAAGAAGCGACTTGCACTAAGCCGCGAAACGTCAGAAATTTTAATTTCTACTCATTGGAATTTTACAAATATATATCACTGGTTATCTAGGAGGTTTCATAACAGAAATATTAATTAAATACATCCCACAAATTTAGAGAAAAATAACTCTCATAACGTTGACACATTATAAATAACGCCCTATCTGTACGACGGTCGACAAGAATTTTTCGAAGAATTATGATGGTCGGCAGAAACTGTTTTCCAGTCTGAATAATAAGCTTGAATAATAGACTAATGAATTTTATTAGCATGACAAGAAAGTCGATTGCCACATAAAGTTGATTTGGATTATGAAATAACAAATTACTAACTTCATGCCATAGTATGCCGCTTTTGGACATGAATGTATCAGCCTGTTCAAAACCGTGATAGTATTTCTATCTGTATAGAAAAAACAAGTCTTTTTGAAAAATATGAAATGCATGTTCTTACTACTTAGTGACATAGAGCGAATTATTTTAGTAAAAAATAAACACATGGTATTTCGACGTATACCCTTGAGCTGTATTTAAACACTATAAGAAATACATGTTTAAATATAAGAAAGCAATTAAATGTGCTGCACAAAAGCTTCAAAATATACCATCATTTTTAACTCCCAACAGTAAACTACTCTCTGTAATTCAGCTTACTTGTAAGTAGTTTGTCTTAAACTTTAAAAACATTGCAGATGATAATGTCGGTAAAAGTGATGAAATTTCTTACTCTGTTCATTATTAAAAGTTCCACCTAATCACCAAACTGCATTCATGTTAACGTTGCTCAGTGGGTACTGATCATAGCACGGACTTAAATGGAGTGGATAGCTAATAGAGCTAATATTTTCAAGCTGTACAACTCTTTTCTTAGTAAACGTAACTGACTGACTTTAGCCCCCCACTAACGCTCTTTCATCCTGTTCCTATATCAGCCAACATCACGCGTCGGGTAAGACAGTGGTTGGGCAAACGTAACACATGTCTGAACTACCTTAGTTGATAAAGATTCACAACCTCATCAAATGATTTGCTACGTTTGCCTAACACCCGTCGTCTAACCTCGTTATTACTTACTCGATGATCCCAGCTAACGCCAGCGATGAATTTCTTGTCTATGCCATAAGTAACGTAAGTTGACAAAAGCCAAACGAGCTTTTTGAATTCGTACTGAGATTTCGTCAGATTTTGACTAACCCATTAGGGCTAATCAGACTACCAAGATACGTGAAGTGGTCGACGTGCTCAACTACTTCACTTCCTATCTTTAGTTCAGCGGTTGACGAAAACCAGTCCTGGAGCAATAGTTTGCATTTAGAAGGGGAGAAACGCATTCCGAACATGCTTGCATTCGAGCTTATTGCTGTTAAAAGATTCTCCATCTTGTCAGCGTCTTCGCCAAACAGGACTATATCGTCAGCATTTTCTAAGTCAATAAGTGGATCTCCTGGTAGGAGATCAATTCCTGAAAAGTCAGGCAATAAATGTAATTTCCAACGGTAAACCAACTATGAAATTAAACAAAAATGGATAGAGTGAGCAGCCTTGAGGGACACCACTTGAGGTTACAAGTTCAGGTGACAGTTCGCCATATGCTACGGCACAACTAGAAGTGTTTGAGTAAAGAGCCTCAATAAGATTTATGTACTTTTGGGGCACGTCTTTCAATGAAAGACACTGCCATAGAACTTCACGGTCTACAGAGTCAAATGCCGCTTTCAAGTCAAGGAAAACCACTATTGTCGGCTGCCGAAAAGTATGTTTATGTTCTAAAACCTGACGAATGATGAGTATCTGGTCTACACAGCCTCGATGAGAACTTGATGATACTTGGGAGTTCGAATATATTTTTAGAATAGTCTTTGATACAATCTAAAACAAGAACTCATAAAAATGAAAATTTAGTTTATATCTCATAAGTGCTTTCAAGAATGATCTGTAATAAATTAGATAGTATGAGTGACATACTATTCAACACATTGGTCGTCAATCATTAGTTACAAAGCGTTGTGACAAATACTCAGCATGACATTTTCATGAAAGATAATTTCATATTGCCTTGGTTATGATTCATGGTGACCAGTAATCTTTTCATTGTATGGGTTGCGTTTCTATCTTAACTAAGTAAATGTTGTTACTTTAAAATTCACACTTTGGAGTTATATATTTTAAATTTTGTTAATTGAGCAGTAACCATCGAGTGAATAATTGTTTAATTAACTGAATCAATGGCAAACCATACAAACTGTTGGTATGCTATAAGTTAATCTATCATACACTAAAAAAATAGTCAGCTGGTGTTTTATCCACACAGTAGAAATACTAAGTACCCATTTGGCACTTTAAAATTAGTTCATCTTTTAGTACGCCTAGCCAAAGGTTTTAACAAATTATAGGACAATATGCACTCATGAAATACTGCATAACACTAAAGATAAGGTATAACCGTTTTAATGAGTTAGGTGACCAGTAATTTGAGAAGGCATATTTTCGATATTCATTCAACGAAGAAGCTAATATGATAATAATCAATACAACGTATGAACAAATAATCACAAAATCTTGATTTTGAATGTATCGGAACTTCCTCAAGTCAACTTGCAGGAGTTAGAGTAAAAGATGAAGCCTACTTCGTTCAATGAGGATTCATTTGAAATTTCTAAATAAACAATATGTCATATCCTGAATGGGTATTAAAAGGTTTTCAGATGTTGCACATCCTGATAATTCGGTTTTTGTAAAGATTAAGTTTAGCTTCGAACAATTTTCCTACCCCAACAATACTCTTGGAGGTAAATATATAGCTTATATTTACTGCCATTTATTATTCACTCGAATAAGAATAATTCTGGAAAGCAAGTCAGCATTAGGTCTGTTGCAAAACTTTTCATCTGCTTTTCCTAAATACTTTACATATTTACAAATATCATAAAAACTATCTTTATTTTATAGCATAAACAATAGACAGAAATTGTATTCCCTTGCACATATAAATGACGAAGAGCGAATCCGATGTCCTTGAAACTGTGGACACAATCTACAATAATTATAACAATTTTAATCAATGCTTAACTAAAATTATATACAAAAGTATATTAATGTACACAAATATTTACACAAAACCGATTCAACCAGCATGTACATTTTTAACCTTACTTTTTATTTTTCCAACAATTTAGGAATTATTTTTTTACTATATACGGGTAAATTATTGTAAAATGTTAGACTATCTACATTATATTCAATTCATAATAATCTTAAAGTAATATAAACTTATAAACTTTGTACAAAAGATTTAAAGCATATATATATATACATATGTATATATATGAAAGAATTATCAGTTTTCTTGCTTGTTTCCTTATCCAATTGTTAAATTATTAAAGATAATTTGAAGAAATGAGACAATTGTTATCCAAAACCATATTTGTTTACCATATAATTTTTTTAAGCATATGGTTTGTTTCATTCCATGTTATTATATGCAAGGCTGATTATGATAAACATTCTAATGATCAAGTGGATAGTGGCTATAAAGATTCAGTAGAGCAAGAAATAGTCAAAGCACCATTAAGTTTCATGCCAGGTATGAAATAATTATTACTATTTTTCAACCATTTGTATTACTATTAGTAATAAATACTGAATGTATGTTGTTGTAGTTAAAATATTTTATGTAAAAATGATATTTACTGCTGAAGTTTAATTAATAGGACACAACGAATTTCTCACTCTTCTATTAAGACGTTAGATTAATTTATCCGACGTTATATTTAATCATATTTGTATACGACATCATACAGAAATCTAAAATCATTCAACCAAAATATTAGTACTGTAATATCCTAACTAAATACTCAGGGAGAAAATATTTTATGAATAGAATAACAAATAATCTCCATATTTTATTAATGCAAACTGTATAATTTTATATCACTATTGTAAAGAAACTTTAAGTGAAAATTGAAATATCAGCATCACTTTAGGCATATTAATGTCAAACAACGTAAAATTGTTTACAATTATTTGATATTCTCAATAAGATATAGCAGAACAAATAAAAGATTGTTTATTATCTACTGAAAACTTCCTCAGATTCCCACTAGTTATCTGCGAATATTACTCGATGAATACTTAACAAAGAATAAATTTTTTTTCATTTTCACAGGTGGTTAGACTTCTATGTATAGAAAAAATAGTCCCCATAGATATATACGGCAGTTATCATTACTATCAGTTTTTCAAACTATGACAACAAAACTATGCTACTATAATTAACATGTGCTTGTAATTTCACATTATTAATAATTAGGACTCATTCCGACCAGTCTCTGTAGTCATGTATGAAATGTCAGTGAAAAACCTTGATGTTACCTTTATTTACAACGTCTTGCATGTTTAGTATTTAACTAGTGGTGAAACCCAGGAAGCATATTCTATCCTGCTCAAGAATTGTTAGCTGAAGATACCTGTGTACCAGTTTATGATATTTACAATGCCACTCGATCCCAGTACCCTTTGAGTTAAACAGCCAACTGAGCTCAAATAGTCACTAACTTGTTCAATTAGTAAACACTTTGTAATTCTCTGTATACCAATTATGAAGATACGAGCGAATAATCAACTGAAAATGAATAGATATGACTTGAACCAGCCAATATCGAAATTAAGTAATTTTAAATATATGACAATTATAATGAATGATCTTATTGAACAACTAACAAGTCATATGGAAGTGACTAAATACTATTCTTCTGAGTTGTTTATTTTTTACTATTTCTGATCTAACGGCTAGATGAAAATGCATATATAAGAGCTCCAAACCGAAATCCAATTATCAGTGTATTTGGTCATACTATGGTAGTTGAACAAAACAGTATAAAAAATTAATTAAATAAAACAAGATGAATTTGTGGATTATCAAACAAAGTTTAATCTGTTTAACAATAGCTGAGTATAATGTAAAATATTCATGTTACAAGACTCGTTTAAAACTGCTTCCATTTAGAGTGATGAAACGTCTATAGTAAGGTTTCCAGTAGAAAATGATTGAAAACCTTATTTGAAACAGTTTGTATAAAGTAAACTAATTAGTAGTAGGATTGATGGGAGGATAGAGAGAATCAGTGCGAAAGTCCAGTTTCTTAGAAGGTGCATATTCTAAAAGATCAAAAAAATAATCCTATTTACATTTATATCAATACTCAATAAAATGTGCATAATTTCAACTTATAAACCACTTATAGCTTTAGGGAATTCAACAAATAGAAACAAAAAGCTATGTTCAAATTAGCCAGGCCATCCACTGAGTTTTCATATTGCCAAATGAGTTGACAACTAAAATCATTTTGTAAAACTAAACACAAAAATGCTTATGATAACTATTCATAGTGCATAATTACTTTGTGAGATATTTGTTAAAGTAAAACTTTTTTTGACTCTTTTCTAATAATTTGAAAATAAAGTTTGTAAGCCTCAACAAATACATACATTTTCTCAAAAACAAATTCGTTGTGCATGCGGAATTAAATGTCGATTTTTATGTCAAACAAAGACGACAAAAGAAAAAGGTGCTCAAGAGAAAACATGTAGAAGAGTATGCCGCCAAAAACCATGTTATCGGCCAGCACAGCATAAAGTTTACCATTATAGCTTAGCAGGTGGTCTATGCAGAATGTAAGTATGACCTTTATGATTGAATTACGTTATTGATTACTATTTCACGAATCATGCTTATAATGTAATCAACGTTCCCAATTTGAAAGCATATCACCATCTTATAGCATTCTATCACTATGAGACTTGAAGTTCCTAACTCATGTGAGATTGTAGATGAACACTTCTGAGAAGTCCTAAACAAGGAGAGTCAGGCTTCCCTGTTTACAATGGTTCAATATCTGGTGATTTTTTGTAGAGGCTGGATTCAGAAATAGGAAAAAGGAGCGTGTTTCATACAATTAAGGCAGCAATGATTTGAAGAAATAAACTAGTAGGACCATAATTGCTAGTGTAGGTAATCTGTATGAGAAAAAGTGTGGAATTCATCAAATCTAGTTTATGCATTCACAATTTAAAAGAAAATAGGTAAACAAAAAACTTTCCATACTATAGAACACGCGTTAACATATTATTAATATGGAACCTAGAATTCTGACACAGCAACGATGCTTGAATTTACGAATCTATTGATTACCCTTCGAGTGATAAAAGACTAACAATAACTACTCGCTTAAAACTAACCATTCAGCAACTAACCTCAATTCGTCCAACAGGTTTCCCAGTAGTTTATTCGATAAAGTTCAGGTGCTATTATTAGCTAACAAGTGGTCTACTTCATACCACTCAAAGTTCACGTGTGAAAATTGACTGGTGGAGTTTGGATAAGCCCGGAATGAAATAGCTATTACGTATGGTATTGGTTGACCGTTGCATTATATAGCAAATTAACTAAGGCGGAAACCGTACCACTGAACGCAGTCCAAAATGTGTTGGCGTTTAGGCATTAGCCCACTGAAAGCCATAGGTCTGACTCCTAGCTAGGTTGTAGGTGCACACTGCTGAGTCCTATACTAGTACGAAATAGCTGCTCCATGATTTTCAGCGGTATCCAAACGAGATCAACTTGTGACGAACAGGGACAGTAAACTTGATTAACCATTATTTCCATTACTGTTTACATCTATAAATTGACTATCTAATGAATCGCCTACTATAACATAACTCTCATGTGTTTAGAAAACCAGGGAATATTGATATTGTCACTTTCTTCACGATAGTTTAATTTGCATGCTATTTTGAATAATATTCTCGATGTTCTGATTCTAAAAGGTGGAACGTTTGTACATATCATGCGAAGTGCGAAGGTAGAACACGTCGATGGGTACAATATCATCTTACTTCATGTCAAAGAGCTAGTGGACGGCAATATAAATTTTGGTTTAAAGATATGTAGTTGCTACAAAAGAAACAAACACATACAACCATGTTTATGATTAATAAGCTTATCCCTTTTGTTTGGTAGTAACACGAACAATAATAATAATAATAAAATCCCAATAAAAATATTCTATCCAATATATTTATTTCTAAATACGTTTCAATCTTTTTAATGATTATTGATAAATATTATCCTTAATATATGGCCAAAAACATAAATAAAAACTTCCTTTCATAAAAATAGAGTTCACAGAAGTTTTAAAGATGATAAAATAAATCTACTATTATATTCTATAAATACAAAATATGCCTTAACAGGCTTTTTTAAATATATAGAAATGAGAACTGTAAAACAGGCTGCGAAAAGCAGTTTATGGAGGTTAAAGTAGCTACCGAAATAAATAGGACCTACGCCATATACATTTTATAAAACCAGTCACTACATTAAATCTACTCCAGTAGAAAATGTTTTTGACTAATAATACTTGGTGAAATCCGTTAACGAATCCACACGCAATGATGCATAAGCAAGGCTGGCATTCAAATGGGTTGGATATGACTTAGATACTGAGGGTGACACGTGATGTCATTAAAAGTAAACAAACTGGTTATTACGAGTGGTAATTAAGCGCAGCAACTTGTTATTAGCTCTAAGATAAAATTCTTTATAAATAACGCTGACAACTTATAAACCGTCTTTCATATGATATTTTTTATATAAGTCCAAATTAACCCAGTATTAACGCACATTGTGGAAGTCATAAGCGCCTCTGAATTTCATAATCCGTAGATTGATATTACCTGTCACACCACCAGCAGCACTCACACGATTACTCAGATTCACGAACTTTCGACTACTGGTGGTTCACCGCAAACATTGAGAGCAGACACAGGCCCCTCGTATAAGACAAGTTTGTTAGCCACTGAAACGCAAGATGACATTAGTGCACATCAAGAAATAGAAGTCTAGATACGTACCCAAAACGGAGCAGCAGTTGTGCACACAAACATGGTAATGATAGTTGATTTCAGTGTAACCAGTCTGAGTCTAAGCCTGAGTTGTGGAAGGATAAGAGGTAGAGTCGGAAGTTGGTACTAGTCAGAAACAAGCTGTTAACTGAATAAAGCTGTAAAAGATGGTTACCGTTACCCAACCTGCGACTCCTCGGTCCCGACTGGCCACCCAGGCGACTCTCCTCAATACCTAGAAGCCCGATCTGCACATTCATATCTCCAGCTAGCACTTTACTGAGATCATTACATTAGTGGTAATACATTGTCGGTTGCATTCATATTCCAATCAGTCGGTACGTCGGAGGAGATTATAAAGATATGACTACCCATGTCAATTTCTCTTCTCTTCAATGGAACCATCTGATCTAACAACATATAAGCGATTGTTAATAGGGACCCAATTGACAAGTGCTGCTTCAGTTGACGTGCTTAGCGCAATACCAACGATACAGAATTAGCCGATAACCGGATGTGAAACATACTTTCAATCGACAGGCGGACGAATTCGTGAAACATAATAGGAGTACACATATAAGAAATGCTGAATAAATTGACGTGGACTTTCTAGAGATAAAACTAAACTTATCTGTTGCCTGACGTATCAATGTGTAGACGTTGAAGGCAGTTTAAATAGGTAACACAGCCTCAGAAAAGCTGTAGTCGTTTTCGCAGTTAGTGGTAGTATTCATATAATTGACGAAATAAAAGGGTGGATACATGTAAAATTCGACTCAAATGGTGTGTTCTTTTAGTTAACAAGAAAGGAAGGTAAATAATTCATTTTCTTCGTATGTATTAAATCATCGTATAGGTGTGTAGGCTGGGATATCACAAATGGCTTTCTTTGGAGACTACTGCCGAAGTCTTTAGTCCAGTGTCTAGTGCATGAGAGAATAGAGTGACGTCAAGGAATGCTGTTCTATGACAGCTAGTGGCCACAGTGGATTCGTATTTAAATAGTTTCTTCAGGATCCTGGAGGCTATGTAAACCACTGGTTTGAAATAAGGACATTCCGACATCCCTAGACAGATCCTTCCTATTCACTCATCCGGCCTAAGCCCGAGACGTTTGCTTTCACCTTCTTAGTTTTACAGACAACACTCGTGTAAACCTGATGAGGACTTCTCTAACAGTCTATGAATAAATAAAACTACAGGCTAAACAAGTTTTTGGAGAGCAATCATCAATTGTTGAGTAACAACCTGTAAAAATTATAGCATATATACATTAACAGAGCAATTCAAAGCAATTTTTTAGAATGAAAATAGAATTAGTAGGAGAATTCCACATTATAACTCAATTATCAACAACGAAAACATAGAAGCTAAAAAATTATTTATTTACAACGATATGGATCGCATTTAAGGAATACAAAATTCCTATTTTAAAAACAAGTAGATTTTGGAAGAAATATGTATACAAGTATTTCATAAAGACAGATTAAAAACAAAATGTTAGTACAGTACTAATTTGGAATAAGTAGTTGCTTTAGAGGGAAATGTGTATTTTAACGCACTCGAATAAATGAATAAGACTTAATTTTACTTCAGTAAACAAAAACAAGTAGTGCAGAAGTATACATTTCACAAGATATACTACTACATTTATGTGTATGCATTTACATTTACTCGTTATTATCAAGTGAAATTACATTATCTGGCAAAAGATAATCGTCTGGATTTAAACCTATAGCTTTCCTTACTGTATATGGATGAATAAGATCCGCTGGACGAGTATGTTTCGTCAATTTAATCAATTTTTCAGTCAGGTTATGTGCAATAGACATTTCACTTGAAGTTGGTCGCAGCGTCGAACCTAAATTTGCAGCCTGAGAAGTGTCACCAAGTCTCAAATATTGAGCACAATACAGAGCATTCAAATCTTTGGCAGACTCCATTAGTAATGTGTTCAACTGCTTAACTTCATCAGAATCACCTAATAAAAATAAAAGAAATATTTTTAAAAAGACGAAAAGTAATAATCGCAAAGTTGTTACATGAATATATATAGACGAATATGAATACATAGACATGAAATTAGCTCATGAAGTCATAAACTAATATCTTCAGCTATGAAGGTGCAAGCCAGTAGTTCAGAACCAATACAATAATTGACGTCTATGGTTAAATAACTAAAAACTGGTTAAAGTGGAGCAGTTGCATCCGCCTATGATTAATTGGTTGATCGTTATCCCCATAATGAAAGTTAACCAACTACAGATTAATAATGTATGGAGCTCTTCTTAATAATCGTATATAATTAACAATGTTCATAACGATGTACGATATATGTATCTGAGTGCCGGACTTTCAAGCATCCTTATTTAGTGGGGTACCGCTTTTAATCAGAAAGCAAGAGTATATAGCGTGATTGAAGTGATAATACCACTAGTCAGTAATTCAATAAACAAAATAAAAATTTTCTATATAATATTCAACTTCTAGAAGTAATTGAATTCGCAAAAATGATAAATGTAACTAACTTTGTTCCCCACAATGCAAGCGTGCACTTGAATCGATGAGGTTACTCTGAGCAGCAAAATCTAAGTCGCACGTAGCAAGAGAGTTGCTAACACCTGGATATTTGACACTGCTCTCATCAGAATCGTCTTTCGAACAAGGATCAATTGAATCAACAACTGACTGTTTATTCTCCTTAATAAGATCACGTGTAAAGGCATTAGCCAAACACATGCTAAATACAAACTCATCAGGCACTTCTGGACCAGGAATAATGTCCTCCAATTCAGACGACAACTGGGCTAATGCACGCTGTTCACTTTCCGCAACCGCAAGAGAGACAGCTAACTGTTGATCTCCAATATCCAAGACACTGGATATCATTTGATCTGTGATCTCAAAGTCATTTGCACAGCCATTTAAATCAAAATTATTTAATGAACGGCTACCAAGTACAAATGGAGTACGTGCTGGGAGCCAAGTAGTTCCTAGTAACAATTGGTTTGATTCTGGAGTACAATGAGAAGCTCCACTGTCGTAAACTGGAGCAAATGAGTAATAAGATCCATAGTCCAAATATGTGTACGGTATTATTTTATTCCGTCGATCTTCTCGATAGCCACCATTAGGAAGTAAACATGAACCAGAATACAAATGACCAGCCTGCATAAATAGACAACGAAAACAAGAGAGAAACACTGCAACAACACATATCTTCATTATTATATAATTAAATTAATTGTGATTAAATTCGTTTCAACCATGAGAGGATACCTCAAAGTTTCATGGGTTTGAAAATATCTGAATGCAAAAGTTTAGGTCTCATTCAAAGCAAAGAATATCTAATCCACAGCATACATCATTTAATCAGTCAATAGAAAAATATAGCTGACATAAATCGTATAGTAAGCCAATAGTAGACAGCACCAACAATTAGGGTAAAACACTCACTTATTCATAACGTTCCAAGTTAACATTAATAAAGACGGTTCAGAATTTATACCCACTCATTCCGCTTACAGCAAGTCGTTGAGAGTTGGGTTCTGAAACCACTAGACCACCATCACATTACTTGTGGCCTCAGTTATTACAATATTACGCTGGATAGACACAATGAAGCGATAATAATAGTTTGTTTGATTTGATATTTTATACATACAATCCTAACGCTAAAATAAATCAAAAAGAGATGTCACCACTGAGCAAATTAGATGCACAGATAAACCTAGCTCACTAATGATGAGAATTTTTAGTCCTGAATACTATGCAAATCGAGAAGATACTCGAAATATGGTACACTATTTCAAAACAAAAGTAGCAATCAAAACAATAAATAAGATGAATACAAACCTCGTCCCCAATACTTTGAACTCTTTCTGTCCTGCTGACAATCCCGTTATTATCTGGATTCAAAATGTTTAGATGGGTTTCCTTAGATAAGCAGCCGTTGTTATTACTATGATCTGATGTTTCAGCCAGTAACTTCCTGTCAAGCGGTAGCCCATTGTCTAGCGGATAATTTAAACGCGCAACATAATTTGCATTTAATGAATTAAACCAATCAGTTGTTAGATTCAGCAACCGCTGTGCTTCATTATGAGCCATTGATTCGACTTGATAAAATCGAAGAGCACCATTGAAAAGACCAACAATATCTTTCTGAAACTCAGACAGGCTTCTATAGTATTTCTGGAAAAGGTGTTTCTCTATATCCAGCAGTCCAAATGCACAAGAAGGCTGTAGATAACATAAGAAAAAATTTGAACAAATATCCATAAGAATTTGAAACGCATTTAATATATTTGTGGCGATGGATAAATAGCAGTAAACAAATAAGACAGGCAAAACGGATGGCGTAAAAAAACCCACCGCTGTCCACCAAGACTACATTAATACTACCTCAAATAAATTCACTACGCCGGTTGGGAATTCGTTTCATTAATATATAAATTGTGCTCATATTTTAGCACATTATCAGCAAAGTTGACTTGTGTTAAATACTATACATGACTACTAGAAATCCGTCCTCTACTACTCTGTAGTCGAGATAGTCAATAGAAATTGGAGGGGTAAAAATACTCTGCTTTAGAAGCATTGCTGGGATGGGATGGAATTACCACGAGACAAACACTAGAGATAGATTTACAGACAAGGAAAACAAGTCCGTGAAAATTTGAACCTGCAATGACTTAAGTCATGAACCACACACACCAAAATATCGAACATTCGTTTATCTGGAGAAGGGACAGTAAGTTCTCCTAGCCTTGCTGGTGTAGGCATAGCTCTACTTTTGTCAGAAGAACAGGTGTATGTATGTATAATCAACAGAGAATCTGGCACATGCATCGGTTCAAGTTGCCATACCTCCATGTCACCACAAGATTAACGCCACCACCATTAGCAGAAGTTACTTCAATAAAATAAAATAATAATAGTAACAAGGAGTGTGAACATATAAAATATGGTTCAGGAAGCGTAGAAAGAAAGTTAAAGTTAAAGCTCATGATTCGAGGGAGGACAATGAGTAAATACATCTGCGCCATTGTGACCGATTCTGGGCCATGTCACTCACTCAGTGTTTCTAGCTAGATGGTTACTGTAATTGCGAGAACCCCATCCAGGTAGTCTGCAGCTACCGACACGACTCAAATTAGCAGTCAGTGACTTCATGGACTGACGCTATGTTTTCGTTTGGCCGCCTCTAACTCTCTTCCATCCTATTCCTATATCAGGCAGCATTTCACGTCGAGGAAGACGATGGTTGGGCATACGCAACACATGTCCCAACCACCTCAGTCGATGAAGATTCACAACCTCATCGACCGATTTACCACATTTGCCTAATACTCGTCGTCTAACCTCATTATTACTTACTCGGTGATCCCAGCTTACGCGAGCGATGTTTCGAGGACATCGATGGTCAAAAACTAATAACCTTCGAGTGTCATCTACCCTTAATGGCCACGTCTTACACCCATACAGTAAGACAGAGCAAACTGTTACGCAGTACACTCTCCCTTTCATCGAGAGACGAATATCTCGTCTACGCCATAGGTGACGTAAGTTGGCAAAAGCCAAACGAGCTTTTTGAATTCGTACTGAGATTTCGTCAGATTTTGACTAACCCATTAGGGCTAATCAGACTACCAAGATACGTGAAGTGGTCGACGTGCTCAACTACTTCACTTCCTATCTTTAGTTCAGCGGTTGACGAAAACCAGTCCTGGAGCAATAGTTTGCATTTAGAAGGGGAGAAACGCATTCCGAACATGCTTGCATTCGAGCTTATTGCTGTTAAAAGATTCTCCATCTTGTCAGCGTCTTCGCCAAACAGGACTATATCGTCAGCATTTTCTAAGTCAATAAGTGGATCTCCTGGTAGGAGATCAAGAAGAACAGGTACTTTTCTAGTGGGTCCCTGTCGATAGTCGTTTATGTGTTGTCCATCTAAATGGCACAGTAAGAACTCAGAAAGATAGGGACAAGCAGGATATCCGTCTCTAAACAAAAGTCTGAATGTACTGCTCAACAGTCCTCCGTTTTAAATTATTGGTGCGAAACATGGGCTACGAAAATAGATATGCGAAGACATCAAGTTTTTGACCATAAAAGTTCTAAATGAATCGCCGTGGAATGACGGAGTGGGAAATTTTGAAGTCAGACACAGAGAACTAAAAAATATAGCAAATCAGTGGATGAGGTTGTGGACCTTTGTAGGCTGAAGTGGTTGGAACACGCAAAGTATGAGCAACTATCGCCTGCCTTATTGTGCAGTGTTGGTTGGGGTAAAAGGGAGGAAAAAGGCTAGGGGCAGCCAAACCAAAACATGGCATCAGTTCACGAAGTCTCTGATTACAAGTTTATAGGTGTTTAAAGAAGTAGACTACCTGGTTAGGGTCCGAGTGATAATAAAAACCAGCGGATGGAGACAGACGGCAACATGAATCACAATCAGTAAGTGGCGCCGGTGTATTTACCCTTTATCTTCTCCTTGATCTTCAATTAAACTATTCTTTCGCGCACACCACTTTGTTCCTATTGTTGCGTTATTCTCGTAGACTTGATCTCGTCGTGCTAATGTGCTACGGTACTTGGACCTAGGCATACAAGTGCCAGGTTTCACGTGGTCCATGACTGACTGACGGAAATGCAAGCACAGGAAAATACGATAAATGTTCATCAACGCCATGTTGAAAAACACAGGCTACTCACCAAGTCAGTTATAAGCAACGTAGAGATCGGCACATATAAGCGTTAGTTCAAGTTGTCAAATTCCTTACTGAGCGTCTATGAAATGCTAGAACTCAAGTGACACATACTAATTACTTAATTTTACATTTTTTAACTTACGCCCATTACTCCTCATAGAGGAGCATAGGCCGCTCACCAGGATTCTCTATTCAACTCTGTCCTGAGTAATCCTTTCCGACTGTTTCCAGTTACTGTTCATTCTTTTAATATCTGCTTCCAATTCTCGACGCAGTGTGTTCTTTGGCCTTCCTCTTTTCCGTTTCCCAACAGGATTTCATGTTAATGCTTGTCTCGTGATGCAGTCTGATGATTTCCGCAATGTACGTCATAGCCATTTCCAGCGACTTTTCCTAATTTCCTCTTCGGCTGGAAGTTGGCTTGTCCTCTCCCATAGTAAGCTGTTGCTGATGGTTTCCGGCCAATCGACATTCAGTATCTTGCATAGGCAGTTGTCTATAAATACTTGCACCATTCTGATGATGTTTGCAGTAGTTCGCCACGTTTCAGCTCCATACAGCAGAACCGTCTTGACGTTCGAGTTGAAGAGTCTAACTTTGAGGTTAGTTGATATTTGTTTTGAGTCCCATATGTTTTTCAACTGCAGGAATGCTGTCCTGGCTTTGCCAATCCTTGCTTCTACATCTGCATTGGACCCTCCTTGTTCATCGATGATGCTGCCCATGTATGTGAAAGTATTTACTTCTTCCAGAGTTACTCCATCAAGTTCAGTTGGGTTGGTGCTCCCTGAGTTATATTTGAGGATCTTGCTCTTTCCCTTATGTATGTTCAGCCTACTGATGCTGAGATTGCGGCTACGTTGTTTGTTTCAACTTGCATTTGTTGGTGTGTATGGTCTAAAAGAGCTAGATCATTCACGAAGTCTCTGATTACAAGTTTATAGGTGTTTAAAGAAGTAGACTACCTGGTTAGGGTCCGAGTGATAATAAAACCAGCGGATGGAGACAGACGGCAACATGAATCACAATCAGTAAGTGGCGCCGGTGTATTTACCCTTTATCTTCTCCTTGATCTTCAATTAAACTATTCTTTCGCGCACACCACTTTGTTCCTATTGTTGCGTTATTCTCGTAGACTTGATCTCGTCGTGCTAATGTGCTACGGTACTTGGACCTAGGCATACAAGTGCCAGGTTTCACGTGGTCCATGACTGACTGACGGAAATGCAAGCACAGGAAAATACGATAAATGTTCATCAACGCCATGTTGAAAAACACAGGCTACTCACCAAGTCAGTTATAAGCAACGTAGAGATCGGCACATATAAGCGTTAGTTCAAGTTGTCAAATTCCTTACTGAGCGTCTATGAAATGCTAGAACTCAAGTGACACATACTAATTACTTAATTTTACATTTTTTTAACTTACGCCCATTACTCCTCATAGAGGAGCATAGGCCGCTCACCAGGATTCTCTATTCAACTCTGTCCTGAGTAATCCTTTCCGACTGTTTCCAGTTACTGTTCATTCTTTTAATATCTGCTTCCAATTCTCGACGCAGTGTGTTCTTTGGCCTTCCTCTTTTCCGTTTCCCAACAGGATTTCATGTTAATGCTTGTCTCGTGATGCAGTCTGATGATTTCCGCAATGTACGTCATAGCCATTTCCAGCGACTTTTCCTAATTTCCTCTTCGGCTGGAAGTTGGCTTGTCCTCTCCCATAGTAAGCTGTTGCTGATGGTTTCCGGCCAATCGACATTCAGTATCTTGCATAGGCAGTTGTCTATAAATACTTGCACCATTCTGATGATGTTTGCAGTAGTTCGCCACGTTTCAGCTCCATACAGCAGAACCGTCTTGACGTTCGAGTTGAAGAGTCTAACTTTGAGGTTAGTTGATATTTGTTTTGAGTCCCATATGTTTTTCAACTGCAGGAATGCTGTCCTGGCTTTGCCAATCCTTGCTTCTACATCTGCATTGGACCCTCCTTGTTCATCGATGATGCTGCCCATGTATGTGAAAGTATTTACTTCTTCCAGAGTTACTCCATCAAGTTCAGTTGGGTTGGTGCTCCCTGAGTTATATTTGAGGATCTTGCTCTTTCCCTTATGTATGTTCAGCCTACTGATGCTGAGATTGCGGCTACGTTGTTTGTTTCAACTTGCATTTGTTGGTGTGTATGGTCTAAAAGAGCTAGATCATTCACGAAGTCCAAATCATCGATTCGCATCCTACTTGTCCATTCAATTCCGTGCATCCCCTCAGATGTGGAGGTCTTCATGATCCAATCAACCACTAGAAGGAAGAGAAAAGGCGAGAGTAGGCAACCTTGTCTGACTCCGGTCCTCACTGGGAATACATTTGTGAGCTGTCCACCATGCACAATTTCTCACTGTGTTCCATCGAAAGAGTTCCGGATGATGTTGACGAGTTTCTCTAGTACACCATAGTGTCAAAGAATTTTCCAGTGTTCCCCTGTCTACACTGTCAAACGCCTCCTCATAATCAATGAAGTTGATGTATAGTGACGAGTTCCACTCAATTGGTTGTTCAACGATGATCCATAGTGTTGCGATTTGGTCTATGCACGACCGATCCTTACGAAAACCAGATTGTTGATCTCGAAGTTGAGCCTCCACTGAATCTTTCATTCTGTTCAACAATACTCTGTTGAAGACTTTCCCTGGTACCGACAGTAATGGCGTGATCCCTGTATAGTTTACACATTTGCCCAAATCTCATATCCTTGGTATTTTGATAAAATGTCCTTCTATCCAGTCTGCCGTCACTTGTTCTTCCTCCCATATCCTCTTGAATAAGACGTGGCGCATCCTTGCCGTTACATCTATATCTGACTTGAGTGTCTCAGCTGGTATATTGCCAGGTCCTGCTGCTTTCTCACTTTTGATTTGTCTGATGCCCATCGTGATTTCTCCCATCGTTGGTGGAGTGACAACTATCGGGAGATCTGTAGGTGCTGCTTCGATGTCCGATGAGTGGGTTCAGTGGAGCTGGCCTATTCAAGAGTTCTTCAAAGTGTTCTACACACCTATTCTTTTGTTCTTGAATCTCAGTGAGTGTCTTGCCTTGAAGTTAGTGCTTTTTCGATTCCTTTCCAGTTGTCCTCAATAGTGGTTTCTTCTTCTTTCAGTAGATCTTCTAAGACTTGGAATCTGTTATTGAGAGCTATTTTTAATTCCTTGAGTTTGTCAGTGTCTCGGAGAAAGACTGTATTGAACCGGTGTCCACTGCTTCTTTAGCTTCAGTTTCATTTTAGCAACCACCAGATGGCGGTCTGAAGCTATGTCAGCTCCTCTCTTTATTCGCACATCTTCCATTGATCTCCTGAATGTTTTATTGATGCATTTATGATCGATTTGATTCGCTGTAGTATTATCCGGTGAGACCCATGTAGCCTTGTGTATGCATTTGTGGGGGAATATTGTACCACCTATAACCAATTTGTTCGAAGCACATAGGTTTGTAAATCTTTCACCATTGTCATTTCTTTCTCCCAGTCCCTGTCGTCCCATGATCTCTTCATATCCAGTGTTGTCCATTCCGACTTTGGCGTTTAGGTCCTCCCCATGAGGATTGTCAGATCTTTTCCACGACACTGCTATAATTGATTGCAGTCTATCATAGAAGTGATCTTCGTTCTCGTCGTTGTCGTCGTTGGTGGGTGCATAACATTGGATAATATTCACTGTAATCCCCTTCTGCATTGTTTTGAAAGGTGTTCTGATGATCCCGGGTCTATGTTGTTCCCGTCCTACAAGTGCATTACGTGCCTCCTTGGACAGCATCAGAACAACTCCTTGGGTGTGAGGAGCATTTTCCTCCTCGTGGCCGGAGTATAGCAGCATCTCTCTCGAAGCCAATATTTTCTGTCCAGCTTGAGTCAAATAGGTTTCGCTGATTCCAAGCACTGTCAAGTTGTATCTCTTCATTTCTGCAGTTATTTAATTGGTCTTCCCGCCCTCCCACATTGTCCAAGCATTCCGTGTACCTATAAAAATATTTGCTCTGGTTGGTAGAAGGGGCATCGACCTTATAACTTACGAAGAATATTGGCTTTCATCATGAAGCGTCATAATCATTCCTTTCACTCCCAGGGCAGAGTTTAAATGGTTTAGTTTGTTTAATCTGGTTAGCGTTATTTTAGCAAGTTTGGGTTTTACGGGATGGGAATGCTAGCCCCATGCCCAGCCCTCCACCTTTGACCGGCCTTGAGACCGGCAGTAACCCTAGAAGAGCAACAGGCGGCACACACTAGGTAACATAAATTAACCACAGTAGTGTAAACTTAGGTAATCATCAACTTTAAACAATTAATAACCTATCCGCCCCTACCATCTATCTACTTCACCATCTATCGGTTTACACGCTACTTAATGGTCTGATATCTTGGACAGTTGTGTTACAGTGAAAATTCTCAGGTCGCTCTATCCATATGACTATTTAGTGATCGAACAGTAAAAACACTTTTATATAAGAATACATTGATGTTATGTGGCAATGTAAATAAGTAGTAGTTTCACAATCTTTTATTGTATCATACTGGTGGGAGAACTGCATAAACGATACGTAGCTTGAACAAGAAATCGGCCTCACTATCATAATAAGATCCTGAACTCCGCCTGGAGCCCCCACAGGGTTGCTGCCAGTCCCAAGCCCGGATAAATGAGGAGGGTTGGGCATGGGGTTAGCAACCCCACCACGTAAAACAACTACCATGCTACAAAAAAAAACAGCTTACGAGTAAAAACCTCTATAACCATTCTAACTCTGCCCTGGGAATTGGAAGGACTAATATGACGCTTCATGGTGAAAGCCGAGTTCCTTCGGAAGCCATGAGGTTGATGGCCCCCTCTTTCTGACAACCGGAGCAACAATTAATACACTTGACCGACCTCAAACAGCTGTCCTCTGGGCACTGCGGTCACACTCTCAGGTCATCACGACCTCTCCTAATCCTCTTCCTCTTTCAGGTTCCTCAAGAATGACCCTTCCACGTGTGGGCAACCGGGAAGTGATAACCACCCTCATACCTCCAATAACACTCGAGTTCACCGTGTTCATAATCAAACACGTTCTCCCTCTCTGGTCCCCACTTGTAACACTTCTACCACATTTTCTATGCGTGCCACTTGTACTGGTTACCCGAGTTCCCGAAATGTCATACCAGGTCTCCTGAAACCACGCTCTAAACTTCATGTTGGAGCTTTAAATGTGCGTACGCTGTGTCAAATCGGTCAACAAGCTGCCTTAGCTAAAACATTAGAATCTCTTGCAATTGATGTATGCTGTGTCTCCGAAACACGCATACAGGATCCCAGCATGGTCATCCGTTTGACCTCACCTAGTCAATCCAACGGAACAGCACACTTCACTCTTCGTTTATCTGTAGACCCTACAGCAAGCTCACGTGGCCTTGCTGGTGTAGGCATAGCACTAAGCCTACGGGCAGAACAGGCACTTCTCGAGTGGATCCCTGTAGACAGTCGTCTATGTGCTGTCCGTCTAAATGGCACAGTACAAACTCGGAAAGATAGGAACACACGCCGATGCCTTTTTGTCGTCTCAGCTTATGCCCCCCACTGATTGCAGCACAGACGAAGTGAAAGACGACTTCTATATGAAGTTCTCTAGCCTCCTTCAGAAAGCTAAGCACTCAGACATAGTAATTATTGCAGGAGATTTTAATGCCCAAGTAGGTAGACTAAATCAAGCTGAAAAGCACCTAGGTGGGTTACTCGGCATCCCAGCCCAGAGAACAGACAACGGAGATCGTCTGTTGCAGTTATGTTCAGACTACTGTTTATTCTTAGCTAGCACAAACTTTAAGCATAAGGCGAGACACTGTTTAACCTGGCGACCTCCAACATCTACACAACGATGGACACAAATTGATCACATCGGCATCAGCTACCGTTGGAGAGGTTGTATGGAGGACTGCCGCTCTTTCTGGGGCACGTGCCTAGCACGTATGTCTATGCGTTTTACTGGTCGCAGAAAGGTTACATCGGGCAAACCCTTTAGATATCACTTTGAGACTGAGAATGCTAAGGTTGCATTTATGAATGGTTTGGCTAAGCATTTAGTCGCCCACGACCAACAGGTTCATCCCGAAGTAGTTTGGAATGATTTTAAAACAGGTGTAAACACTGCAGCACTATCAGCATCTAACCCCAATCCAATCAAAGACCATTGGATTTCTAGTACTTCTAGGGAACTGATGGAGGCTCGAAAACTCATTCCAGCAGGCTCGGAATATGATGAAGAGCGACGACAACTGAAACTTAGACTGACAAAGAGTCTGCGTAAGGATCGTGAACAGTGGTGGACAACAAAAGCAAAAGCGATAGAAGCATCGGCAGCGACAGGCAATAGTAGACAGCTGTTCCGACTTATTAAGGACACCGGTATCAAGAAATCGGCAGTTAGTGAAATTATCTCTGAAAAAGATGGATCGATGATTTACTCTCAATCTAGAAGATTAGAACGATGGGCAGAACACTTTCAGGAACAGTTCAACTGGCCCCCAGCCACTCTTAGCTTACCCACAATCTCCAAGCTACCCGAATGGAAAACTGACACAGGCCCCCCAACCCTCAGTGAGGTTGAAAACGCCATAAGTAAATTGAAACGAGGGAAAGCAGCAGGACCTGATGTGTTGTCTACCGACATCTTTAAGGATAGTGGTCTAGTTTTAGCGTGCAGGTTGACTGATATATTAGCCAAAGTCTGGGAACTAAACACCATCCCATCTGACTGGTCTCGATCGCTGATCGTTCCAATTTACAAAAAGGGACAGAAATCCTCTTGTGATAACCACAGAGGAATCAGTTTGACTAACATAGTATCTAAAATATTAGCCTCTATAATCATCCGACGTTTAACCAACACTAGAGAACAGCAGAATCGAGAAAACCAGGCTGGTTTCAGACCTGGCCGGGGTTGCATTGATCACATATTCACCCTGCGCCAGATCCTCGAACACAGACATATGTACCAACGTCCAACCATAATTGTATTTCTTGACTTGAAAGCAGCGTTCGACTCTGTTGACCGTGAAGTCTTGTGGCAATGTTTGTCATTAAAAGGCGTACCTCAAAAGTACATAAACCTTATAAAGGTCCTCTACTCGGTCACCACTGGTCGAGTCAGAGCATATGGCAGATTGTCACGAGAAATTTCATCCTCAAGTGGAGTCCGTCAGGGTTGCCCCTTATCCCCTTTTTTATTTAATTTCATCATAGATGTACTCTTAGAAATCTCACTCACTTCTTTTAACTCCTCAGGAATTAATCTCCTTCCAGGAGGTTGTCTTGTCGACTTAGAATATGCAGATAATATAGTCATATTTGGTGAAGACGCGCACAACATTCACGGTCTCTTGAACACCTTGAGTAGCAATGCAGGCATATTTGGGATGCGCTTCTCCCCTCCTAAATGTAAAATGTTACTCCAGGACTGGCCTGCTTCTTCCCCTAAATTAGTTATAGGGAGTGAAGTAATTAAATGCGTTGATCGCTTCACTTATCTCGGAAGTCTCATCACCCCTGGTGGGTCGGTGTCTGACGAAATCTCAGCGCGGATTCAAAAAGCTCGATTGGCATTCGCCAATCTACGGCACTTGTGGCGCAGACGAGATATCCGTGTCTCAACGAAAGGCCGGGTGTACTGCGCAGCAGTCCGCGCCATTTTAACATATGGCTGCGAAACGTGGGCTATGAAAACTCAAGATATGCGTCGACTCCAGATATTTGACCATAGGAATCTTCGTAACATCGCTCGTACATCATGGAACAACCGGATTAGTAATAGTGAGGTTAGACAAAAGGTTCTTGGGAAACACGGTAAATCAGTCGAAGAGGTCATTAACCTTCATCGACTGAGATGGCTGGGACATGTGTTGCGCATGCCCGACCACCGTCTACCCCGTCGCGCGATGTTGGCTAGGGCTGAAGTAGGATGGAAGAAGGTTAGAGGCGGCCAAACCAAAACATGGCATCAGTCCATGAAGTCTTTGACTACTGGTCTAAGCCATGTGGGTAGATATTGACTACCTGGTAGGGGTCCGCGTGATGATCGCAATAAATGGCTGGAGACACTAGGCGATATGGCTCAGAATCAGTCACAGTGGCGCAAGTGTATTCACTATTTAACCTCATCTAAATCTTGAATTCTATTGTTATTTTCTGGACGTCTTTACTTACTCTTCTCTCTTGTATTCTGTCTATACGTTACCTCAATAATCTCGTAGTGCTAGTGTGGTATGGCAACTTGAACCTATGGCGTTTGTGCCCGATTATACGTTGCTGATGATGATGAATAAGATCCTGCTAATTCGAAAGGCCTATACACAAATATTTACCACTTCTACCAGAAAGAAAAAGATTGAAAACAGGATACGGTTTGTGGTAGCAACACATCATTATTTGAAGAAAACAGTAGTTTAGTAGACATCTCTTTCGTCTATTTATTTATCGAGGATAGACAATCTCGAAAACAGACGTCCGCAGAGTTTCAATCACTAGCGATCCATCCGATAAGGTAACAAAGAAATGAAATACCATTTCTAATGGGAGGGTGAAAACAGAAATTTTACTGAATTTGGAGATGAGGAATGTCACGCAAACTAGACATAAGTTTTTCGATGAAAACGACTCTCTTGAACGTAAGGAGTTTATACTTAGAAATGCAAGGGTCATTAGACAACTAAGCCAGTTTTAATGCTTAAAACCAACAAATAATCTCGATACTCATGTGCAGAGAACTTAATGATAAAACTGCATTTCTGGCAGTCAGTAAAATATAGTGCACAATAAGACTACGTAGCTTTTGGACAGGCTTTACCTGCTACCTACTTCCAGTATTGTCTTAATGAGCGTTAGACAAAAACCGGTCACAATTTTCAGTTTCTCCAGTGTATTAAGAATCAACGGAAAGTAATTAAGCCCCATTAGTCAGTAGCTCACAAATTCGTTCACAAACGATGAACACAAACTAAGAAAATAACTACAAGGCTAGAACTCTTAGAGTAAAACCGATCTGTCAAGTCGTGACCCTAACAGAACCATATATCGAGACAGTATTTGAGTAAATCGGACATTACCATTTCATATGACATAATCTAGTCAGTGCATATTATGTATTAAATTCGAACAATACAAGATTAACATTAGCACCATCCAGGATTATGGGGCAATACATGAGAAATCTTACCTTAGAGTTTGGCAGCGGATAAAGAAAATAACCATTGACATCTTGTTCTTTGAGAAGATTAAGAAGTTCTAAACAAATGTCCAGTAACAATGTTTGTCTTTGAGATTCGCTGATAAAAGAACTTTCCGCCAAGTTGGCTGATGTTTGCTCTGCAACGTACGAATTCGAGTCGGAATAGTAACTGAGTGGTATGCAACATTTCATTGCAGGCACAGAATTCATATCTGTCAGTGAACTGTTAAATGACTCAGGAAGAGGAGAATGAGATATTAGACCGGTGGAATCAAGAAGTGACTCCAAAGTTATATGACTCTGTCCATGTTTGTTTAAAAACGGGGCATGTGGAATATCTGCCATAACGACTGAAACCTAGTCTCTAACAGTTTACATCTAACTTAACGGAAAAATGTGTTGGAGGATGTGAACAGCAGTGTGGCGATCTGGAATAGAAAACAAGAAAATGTGAGCCAAACACTTAGGTAAATGAGATGACATTACACTTATTAATCAGGCAAGTGATTAGAATATGAAAAAATGACAAGAGTAAAACAAAAGTGATTCGGTAATCAACAGAAAAAGCTAGCAATGTACTAAAAGTGATCAATTTCAACTTTGCTAAGCAGAATCAGAGAACTCTTTTTACTTAAAACCTGAGTATGTGATAAGTATTCTAGTCTGTGGTATCCTTTTCTAGACTGAGAGAAATATTAGTAAGAGGTGAGAAAAGGGATGACCACGTCGTAAACGTAGGCAACTGCTACTTAATATTGTCCTTAATGCCTGTAGGGATTAAATATGAATCAGGCTTTCTTTTGAAAGATTTAGCATAAGTTGCTAACAATATCTCTTCAAACAAAGTTCCACAGTTCTGAGCACAGAAATCAGGGATGACTTGCATGCGATCACTTCATGTCGGATTTTAAGACTAACGATACTATTTGTAGGTCCCAGGCAAATGACTTTAGGGATAAACCAATTGCCAATGGTTTTTTACATCGAGTGGCTAACAAGCTATCCGAACACATGGTATTGGTTCTATCAATGAGCTTTTCCAAGGAAAAGCTGGATGTACGCTGAAAAAAACAATTTAAGGATTAACACAGGTTACTAGACCTACTATCCTTATTATTGAAGACGCAAAAGCGCGGCAAAATGTTGCATTTCCGCAAGAGTTTTGTAAATTAAAGAGGAAAAGATGACGTTTCACACCCCTCTCTCACAACCTGTTCACCTAATTCCCAGAAGTCTCCAAATTTGAAGAACTTCAGTTGTCTTCATTATGAGTACCAACACATCATACATGTCTAATATAACTCAAAAGTCCACATCACAAATACTTATATTTTTGAAGACTGTACGTTACCTTTAGGCATTCAGAATGTGACTAATGCCGACCATTTCGCGTTTATATGCCCGAATGTTTAAATAATCGCGCCAACGACCGTGTGTCAATCATCATAGCTATTGGATAATTATAGGAGACATTTTTGTATTTAATACCGGTTTTCGTGTACCTCCGGTACAATATGATTTGTTGTTTATTCTAGTCATAAATCGTATGTATTTTCAAGTTAATGTGATAGATACGAAATACACAAGAAAACCAGAGCTACAGTAAAATGACCTTGAAAGCTTTTGTCAGAACAAACCAACTACAACTCAAAAAATATGTGAGTAATAAAAAGGCTTTACCATAATCCAGAATGCAATGAAAAATTCGTAATATCTAGTGAGTCATTTACAACTAAAATTAAAAGGTTATACAGTGTAAATTATTTTTATATTCGTAAAACTATATGAAGTGTACCCCTCATATGACCAAGTTACGGTTGTCGAATAACCAGAGTAGCTTCCAACGATGTCGGGAGGCCGGAAAAGAGAATAGTGACGTACAAAGACATGAGCACTATATTTCAGGGCAGGTTGGGTGAAAATGTCTGTAGATTGTTACCCAGTTTGGGCTGGCCTAACTGAACTTGTAGCATTTGTAAGCTGCTTCACATAAGAGTCAAAATCTAATTTTGTTCAGGTGGGAGAGGTTTCCATGACTTAACCTGAGAGTCGATGTGTGGTTTAGTAGACCAATCCTGCAACACTTCACCTAATGTCTGCCATACACTGCTGCTGAATAAAACTAATCGAAGAGAGCCGACCCACTGAGGAATCTTTGTGGTTGGAAGTGATTCCTTCAGTTGTCAATGAAATGTTTGCTATTTTTTTATGGGCAATATGTCATGGATATGACCATGAACTACTGGATGGACGGATTATTGCCAGGTCCATCATATGATGGAATCCATTCCTGGCCATCCCCAATTTATTAGGCACATGTCGATATGATGTCGAGAATACAGGTTGACCTGTAGTCGTGATGTGATGTGTAACATTACTGGTTACACATGATAGTTACCACGTTGCCTTATTCACATCGAGGTACTTGTCAAGTATTGGCGTAAAATAAGGGTTAACTGAGTGTTTAAAACGAAAAGGGCATAGGCTGCAATCTAGAACAGTGGTTCCACGAACGAATAGCTTTGTGTACCTTTCTACTAGCCTCTTTTTGCCAAGGTTCACAAGTAAATTGTGGTGACCCAGTAAGTCTATGCCTATGATAGGTATTTCCACATCGGCGCTGGTGTATGGGTTTTCGTAAACCCACGTTCATATGTGGCTATTTCTTTCCCATCAACTGCCTGTAGGTTGAATGCAAATTTGTGTTGGCCATCTGATGAATTTACATGCAGGAAGCTAACTTTTGGGCCAGTGTCAATGAAGTGACGAGCCTTCGCCATTAAATCGGTAAGGAATAACAAGTGGCTGCTATCACAGGCCATGGTTGGCGTCAAGGAGTGCTGGCGGGCTAGTTACTCGATGAGTCGATGGTAGGTTTGTGGCTAGGAATAAGACAGGGCTTCCTACGCTTCCTCGAAGCTTTGCCATAGATATTGGGGTGCCACCACCAACGTTAGTTTACTTTCACCGACGATGAAGTGAAGATCTCCTCGAAAGACTTCGTTGTCGTGGATCTCTTGGTCTGTGTTGTTCCGGCAGGTCAGGGAAACTCAAGAGGGTTGCATAATTTCGCCACTTTGTTTTCAGTCTCACCATCTAATAATTTTCCTAATTTTTGCCTGGTATATCTACATTTTCATGGTATATTTGGTAATTTTCTAAGGTGGCATTTTCGTCAACTATGAAACGGCATCCTGTAAAAGCAGTCGGCAGCCACCTAGTCGCATAAAGATGTTTACATGAAAGCTTCTCTGCCTGAAACTATTTACTCTATCTATGGATAATGGACATTATCCAGCCATATGAAAAACATCGTTCATAACTCCACGATTTAAAAGTGGATCACGCAACGCTATAGAGAACTACAGGCCAATTAATACGACATCCGTGCTGTCCAGAATCATGGAGAAAGTCATTAATAAACAACTGTCATCATTCTTACTTTCAGTAAACCTGATCAATCCATCTCAACATGGGTTCATGGAAAAACGCTCTTGTGCCACATCACACTTAGAATTTTTTGATTATATAACACTTGGAAGAGACAAAGTTTTCTCAACTATTGTACTTTATTTTGACTTCAGTAAAGCATTTGATTATGTCTCCCACAACCTTCTCCTCTCAAAACTACACTCCTATGGCATACGAAATCCACTATTAAGTTGGTTTAAATCATTCCTCACAGAGCGCCGCCAAATTGTAAGGATCGGCTCTAGCTACCCAAAGCCAGTAAATGCATCCAGCGGAGTTGTACAAGGAAGTGTAATTGGACCATTTCTCTTTCTTCTCTTCATCAATGATGTGTGCCAGCAGTTTGTGCATGGTAAAATCTTCCTCTTTGCAAATGATCTAAAGGTTGCCTATTTATTCCCACCCACTACAAATGAAAACACTATTACTAAAATAATACAAAAGGAAATTGATAACTTATCAGAATGGACCAAAATATGGCATCTCCCCCTTAACGTGCACAAATGTGGATACATTTCCACTGGTCGCAGATGGAACCTCAGTCTCCACCTATGCGAAATGCAAATAAAACCTCTAAGCCTCGCTCAAGTTTTGGGGCTCAGATATACTGATAGCATTAACTTCTCGGAGCATGTTGCATTTCAAGCTTCGAAAGCGAAGAAGTTAACTGGATTTATAAGAAAAAATTTTCTCAATTTAATCTCAAAAATATTACTATACACAAAGTGTGTTCGTCCAATATTAAAATATGGTTGTCTAGTCTACGGCAACTGTAGACGCATAGAATTGATGAAAATTGAGAGAATTCAAAGAGTATTTACTAAGAGCTTATTAGGCGAATACAGCACTCACACTTATCGCCAACGATGCGATAAACTAAAGCTAGAACCCCCTTAGTTCCAACGCTTGAAATTAAACCTCACTCTCATGTATCGCCTTATCAGTGGTGCAACTTACGCTTCGACATCACTGCCGACCCTCTACATCTCACACAACTTGCGCAATAATGAAAACACCACTATGATCCATCGATGTCGCACACAGCTACGCCAGAACTTTATCACAGTGAGATATGCGACACTATGGAACAAACTTCCCACGCACATTCGCTGCAGCAAGTCGTTAGCCGCGTTCAAAACATTACTCCACGAACACCTTCTAGTTGAAGGTCTATGTATTCTCCTCAAATACCCTGAAATAACTAATGATACATACAAACAAGGTCCCAGCTCCGTATAAACAGTTTCAAAGTATATCAAATGCATTCATAATACACCATATGCCTATGGACTCATAGTTAATAATGCGTATTTTCATATTGTTCAAACCCACATATGCACACACATTTTTAATTCATTTATGCGAAAACTCATAATTTCATTGCACAGATAACTTTTTATCCATCTTCTGTCATCAATTATACACCAATTCACTATCGCAATGACAATTTGACCTTTTGATTTTGTTGGGTTCATTAGTTGTCTAATAATCCTATTCAAACTGAATCCATACTGTAATTATCCACTGATTTTCAACACCATATACCTATTCATGTACACACACGCACCCCTCTAGTATCATTTGAGTGAAAATTCACAATTTCATCACAGTATTGTCTAACTTTGTGCGTGAACAAAGAGAAGCCTGAAATATAATATGAATCTGTCTGGTCGATTTGTCAATAATATGTTCTCTATTTCCAGCTTAGGGCCACGTAGAAACAGGATAGATATACAGTGATGGCCTGGGCATCCAATGGCGTTGATAGTGCAATCACGTGTGTACAACGCCAAATTCGAAAATAGGTCTCACAAATTGAAACCAGATTCTCAATCAATTCTTACTTTATAACAATTAGTTAAATGAGAACACCAATCACGAAATAACTTTTTACAACGCTCTACAGTCTACTATGGAATAAGTTAACACTTTCTATCCGCTCCTGTGATAATTTACTAAATTTTAAATTGATTATAAACTTATTCCTCTATATCGATGAGACCCAGCAACTCTCCCCTGAACTATCTAAAAATCCAGACATTATAAGTCACGGATCTCCTCACATCTAGCTTTCAAATAATCTAACTTTATTAGCTGATAAATCCCTTTTCAAAAATACTGCATTTTGTGTGTACGATGTTATTGCTCATTACAGTTTTAAATTCCAAGTTCGTTATAATTAATAGCTGTGCCCAAATGTGTTTAAGCTATTCCATTTCCGGTCATTATCCACACAACCGAATGTTACACTACGTTACTATGCACTTTAATGTTAGATGTTTTTTAGGAAGAATACAAAACTGCACCAATCACAGCTACGTCAGCCTTTTTTCCCTGGTACTTTCGTTATAGTGAGCCGTTCAATCATCTGATATGGCTCAAATTCGTTGGCAATGGAGCAGGCAAGTGAATTACTGACTGTTCAGTCATCTTGCAAACGCAGTATGCTATTGCTACATCCAACAAAGTAACTACAATATGATGCCTCCCATATAAAAGTAAATTTTTGGTTGGATTTATAGATGTAGATTTTTACAGTTAGGTTTCTTCGAAGAAGATTCCTCCTACCTTTTATCTATCGCAAAAAGATTCTTGCAAAACTGAACCTAATCATCATGTGGAAAACTTTATCGTAACGTCACATCATATTGCAATGAGTGAATGAAGATTATCTAATTCACTGCCATTTTTTGCTTTAGCTAGGAGCTATGCCATTGCTTATGACTATAGGACAAACAACAAGTATAGCATACAGTGGTGGATGTTCGTTTTCGCCAGAAATTGTATTTTATGTTATAAATCGATCTGAATCATAGGGTAATGTATTGTTTTTGTTAAAGATAGAGATGGTGGATGACCTGTCTATATGAAGGACAAAAAATATGAAGCAACTGGAGGAAAATGATATTGAGATCGAAGAGGGTCGACAAGTTAGGGTGTCAAAATATGAAGAGTATATTTTGTCGGTTGTTTGGACTACTGAGGGGAAGAAAGCAACGTAATTCGCCAATAACATACAGGCTTGTGATGTGAGCCGTACACTTCTACACTAGATGTGAGGCGGTCGATGACTTATAATGTCTGGATTTTCAGATAGTTCAGGGGAGAGTTGCTGGGTCTCATCGATATAGAGGAATAAGTTTATAATCAATTTAAAATTTAGTAAATTATCACAGGAGCGGATAGAAAGTGTTAACTTATTCCATAGTAGACTGTAGAGCGTTATAAAAAGTTATTTCGTGATTGGTGTTCGCATTTTTCCATATCTAGTGTTCGAGCCTTATTCCTTATGTTGCTTTCTTCTTGTAGGTAGATGAGGTTGGGAAATTAAGACTGTAAAGTATTTTATGGAAAAAGTTTAGGTTGGTTGTTAGGCGGCGGGGTTCTAGAAAGAGCAACTTACATCTTACTTTACGAGTCATTTTATTTATACTCTAGTATTAGTCTGGTGAGAATTCTCTAAAGATCTTCAACTCGTATGTTGTCTACGTAATTCTTACTAGCTAGGACAATCGAGCAGTATTTTAAGGTAGGACGCACACATATCTTGCATATTGCAAGTTTGGCTTCCCTAGTGTAAACATTTCAAAGAATAAAGCCAATTTGTTGTCTTGACTTATATATGATTGACGATACGTGCTTAGTAAAGTTAATGTTCTTGCCATAGCATATACCCAAGTCACATGAAGAGCTCGGTGTTTAAAATTTATATTCGTTCGAATAGAGTTCTTGTTGTACATCATATTTTCCGAATTGCGTAATCCCACACTTGCTGTGGTTGAATGGTAGTTGCCTCTTCTGACTCCAGATCGATGTCAGATATGTCTTCATTAGATGTATTTGGCTCAAAGCTGTACATTATTTCCAGGTCGTCCCCATACAGGTATGGTCTGTCGAAATGTATTACTTGACATATATCATTCATATACATGAGAAAGAGTAGAGGACCTAGGACATTTCCCTGAACAGCCCTACTGGTAATAAGCTTGGGAGAAGAGAGGTAATCATTATGTTTAACTATCTCTCTCCTACTTATGATAAATGAGTTGAGCTAAGAGTGCAATATGTCTTTAATTCCGAACGACTTTAGTTTATAGAGAAGTTTATTATGTGGGACTTCATTAAAAGCTTTTTTAAGTCGAGAAAAACGGCCAATACTACCATCCTCACGTTACGTTGAGTGGTTATGTCTTCAAGATAGTCAAACATAGAAGTGTCACATGACCTAGTTTTCAGAACCCCATGTTGTGAGACTGCAATCAAATTTTGTCTCTGGAGGTACTGAGATATTTCAACCTTAACTACTTTTCCATCACTCTAGAGATAACAGACGTTAGGTCGATTGGTTGGTAGTATTCTATATTCGCAACCGGTCAGCTTTTGGTTTTGGGGGGGTAATGTATGTGGTTTTCCAGGTTGATGGACGGCAGGCTGTAGAGAGTGATGTCGTAAACAATTTAATAAGTAGTAGATGGGGGTTTTCTTACCCCTTTTTTGCATGCTTCCTGGGATACCATCAGGCCCTTCGGTATTTCAGTATTTTAGTGTCTTTATTGCCTTATCAATATTTTGTCTGGTGAAGATTACATTTGTAAGTTCTCATGATGGCGTTATGGTGGATTCGTAGTCATCTGCAGAGGCTCCATTCGTTAATGTTTTGCTGAAGTATTGATTGTATAATTCGGTAATGAGTTTAGGGTTATCGTCTGTTTGAACTTTATGAAAAAAGAGGCTTCCACCTTTCATTTTAGAACCCTTATTTTTATTTCTAAAAATGTTTAGGAGAGCGGAGGGATTTTTGTTTACGATATGTTGTTTCTCTCGTATTATGGCTTTTTCCATGCGTATCTCTACAGTCATTGCATATATTTCTTTCATTGTGACTGGCGATGAAAGTCCCTAGATTTATGCGATTGGGAGGCATGTCTTCTGGGGCGTCTTCGTATATGCGTTGGGATGAACAAATCTTTGGGAATTATTGGTTTTGGATGTTTTAATGGTGCAATCACATATAAGGCATCATTTATTTCATGGTAGAGAATATAAGTCAATTTGTTAACGTTGTTTTCAGCAAAGTACCTATCCCAGTTGAGACTACCGATGCAGTTTTGGAAGTCCATCCAGCCAACATTGTGAGTGTCGACTAAGGGTAATCGTTTGATGATTAAATGCTGTAAGTTTTATATCAAAAGTGCATATAATAACGTTATGGATGCTACCAGGAAATTTTTCCCGGTATGTACAGCGTATGGAGAGAGGCCATTTGTGAAAAATAAGTCTAGGATATTTTGGAGTCTGGTGGTGTTAAGAACGCATTGAATCTGACCACTGGGTTCTAAGCATCGGATAAACGAATCGTAGCTCTTCGGCACTTTAGATGGAAACCATGATTTCGGGCTTGTTAAAATCTTCACAAATAAGCTGGCTAGTGAAGGGTAGAGAGTATGCCAATATAAAAGTTTCTATCAGTAAATCAATGTTCCGTAACGAGGCTTTGGGAGGCTGTACGCGTAACCGAACAGGGTCGATGTAGAACTCGTAGGCTTCGGGAAAACCCACGCAGAGTCTTGTGTAACACTTAACTTTGGATGAACATATATTATACAACCTCCACCACGTCCATGTAATCTATCACTACTGTGTAGATTTTAATTATCAAAAGATATATTTATATGAGGGACGTTTGAATTAGTTTACCCCTTATTCATCATAATAAGAGATGGTTTCGCATAGTAACGCTAGTAAGATTAGGTCAGTCATTTTGTTACATATCGATCTAGCATTTATTAGACATAAGGGACATGCGTGACTATATGCGTAAAACTGGCTATCATTCATATATGAACCATAGTTAATATCAGGGGTGCAGTTTAAGTGAAATGTAGGTGGTTGTTGGTCTTCGAGCAGTTCATATTGATAGTAAGGGTTACGACTGGATTCACTGTAGGAGCTGTTGAGTTTATTAGAACTTGTTAGCCCGGGGAATAGGGTGGATTAAGGAGGTTGCATATACCATGTGGTTGGAAATTCTGTTGACCAGTTTTTTCGCTAATGGTCCTACTGCGTCCTGTATCCCGAAGAAATCTGTGTTTCTGTCCATTATGTTGTGGTAATGATAGAAGTTAAGATTTATGTAGTTAGGGTGGTAACCGTTTTTATTTATGTCACTACGAGGTGGGTTAGGAAATGATGTAAGCATGTTGTTATGCGAATGTGGATTAAGAGAGCTTATAAGCGGTGGACGGCTCAACGCCCTAAACTGTCTTGTCTTATTTTCCCAGGTGCATTTACTATAGCAGACAGATTTTTGTACTGGATGAAGTGTGAGGGACCGTTTCTCAATATGTTGACTGTTGGATTTTAGAGGACGCGAGTATAAGTATCCTTTGTTCCATCGGCTATCCATTATATCATGATTTATAGCCAAAGGTTGAGTAGGCTGGCACTTACCGTTTTCTTGATTGTCTTGAGTACGCATGAGTTTGCTGCAAGCTAGTGGAGAGAATTTATTTACAGGAACCAATATAACCTTAGAGTTTTGTATATTTGGGGTATTATCTGCATGTGGCTATTAGATCGGACAGGAATTTGTGGTGGGCTTACTTGGATATGTTTATTTTTAAATCCAAGTTTAGTTATGTCATCTTTTGAAGTAAGCCGTTAAGAAACGAGCCTTGGTTGACCAAGGATATCCATATTTGGGTCATTTAAAGGATCTAACAGTTTTTCCACGTAAGAACAGCCTGGGGTAGGATTATTAGTACACATATATTATTTAGCATCCACAGTGAGGTGTTCGTCGTTACATGATGCTTCTTCTGGAGACATATAGAGGTCATAAATATCTGTTGTCTTTAATTTACTGCTTAATGGGATATCAAGTAGTAACTGGCATGCATTCTGAGATAGGTAGTAAGTTTCTTTCATTTTGGTAGGGGGTAAATTTTGTTGGTTGGCACGTGTAATGCAATCATTAGGTGCGGGTACCTCACATTTCTTTATGCGACGTAAAGAGGGGATTAGAAATTGGGTGACCCTTAATATTTTTATAGGGAGTTATTCCTTTAGATTTTTACATGGTGTGTGTAGGAGGGTTAATTCTAATTTGCTTAGCCGTCTGATCAGTCATCATTAAGGTACCAACATATGCAAATACAACTCCGCTTGTAGCTCTCAAAGGGTTACTGCTGGCTTCAATCCCGGGCAAAGGTGAAGGGCTGGGCATGGGGCTAGCATTCCCATCCCGTAAAACCCAAACTTGCTAAAATAACGCTAACCAGATTAAACAAACTAAACCATTTAAACTCTGCCCTGGGAGTGAAAGGAATGATTATGACGCTTCATGATGAAAGCCAATATTCTTCGTAAGTTATAAGGTCGATGCCCCTTCTACCAACCAGAGCAAATATTTTTATAGGTACACGGAATGCTTGGACAATGTGGGAGGGCGGGAAGACCAATTAAATAACTGCAGAAATGAAGAGATACAACTTGACAGTGCTTGGAATCAGCGAAACCTATTTGACTCAAGCTGGACAGAAAATATTGGCTTCGAGAGAGATGCTGCTATACTCCGGCCACGAGGAGGAAAATGCTCCTCACACCCAAGGAGTTGTTCTGATGCTGTCCAAGGAGGCACGTAATGCACTTGTAGGACGGGAACAACATAGACCCGGGATCATCAGAACACCTTTCAAAACAATGCAGAAGGGGATTACAGTGAATATTATCCAATGTTATGCACCCACCAACGACGACAACGACGAGAACGAAGATCACTTCTATGATAGACTGCAATCAATTATAGCAGTGTCGTGGAAAAGATCTGACAATCCTCATGGGGAGGACCTAAACGCCAAAGTCGGAATGGACAACACTGGATATGAAGAGATCATGGGACGACAGGGACTGGGAGAAAGAAATGACAATGGTGAAAGATTTACAAACCTATGTGCTTCGAACAAATTGGTTATAGGTGGTACAATATTCCCCCACAAATGCATACACAAGGCTACATGGGTCTCACCGGATAATACTACAGCGAATCAAATCGATCATAAATGCATCAATAAAACATTCAGGAGATCAATGGAAGATGTGCGAATAAAGAGAGGAGCTGACATAGCTTCAGACCGCCATCTGGTGGTTGCTAAAATGAAACTGAAGCTAAAGAAGCAGTGGACACCGGTTCAATACAGTCTTTCTCCGAGACACTGACAAACTCAAGGAATTAAAAATAGCTCTCAATAACAGATTCCAAGTCTTAGAAGATCTACTGAAAGAAGAAGAAACCACTATTGAGGACAACTGGAAAGGAATCGAAAAAGCACTAACTTCAAGGCAAGACACTCACTGAGATTCAAGAACAAAAGAATAGGTGTGTAGAACACTTTGAAGAACTCTTGAATAGGCCAGCTCCACTGAACCCACTCATCGGACATCGAAGCAGCACCTACAGATCTCCCGATAGTTGTCACTCCACCAACGATGGGAGAAATCACGATGGGCATCAGACAAATCAAAAGTGAGAAAGCAGCAGGACCTGGCAATATACCAGCTGAGACACTCAAGTCAGATATAGATGTAACGGCAAGGATGCGCCACGTCTTATTCAAGAGGATATGGGAGGAAGAACAAGTGACGGCAGACTGGATAGAAGGACATTTTATCAAAATACCAAGGATATGAGATTTGGGCAAATGTGTAAACTATACAGGGATCACGCCATTACTGTCGGTACCAGGGAAAGTCTTCAACAGAGTATTGTTGAACAGAATGAAAGATTCAGTGGAGGCTCAACTTCGAGATCAACAATCTGGTTTTCGTAAGGATCGGTCGTGCATAGACCAAATCGCAACACTATGGATCATCGTTGAACAACCAATTGAGTGGAACTCGTCACTATACATCAACTTCATTGATTATGAGGAGGCGTTTGACAGTGTAGACAGGGGAACACTGGAAAATTCTTTGACACTATGGTGTACTAGAGAAACTCGTCAACATCATCCGGAACTCTTTCGATGGAACACAGTGAGAAATTGTGCATGGTGGACAGCTCACAAATGTATTCCCAGTGAGGACCGGAGTCAGACAAGGTTGCCTACTCTCGCCTTTTCTCTTCCTTCTAGTGGTTGATTGGATCATGAAGACCTCCACATCTGAGGGGATGCACGGAATTGAATGGACAAGTAGGATGCGAATCGATGATTTGGACTTCGTGAATGATCTAGCTCTTTTAGACCATACACACCAACAAATGCAAGTTGAAACAAACAACGTAGCCGCAATCTCAGCATCAGTAGGCTGAACATACATAAGGGAAAGAGCAAGATCCTCAAATATAACTCAGGGAGCACCAACCCAACTGAACTTGATGGAGTAACTCTGGAAGAAGTAAATACTTTCACATACATGGGCAGCATCATCGATGAACAAGGAGGGTCCAATGCAGATGTAGAAGCAAGGATTGGCAAAGCCAGGACAGCATTCCTGCAGTTGAAAAACATATGGGACTCAAAACAAATATCAACTAACCTCAAAGTTAGACTCTTCAACTCGAACGTCAAGACGGTTCTGCTGTATGGAGCTGAAACGTGGCGAACTACTGCAAACATCATCAGAATGGTGCAAGTATTTATAGACAACTGCCTATGCAAGATACTGAATGTTGATTGGCCGGAAACCATCAGCAACAGCTTACTATGGGAGAGGACAAGCCAACTTCCAGCCGAAGAGGAAATTAGGAAAAGTCGCTGGAAATGGCTATGACGTACATTGCGGAAATCATCAGACTGCATCACGAGACAAGCATTAACATGAAATCCTGTTGGGAAACGGAAAAGCGGAAGGCCAAAGAACACACTGCGTCGAGAATTGGAAGCAGATATTAAAAGAATGAACAGTAACTGGAAACAGTCGGAAAGGATTACTCAGGACAGAGTTGAATAGAGAATCCTGGTGAGCGGCCTATGCTCCTCTATGAGGGGTAACGAGCATAAGTAAGTATATGCAAATATAAAAGTACCCTAAAAATGCACGAAGAAAAACGCAGTTATACAACAATACCCTGTTAAAAACTATAAACAGGAACGAACTTACATTTAATATCATTCCTGGATCACTTTGTGCCCACTAATGAAGTCCTCCCAGTATATGACCAAGTTGTGTTTGTCGCATAGCCTGAGTAGTTTCTAACGATTGAACCCACTAGAATGAATAAGAATAAATCAAAAAGCGACGAAGGATGAAGGAGAAGTTATACTTTGGTCGTGAGTATAGCGTCACGGATGGCTAACCAGAGACAGAGATTCTTCCCACGTTGTGTTGTGTTGTAATCTGGTGGCGATGCTTGACCGAGCGCCTTCAAGTAATCGTGTCCGCCAATGCAAAATTTGTCAGCATTAACAAAAACCTATGCAACTATTTTCTTAGGGGATTATTAATCGTTGCAAGTTCCTAACCTTGAATCCTAGCTCTTTTTACCCTTATTGACTTTACGGTAATCTTCAAAGCCTTACCGATGGACGTGACTACCTAGGACGTAACGGAGAGTAGAAGTCTAGCGCATTAACTTATAAAAACAAAGCATAAAAGAAAAAGAAAATAGACAAAACAAAAAGGAAAGGAAACTGAGTAATGGAACATGAAAAATCGAGACGAGAATACGAAAGAAACTAACTGAAACTGCCTGCACTAGATGGTCGTATGGCAGCCTATTATCGGAGAAAACCAAAGACTGGGAACTGAAATCGTGACACTCAAGCTACTAGCATAAAGAAACCAATCGGCCTAAAATTACTCGTCGTACCGATATTAGATATTCGATATTGGATGTGTGCGCTTAGTGCAAGTCAAGGCCACGATGGCAGTAAGATCATTTTTCTCCTTTATCGAGTGTAGACTGCTCTTGGAGTTGTGTTGGATGTAGGAATCCATATGACGCCTAATTTTACAGAGGCGATCGAGTGTGTGAAGATGCTACTAGAAAAGAAAGTAAGTTCCAAGTGATACTGTCATTCTGCCACATTATATCCAGTTCTTTGCTGAATCAAAAGATGAAGTTGCACTCATTCTCTGTGGGTCGGAGACTACTGATAATGCCTTAGCTGACGAAGAAGGGAGCTTCCAGAATATCTGTTTGGCTTTTGACCTTGCTCCTTTAAGTTGGAAGATTTTAGAATTTTTAGGCCCAGATTTATTATCATCCTCTACAGGAGATGGTATACATTTAAATGAGTTTAATTCTTGTGAATAGTGATTGATGCACTGATGGTAGGGGCTCATCATTTGCATAGTTGTTGCAAGTAATAATATTTCATTTGAATTACCAACTCGTAGGAATAAAAGAAACATAAAAGAAATGCACTTGCTAGTTGTCAGCAACTTATGTGGTTTGGTTGATGATTCGGATGCCTCTAGGATCTTTCAGAGCCTCCAATCTACAGGCATTAAATTCAGCCTGATTGGTTGTGATTTGAAAAACGATAGCATTTCGCCTGAGATCCATCATGAACCTGGACCGTCACATATCGTCCCTCATCAAATCCAGCCTCTACAAAAAATCAGGCCTTGTATTTCCTTCTTGGCCGAACTCTGGGACCAAATTGATGGCGAATCATATAGTTTTAGGTGAGTATGTGTGATTATCTAGTCCTCGGCATTCTCACATAATTCCGTTATGGTTGATATAAACACTATAGGATAAGTGATGATAAGGTGTATACTTTTTTACAAGGTGCCAGTAAGTGAGATTATGCACTTGCAGGTGGTTAACTGATATGTTCATGCCATTCATATGTAGTCACTTATTTTGACACATCCTTTAAAGTAGAATTAAATTAAAATGTTACTTACTGCGAACAACGTAAGATTTATCAATGGTACGAGTTCTTTGTTAGTTGTCTAAGTTATTTATTGTTTAGACCTTAAGTGATCTTTGGATTGGTCATTAACACAACTCATGATATCATAGTAGCGCATATTTATTCACTCCAATTCTCCTACGCTTTTAATAATTTCCACGACGTTCAAAGTTTCTTTATAGGATATATTTCGACTTGTCCATGTCCTTCACTGCGGAAGCTTGAGAACATATTCCGTTCAAATTTCACAGCTAGAAAAACTTATGTAAATAGTCCATAAGTTATCACTTATAAGTAGGGTGTACTGGGATTTTCCAAGTCGGATAGATCACTATAATTTATAACAATGAAACAAAATAAGAATTAACCAGAAACTAGGATAACGGCAGCTAGCAGTGCCGAGCATTGACAACAATGCAAATCGTAAACGGATCCATGACCGGTTTATTCTCCATTTATTCTGACCTATTAAATAGGAAAACTCAAATTGGTATTCAGGAAAATCGATGCGATTTTTGTTTATTGGTAAAGCTGCGTCGAAGTTCACTCCCTATGGTCTCGTTTTGTGTAGAGTTGTAAGCTGTGTAGTCTCATCCGACTTCACCTGCTCAACGTAATGTTGTGAGTAACTGAATTATGATGCATCTTAGCATCAAATCTCACTGCTATTAGTTTTATGAAGTTAATCTTAAGAAGTCTTACGAACTCTGTCACAATGTTGTAGATGTATCAACTTATTTTCATTGCTATTTGTCTGACACCTCTTTATTGAAACCCTTATTATTTTTCATGTCTATCCACCTCTGCTTGTTCTTTATTGGTATATTTACCAAGCTTAAGACTATACTATTGCAAGTTATATCTCTCATTCGTCTACAGTGGAGTATCACTTTCAGGCAACCAGGATGTTCAGCGATATCAACTTTTATTCACTTTGCGAACACAACGCCATATCCTGCGCATAGTCACCCAATCAGGCAGACACTGATAGCAAGAAGTTATTGTGACTTTCCCTTTCACTAAATAATACAATATTGATGTTAAATATGGGGCACTAGGAAAACATGACAAGTCACTCTAAAGGTTGTAAACTTCCTTCGCCTGAGATAGTTGGAATATGTTAGGAGTATGCCTGATCACTACCTGCCTCGTTGAGCAGTGTTGGTTGGAGTAGATGTAGGATGGAAAAAAGGTAGGGGCGGCCAGAATATGACATCACTCCATGAAGTCCTTACTTCAAGTTTAAGCCATGTCGCTAGATGCAGATTACCTGGTTGCGGTCCACGGGATAACCACAATTAATGACTGAAGACATTGGGTGATATGGCTTAGAATCAGCCACTGTAACACAAGCATATTCACTCTTTAGCTTCTTCTAGATCTTAAGTTTCATTATTCTTCTGTACATACCTTTACCTCATTCCTCCCTGTTAAATCAGATTGTTGTATTAATCTTGTAGATTTGATCCTGTCGTACTGATGTGGTATGGCAACTTGGACCTTTGTGTCGAGTTCTACATTGTTCATGATTAACTGACTAAATAATACATTTAATTTTGTTTCCTTAAGTGATGCGGTCTCTGCGTTGAGTATATTTGAAACCCGTAACGTTTCACAACGTGGTTGGAATGCAGATTTGCAAATTGGCGATTCAGTCTTTATCCCAGTTGTCGGTTATACACATATCAAGGAGGCTCACCCACCAACTATGGGGATAATGTACGCTCCTGATCCTTCTGTCCCACTGCGCTCCGTTACTAAGTATCGCACACAAGATGAAAGTTCCCCCGATTTGCACTCTTCCGAAGTTACCCGAGGTAAGAGTTTTAATAAAGAAAATAAACTCTATGACAACTATCATATGTACCAACGTCCAACCATAATTGTATTTCTTGACTTGAAAGCAGCGTTCGACTCTGTTGACCGTGAAGTCTTGTGGCAATGTTTGTCATTAAAAGGCGTACCTCAAAAGTACATAAACCTTATAAAGGTCCTCTACTCGGTCACCACTGGTCGAGTCAGAGCATATGGCAGATTGTCACGAGAAATTTCATCCTCAAGTGGAGTCCGTCAGGGTTGCCCCTTATCCCCTTTTTTATTTAATTTCATCATAGATGTACTCTTAGAAATCTCACTCACTTCTTTTAACTCCTCAGGAATTAATCTCCTTCCAGGAGGTTGTCTTGTCGACTTAGAATATGCAGATAATATAGTCATATTTGGTGAAGACGCGCACAACATTCACGGTCTCTTGAACACCTTGAGTAGCAATGCAGGCATATTTGGGATGCGCTTCTCCCCTCCTAAATGTAAAATGTTACTCCAGGACTGGCCTGCTTCTTCCCCTAAATTAGTTATAGGGAGTGAAGTAATTAAATGCGTTGATCGCTTCACTTATCTCGGAAGTCTCATCACCCCTGGTGGGTCGGTGTCTGACGAAATCTCAGCGCGGATTCAAAAAGCTCGATTGGCATTCGCCAATCTACGGCACTTGTGGCGCAGACGAGATATCCGTGTCTCAACGAAAGGCCGGGTGTACTGCGCAGCAGTCCGCGCCATTTTAACATATGGCTGCGAAACGTGGGCCATGAAAACTCAAGATATGCGTCGACTCCAGATATTTGACCATAGGAATCTTCGTAACATCGCTCGTACATCATGGAACAACCGGATTAGTAATAGTGAGGTTAGACAAAAGGTTCTTGGGAAACACGGTAAATCAGTCGAAGAGGTCATTAACCTTCATCGACTGAGATGGCTGGGACATGTGTTGCGCATGCCCGACCACCGTCTACCCCGTCGCGCGATGTTGGCTAGGGCTGAAGTAGGATGGAAGAAGGTTAGAGGCGGCCAAACCAAAACATGGCATCAGTCCATGAAGTCTTTGACTACTGGTCTAAGCCATGTGGGTAGATATTGACTACCTGGTAGGGGTCCGCGTGATGATCGCAATAAATGGCTGGAGACACTAGGCGATATGGCTCAGAATCAGTCACAGTGGCGCAAGTGTATTCACTATTTAACCTCATCTAAATCTTGAATTCTATTGTTATTTTCTGGACGTCTTTACTTACTCTTCTCTCTTGTATTCTGTCTATACGTTACCTCAATAATCTCGTAGTGCTAGTGTGGTATGGCAACTTGAACCTATGGCGTTTGTGCCCGATTATACGTTGCTGATGATGATGAATAAGATCCTGCTAATTCGAAAGGCCTATACACAAATATTTACCACTTCTACCAGAAAGAAAAAGATTGAAAACAGGATACGGTTTGTGGTAGCAACACTTCATTATTTGAAGAAAACTTTGCTGCTGCTGCTCCATGACATCTATTATTAGGTTAAAATTCTATCTATGTATACTAGATATTCGCAGTATTTCATGGTGAATGAAATCCTGCTGTAGTTTTAACTATGCGGAATAGTTATCAATTTAATATGAACGGGACTATTCTAACAGGATGCTTTGTGTATTGTAAAACAGTCAGAATGTGAATATGCAGTTACTTTTCGCCTTTCACAGTATGGAAATATATATATGTATATATTGATATTGTGATAGACAAAATATTTGGATTGCTTATTACTAAATCTATGCGATTTGTGATCTTCTCTATCGACCAAGCATTAAGTTGTTGTAGCAGTTGGAAATTGTTAATAGAAATAAAGGTTTGTGAGTTAACATAAATGGTTGTCCATTTATATTGATATGTCAAAATATTCGACAAATCCAAATCTATGTCTGTAGCAATAGAATTCTTACACAGTTAATAAACATAATTGTTTCATCACAGAATGAAATTTAGAACTTATCCGTTGGCCTCCATTTTCTCTGCTCACTTCATACTTATTTACTGATTGACTCATTAGGTTGCTGAATTTCAAGATACTGATTCGTTTAGTAGTTTTCAAATAATCGCTTTAGATGTATTTTCTGTATACTGCTTTTTCAATTGCTTTCTTATAACAAAGGTTACCGGTATGGTGGAACTGTAGTTCCTTTTGGCGAAGAAGATTTAGCCTCTATTAAACCATCTTCAGAAAAGTGTTTTAGTGTTATTGGATTTACAGACGCTAATAATGTGAGTATTTTTACAATCTCCTTTGGACGTACTTTACAGATTTTTTCAATGTTTATTGTAGTGATTCGAATTATATCCGTGCATTTTTCCTAATGAAAGGTACTTTTTATGTAGACTGAGTACTCAATAATGGTGCCATCCAGATGATGAAATCTCAACTCCAAATTGTTAAATTGTGTGAGCAATCATATGATCATTTCTGGTAGTCTATGTGTCATTAGGCAACAATGGTGAAAGTTAGCAGCACCACTTAAGGTTGATGGTTACAGTGATAGTTCACTACAAACTCTAGTGCGTTTCTCCATGTTCGAGTAAAACACATTGAGGTCTGCACGCTTTGATGCACACCTCAGTAACGAACCCTATTATAATCTCCCAATCGGCGGATTCTAATCCCACCTTCAGGTCACAAAATACGTACACACTAACCAGATCTGATAGGAGTGTGGCTTTTATGTTCTTTACCTGGACACCTAATTTATGTTTAACTCATATCAGTCTAAGGTGGTTTTAATAGAAAATGGTATTCATTTTGCAGCTTATATTCATAACAGTGATCTTGGTTGAGTACCATTAAAAACCAGAGAGCACCGAACAGCTATTCCGTCCAAGTATAATATTCTATTGGATGCCGACCCATTAGCCGTTGATGACTTTAGAATTAAAGATCTTGGGTTCGATTCCTTGTCGGGGTCGAGTGTGAGCACCACTGAGGAGTTCCATACTAGGACGAAACTGCTTTCCAATGCTCCCTAGTCTTCACTGATTCCAAATCAAGATCATGTCGATTTATTTATGGATTACTACTTAATGCTCACCGACTTTAAGCGGATACATCTGAAGATTGCGTTCTGTTGGAAGTAAATTCTCTTCTACTCTACTTTTGTGATGTATGACTTTTTATGATGGAGGGAATCTGCATTAATTACAATCACTAAATAATGGGTACTTTTACAAATTTCACACACGCAGTAAAGGAAAGTGTGTTATTCGTGGTAGTGATACTCAGTCGATGAAACCGTGAGCATGTACCGGCTTGACTAAACTAGTCATATGGTATACACACAAAACCTAGACGTATCAAGTATTATGAATTAAGGTGATATTGTAAGAAGCTCCGGGTAGACATCATGTGATATTCTCAGTCTATTAAGCCACCGTTTGTTCTGATTCATTATACTGAACAGGCCTGTTAGGTGGGACTATCGGAGATTCTTAAAGGTGACTTGATTCAGAATCGACCGCAGCATGAGGTCATTCATCCTTTGTTTTTATTACTGGTCGTTTGGTTTTCCTTTTCGACCTAGTTTTTTTGTTTTGGTGTTTTTTTGTCCAGTTTCTCTGATTTTTTGTGTTTCTGATGTTGTAAAGCTTAGTAGCTAAAGTTACTATAGTATTACGTGAGATTACACATCTGTCTATCTACATTTATTGGGATAACTCATGTGTATGTTTTTATTCTTATTTATCCTTGGTCAGATCCCACATAATGTTTATACTGGTGACAGTGTACTGGTTTTTGTTGCAAAAACAGTCAGACAATCTGAAGATAATGTAATCAACTATCCATCTAGTTCGTCAGCTTTGATAGCATTAGCTCAAGCACTTTATGAAATTGGCGGTGTTGCACTTGTTCGGAGAGTGTACAATCAAACAAGCGCTGTCAGACTAGGTGTACTAACTCCAGAGTAAGCAATAAAAGATTCTTTGTCAGACCGTTTGCAAATTGTTTTGTCTTGTTCTCTCAATTTTACTTTAGCACAGTCCCAGAAACATACGTATATACAGCTTGTGCGAAGTGTGTTTCTTATAATATTATTACTTAACGTGAGCTATACTTGCTTTGGGTGTCTTAGTGTTAGTATGGAGACAGAGACGATTATTTGTTATTATTACTATTTCAATAATCAGTTCAAGAATAACTTTTTATCATAATAATATACGGAAACAAACATTAAACTATTTGCAGATGTTGAAGTGGCTTTGTGATGTTTGGTATCTTATTTGCAGCTTCTTTTCATCATGGATAGATGTCGGTTGGGTACCATCAGGATCAGGAAACAGTGGACAGTTGCTTCGTCCTTGACCCCACCAAAGAATCGGACCCCAGACATTCAGGTCTAGTGGCGAGTGCATAATCAGGATGTGCCCCATACCAAGATGAGACAACTTACCAGTGTTCCCAGTTTTCAGTATTACCTATCCGAGATCAATCTGTAACGAATATAAACTATATATTCATAGATATGTCATACGTTTTTGTCACCGTAAGTGTATTGGTTTAAATATCCTGGCATACTACTTACTATTTGAAATATTTTGTTGACCTTTTAGGATTCATGGTAATCAGATATCACTTATGTATACTGATATAGCATTTAGTGAAGATATTCGAAATCTAGAACTGCCAAGTTTACCACTTTCATGTAAACCTTCCAGTTCCACCACGGGACGTTATGATATGCCATCAGACAATAATATACTACATAAATATTGTCCATCTGCGGAACAGTTGTCCGCCATGGATTCCTTTATCGATTCCATGATGTTGAGTTATTCAGATGCAAGTGATGATGATAACGAAACCAACAAGGAAGATGAAAATGACCTTGTTAAAAATTCGTCAAAGAAAGTGTAAGTTGTTGCTATTCGCATGAATTTTTTAACTTTAAAATTATACATACTGTAAATTCTACGCATTTGTTTATGATTAATTAAAGAACAATCTATGAAGAAGTTTAGGTAGGTATGATTTAATACTATGGGTTCAATGCAGACTTAATAAAAAACATTTACATAAATCTATTATATTGATAACTTATTTGTTAAAATCATTAATGTGCATTAATTAGCATATTTAAAAATATATCTATTTCAGTCCTCCACAAGTTTTCTGTCGAGTAAAAGTGATTTGAAAAAGCACTATCAATAGTTCTTATAGTTTTATGTTATATTTTAGCTAGTGTTGTAATTAGTATAATTTATAGAGGCTGCAACCACATGTATTACTAATTACAATTGGTTTTACTCAGATCTTAGTACCAAGAATTTCTCCTAGTTTTATTATCTATGAGTGATTCTTTCACTTTCCACAGTTCCTTTCGAGACAAAGCAGCTGCACAGAGTTTTAGTTTTTCATGGTTCCACACTTTGGATCTAATTGGGTTCTGGTTTCTATGCGACCCAGTCTGTTCAACGAATTTATATTACTCAGTAACAAAAATAGGGAATAAGATTCCTCCTTTTGTTGACAGTCATCTAATTGTTCCCAACGCTCTTCACCAAATATTTATATAATACATTCAGCTATTTTTTGTAGAAAGTAACATTTATGTACTTTAATCTGTTCATTGCTAAATGCATCTAACAATTGTTGCTAACTATAGTAGTCTAATTTGATTCCCCCTCCCCCGACTCATACTTTCAAGTAGTATACTTTGAAAAAATCTGTTTTTTTTTCAATTTCATTGTAAACACTAGTGCACAACATATGAAGCGGTCAATGACTAATTTGCGTTAATGTCACGTCCGCCTAATTATCAATTCTAAATCATTATATTTAATCTCATTTCCATCTTTCAGTTATATACTTTGTATGTAAATGGTCGACTATTAGTCTATTTGTTAAAGTTTTCTCGGATAATAAATATTCAACAACCGAATTTATGTGTAATGTAGTTGGTCGCCATAAACATTCAAAAGAGAGATTATAGGTGAAGTGATTTGGATACTCATTAATTTATATTGATTTAATGGCTTGTTCAAGTTCAAGATTGTATCTCCTTGTTTTAAAATCATATAAGTTCTAAATTAGGCGATGCATAACCTGTGCTGTCTACACCTATGCAAGTTTTTCTCTTATATTCTGTTGTGCATTAAGAAAATCGCACAGTGTAACATTGGAACGTCTTTTTTCTAATTAATTTATGACTTTATTAACATTGTTAAATGTAGCTTAAAACTTCAACGGATATCGAACCCCTGGATCCAACGTTTCTTTGCTTGTCTTCGTAAACGGGGTCTTAATCCATCATTACCACTTCCAACTTCTAATGTTTGGCTGTCACCTGAAACATTCCCTGGTTTAGAAGAAATCATCACACAAATCAGTTCAGATTCTGAAACTGCATCTATTACAGAGTCTCGTAATATTCTTCTTAATTCATTTCCACCTCTTCGTCCTGCATGTGAATCAGCTGATTTGACAGAAGAATATTTAGCTAAACGGAGGCGTTTGATGGATGAAGGGCTTTGCCCTACACCTTCATCTACAAAAGAAATATACATTGAACATGAAACCGAACAACCGCTTTCAAGCTTGGAATTAGCTAGCAACTTTCTTAATCTAAACACATCAGTAGCTAATTCCATTCAAATAAACTCTGTCCAAGATTTTGAAAACCTCATCTTCGAACAACAAATTGAAGTTGGTATGTTTCATCTGAAGTTTGGTATTTTGCACTATTGTGAATTTAAGTAATTTGTTAAACATTAAGGGAAGTATGTGTTCTTTCTTCTTAGTTATTTGATGGGCACGCACACATACTTCGTTACTCAAAAATCCCTCAACAAAGTGACAGGAACTGAATATATTCTAAGCCAGTGAATATTTCGTGAACACTAAGGAATTCAATTCCTTCAGAGGCTACATATACCCATCCATACTGTCTCCGCTCTACTTCTTCAAGTTATATAGCAACTTACGATATTCTGTCACATTACCCAGGTGCCTACTCCATCTTCATTTCCATCAAAAGATTTTGGATATCATTTTCGTTTACAATGTTTACACCTTCCAGCTTCAATACCTTTATTATCTCCAATGGAAGTGTACATACCAGTGCGTCACCCTGTTAGTGTTTAGGAAACTTATTCATATCGACGATACTCCCTTTTTCACAGTGAAAATAGCTAACCCGGCACAAAGCTTTCCAATGTATTCGTTTTTAAACCCTTTGTGCTCTGACTTGAACTTTTTTGACAATCGCTTACCTGAAACTTGTAGGGTTAATTATACTACTACTGTAATGATTTCAACTAAATCAATTTTTCGTGGTCTGTCGGTGAACAAGCTATCGACTCTTCGAGGATTAGGATGCTTCACCTATACGCCCTGTTAGTCGTTACACTTTCTGCCCTTGTACGAAAATGGGATTGTATATGCAGTAGCACTTCACTTATAAAACTGAATTGAACATAAAACAGGAATTCCTATGATTTAGAAATTTATAAAGTTTTGGTCTTAATTCTTAAACCGTGAATAACACAGCGCCCAACTTAATTAACAAGATGATAATTGAGTAATAGTATAATATCTAGATATTTTGAGAATACTTTTATTCAGATTCAGAGTTGTTAGGTGTTTTGTTTTATTCTTCTGGCATTAGTATTACTGTCTAAAGTCTTAGCAACATATGGTTAAAAACTTCTACGTGGAGGTTGGAACTCAAAAAGGCACTAACCATCTAGTAAGTGACTACAAATTCTGATTTCGAATGAACAAATAGGTATGCTGTTGAGAATAATTGAGAAGTTTTGCGTAATACTTTCCTTATAGAAAATTCGCACTAAATATTCAAGTAGAAGATCATACATTAAATGACTAAGATAGTACAGTCAGTTTATTTTGACGATGTTGCATGTCTGACATAATTTACAGTGTGCTGTTGCGAATATGCTGTTTTTCAATTGAAGGAACTTACATTTTATTAGAAGTCATCACTTCGTAAAAGTTTTTTAGAAAGAAGACAATCTAACAATAATAGGTGGTCCTAATAATTGTAGAATAAATTTTCCTTATGTAAAATTTGTTGACGTCACCATAAAATTTTCCTTTAGGTCTATTCTTAAAATAAAAACCATATTATTAAGAGCCTTAAGATGTGGTTGAAAAGCTATTTATAATTATATTCAATTTAAGAATAAGCACCTCTTAAGCATATGATAAGCACATAGAAGATCTCCAGTTTTGTTCAGCTAATACTAAAAAAATTTATACCACATCACTGGTGCTTGTTTATTCTTTTCTGCAAAAAATTGCTGTGTATTTTTGTTAACCGTTACATTCTGGAATCAAAAGGTATTTTGAATTCATTAATCCACTCTGCATAATTTAGCTTGTAGACTTTTGGAGAGACAAATAATCCAACTAGTGACTGATCCTTATACTGAAACTTTATTACGTCCAAAAGCTATTGCTTATCTTTTTGCTTATCGTAAACATGCTCAACCACACAGCCAGATCAGCAATACAACATCCAACAACAGCACACATCATCTTGAAATAGCTCGAGCATACAATTTATTTATTCGTAATTGGCGTCAAGACCTTATTGATCGCAATCTTCTTGGGAGTAATGTCTTATCTCCACATACTTCTAATGATAGTAGGCTGTCATTTTGGCTGGAAACAATCACACAAGGTATGTGGATGTGTATTCTTTGCAGAAATACTGTTTCGTTATTTAAATAAAAAGTGCGTTTACAGAATACATAACAACTTAGTATTTGTACGCGTACCATGTACCCCCAAGAAGTAACATATTTTGAAACAGTAGGGTAAATTTGTAGTTCAAATGAATGCTTTACCTCATACTGCCATTTTAGAGCCTATGGTTTAGCTAAAGTGCTGTCATTACAGTTTTGGACAATCTCATCAATACTCACTAATACATCTGGCCTATGTGAATTGTGACTAGTCAGTGAGGGCGCAGACACATAACTGACATATTATTTAGTTACGTATAAGTCATCCCACGCATACATGATTACCAGCAGCATGATTACCAACTGCACTAGATCATGTAACTACTGCAGAATCATACGGCTTATTTCTTTCGAAACTGCAATTTATTTATTGTTCTTTTTTTGTTATGCTAAAGTTTCATTGAGGATAATGACTACGTTTTATTGACCTTAGGAACAAACTGTTGTGTTGTAATTACGTCATCTATGACCACCTAGTTGGCCTGATTCGGGTTAACACGTTTGTGATTTTCTTGGATAGTTTATTTGTTCGCTACCTTTTAGTGAACAAATAACGATCGACTGAAATATTGTGTTCACATTTTTGATCCGGTAGCCGTATAACTTCAATTTCCGTTCTCAGATAGCAGTCGCAAAAGTTGTTGCGGACTGATTTTGTTTCAATTACAGTGAGGAAACTTGTAAAGTTCCTAATAAGTACAAAACTTATAAGAAATGAATGAGTGAGACTAGTGCGAATGATGATGAATGGTAAAATTATCATTAGAAGGACTGAATCATTCTTGAAACAATTTAGAGGGTCTCTGACGGAGTTACCGATGAGTAATTGAGGTGGGTTAAGGGAGAGCAACAAGTTGAAACTAAAGTTTACTTATCCTAGGCTGTGTTAACACCTGTGACCAAGTAGCAGTTTACCAAGACCCATCGAACTTGGTCTTACATAGTCCAATTTTCTCTTAGTTGAATTCCAACCAAACTTTGGTAACATTTCCTTATCAAGCAATGGATGCCGTTATGTAATGTTACTGAAGCTTGAGATAGCTAACCGTACTGAGTAACAATGAAGACAATCGGGTTACTTTTTATTGTTTAAATTTTATTGAAATTCTATGTATAATTTTACATGTTGACAAACATTTATTTTCACACATTTCAATACCTTTTCACTCAAACGTTTTAAACTCCTATATAAGAGGAATTCATGAAATTTATAACGCCTTCAAGTGTCAATGAAATCATTTTTCATTAACACATATAGATTTCTCCATGTCTGCAGAAAGCTAAGCGGAGTGCTACAAATATATGTGGACTAATGCATAGTGTATTAAACGCCGTTACTCTCTTATATGTATTTATAATGCATCTTACATATACAGGTTTTGGCCTTTTGTGTGATGACGATATTCCAGGTATCGGTGTTAGCCTGTCAGAAAATCATGAATTTTTGCACCCAAAATGTGTTTCAACATCTTATCTCACAGAAACAAGAAATACTAAATCTGTATCTCCCACTCCCATTTTGAAAGTTGACCATTTGGTAAGTTCTATTCGTTCATATATATGAAAACTATTAACTATAAGCTAATGCTAGTATGAATATGCTATTCATACTCCCAATATGTTATTCTTTATGCCTTGAATATGTATCGTGATTTTAGGTGGTTAGATGCAATCTAAACTAAACCCTGTCAGTAAATTTCTTTTTGGTTGTCATTAAGGTACATCTTTAATCTTGAAAGAACTGATGCTCGTGATATACGAATATACATCACCTAATATCACGGTTATAAGAATTGCTACTGAACTATTTAGGTCGCTACTGACTCCTTGGTTTCGAATCTCACTAGGAGCTCCTCCAAAATTGAAGATAAGCTTTACTACTGAATGCTAACCAGCAAGCAATTTATGTTCCCGGCTTTTTTCTATTCGTATCCAACCCGTGACATGCGAACAAAGTCCATGGCGATATCAATCAATTTTACGTCATGACCACTTTATAACTTAATTGTTAATATTCAGTCTTCACTATAAATTATACATCAATACATTGGTTACACCACGCTGATTAATTACTGTTAATATGCACAATATTTACTATATTTACCAGAATTGTTGAGATTAACAAGTGACAAATTTGGACATACTATGATTGACTTGTGTCATGTATAAATTTGACTCTCAGTACCTTTCTAACAAGAAATTCATACAGGCGACAATATATATGAATTTATACCATCTTGTAGACAAGCAGATAAGTAATTTTATTAGAATTTGAAAAGGAAGAGGTTATTTATGCACAATAATTAGAAAGATGACTCTCCAATAATGTTTACGTCTAAGCAAACACTTGTCTATTTTCACATACAATAGCAACTTATATATTTGCTTTGTTTGTATGTTTAAAGCTCCAGGAAACTTATTATCATGAAACCACTTATCATATAACAGTTAACTTGTCAAATTATAAGCGATTGATAAATTATGGTAGCAGTTACTAATCAAACCTTAAATGTCTGTTATTATATCACTTATTAGGTATAGATTAGTGTTCTTACGGCTTCGAGCTATATTGTAATTTCCCAAACTGAAACGGGTGTTGGGTCAAGGCGCTAACATGAGATTTAGTAGTTGAAAATTGATCATCTTGACTATCGAGCTCCACACAATGGTAAATGCTAAACATCATATTTTGTGCATATAAATGTGCACCTCACAAACAGATTATTGATGATAACGAGTCCTGACAGATATTCAAAATCTAATGAAGTATACATAATAATATTTTTGTTTGACAGTACAATCTTTAGTTAACCACTAGCCACATTATTTTTTCATTTTAGATGGATGATGCGGATTGAAATCCTACACATTATGATGAACCTTATTTTGATGATAGCAATTATATTTTGTATTTATCTCTTGAAATCAGATTTGTTTACTGATTGTTTATATCATTTAACTTATTAAATATTCATATTTTTCAAGCCTAAATAGTTTTTGTTGCATCCGGTTAGTGAATGTAGAAATTCTGGCTGGCCCAGTTATCCGGTTATTATTGATCAATAAAGATTATCTTGTCGTACGATGTGCACAGAATTCTCAATATATAGTTTTTTGATTAAAAGTACTTAGTGATTCATGTTTGTCTATCGTCTAGAAGTACTTGGTAATTATAGAACCTATCTTAATATGAGTCTGAAGTGTGAGATGGGACTCCTACCTATTTATATTAAACTCAATGCTTAGAGCAATTAACTTCTAGTTAGTCACGGCTTCGAACCTCTGTGCATCTAATTCAATTTAAGCAGTCTGAAAATATCATTACCCTTCATTTATACAATGTCGTTAAAAACCAACCTTTTTACCCCTTAATTAGTTATTTGTGTCGGTAATACATTTAGAGCGTTTCTAACATGTAGTTAAATAAACTTTATCAACTAATCGGTTTTCATATCGAATGATTAATGCGTAAATTCTATCACTTGGTAGCAGATCATTTACTATCTGTCTTGAACTATTTTAGTAGTATTCTGCTTGGCTTCTTCAACGGCTTTACCGACATATCTTTCTGTCGTTCCGTAGCGTGGTGATTCTATTTCTTCTACGTTTGTGTGAACATACATTGCGTTTATATGTTGTTAGCTAACAAAATCTGGGCATAAGCTCAAAAGTGTTCCATGCTTTCACTGTCTTATGCTATTAGGTGAGTATACTCAATGGTAGCTCGCTCTGTATTATAGTTCTCAAACATAGTGTTAGAAAGTTAGAAGACAGGGACAGTATTCAGTCACAGATTCTCTTAAAACACTGTTCATTTATGATGGAAGCATCTAATAGACGAATAATGTTGAAGTTTGGGGAGGGGGACGATTTTGCCTACAGGTGATAAATATCTTAACTAAGTTAACATAGCTTCCTGATCTTTGTTTAATTTTTGAAAATCGAAGTTAGAATTAAGTTTAATTAGTCATTTAATTTGAAGCAATTTAAGTATTTTGCTTGTAGCTCTTGCACTTTACAAGCTATTACATTAGGTTCTCACTGAGATGGAAACTAACAGTTCTTCATTATATAAATTGAATACATAGTATTATGTACAATGTCTATCATTTGGATGACACTAAAATTGTTTAAACTAACAAATGTATCTCAAAAGCTACCTCAGTTGACATTAAAATAAAAAGTCACCTATGAATGTGCTCATACTTCCGTTGAAAACCGATTAGGAGTATTTCTATGACAGAAATACATTAAGGTAAACATGACATAGAATAAAAGGCTTCTTATAATGTGGTTCGTTTGCTTACTAAATGTGCGGGGAAATACCTACAGATACAGATCCACCTAGTGTACTTGTCAACATGCCGGGTAACATGGGAAGTCTGGGGTGATTTTTCAATCGTGGACTCTCTTCAGCTAGACAAATGAATAGTAAACTGTCCGTTTCGTTGACTAAATACTCAACGGTATCCGTAGACATATGGTGATAATTACCGTTTGGTCATTTATGTGGGGTTTCTGAAATCCTATTGTGACTTACGAGGTCCAGTTATGATTCGCCTAAGATATTACCAATCAGAATGAATAGTGGTCGCATATCCATTAGTCAGAAATATGAGCCGCTGAATATCAACTTAACGTTTTGAATATAACGCACTCCACAAGGCCTGGAATTTTGGAGTTAAGACGACGTGGTCATGGGCGCACACTGCTAAAGACTCACACATCAAGACTAAACACTTCCAGTGCGCCCTGACTTGCTAGTTGTCTAGACGCTGTCTATCCAAAGTGTAAATTACACATTTATAAATATTAGTTGAATTGAGCCCTATTCGTTGACGAATTTTCCATCAGGCATATTTAGCTGTCACTGTCACTGTTATTTCTTGTTTATTTAAACTTCCTGAAAAGTAAATGAAAATAAATGGGAACCGTCTAATAACCTATACAGTTAAAGTTTCTAACAAGTTTGAACATCAATATAAATCTCCTTGTTCTATTTTTTAGCAAACTTTCTTGATTCTAATGCGTTAAATTTGTTCACCAATTTGTATCATAATATGCATCTCATGTCTACTTATACAAACAAGTAAATTAAAGTCACATAACTAACGTCCCAACCAACTTAGATATTATGAATAATGAACTACACGTGTGCAAAATATGGTGACCATTGACAGTGGATTATAATAAGTTTACAAAACCATCACAAGCGCACTTAAACGTAATAAAAGAATGAAAGTGGTGCCATATAGTATATCAGCTAGCGATGACATAACGGTTCGGGTATTAAACTGCCAACTATTTGGTTGTAGGTTTATATTCATCTGCGCAATCTAAATAGTCAGTTAGTATCAAGAGACTTCATACCAAATGTGTAGTTCATAATTTGATTACACAAAACTTTAGTGGGGGTATGAATTATGTTAACATATTTGCCACTCACTGTGTTAATGAATCAAAGTGCAGATAGTCCATCTACTTCCATTGATTTAACATTCTTATGGTATGTTGATTTTATTGATGCTGGATTTCTGCAAATTTTATCATCAGTACAACTACGAAATAACATAGTTTAATTTCTAATTTGTGATTCCATTATAACTTTATTGTATGAATGAATATAAATCTTTAACAGTTCAGGTTATTTATTATAAATGCTAAGTGTAATGAAAATAATGTTGAGTTTTCATATAACTCGGCCTCTATACTTGTTGTGTGTTATAATTTTAACATGAGAAACGAAAAATAAAGGAACATAGTCATTTTCAAAAGTCCTCATATATATTATTTTAGAAAGTCGTATATGAATTGAGCTATAATTTAAGTAATGGTTGCATGTCCCTAACTAAAGATAAATCACAAACGAAAATACTCCTGAAAAACACAACTATGTGCAGCATTGTGCATATTGACACGGCACATAATTAGAAACAATTATTGCCAAACAAGTTGTCTAAAAAAGTAGTTACGTTAAGCCCATATATATATATATATATATATATATATATATATATATATATATATATATATGCATAACCTAATATTTTTATCATCATGGTAAAAACATCATCCACTGACAAATAAAGGAAAAGACGATTGTTTCAGAGAACATTTCTTCTTCTTGTTAGTTTGTCCCCAAAGCTGTACAATCTCATATATATACTGCTTTTATGGAACGAAAATGCATAATATATGTATCGATAACAGTAATTTAATAAACTTGGTAATAAATACAGAATGTTATTATAAGAATGACAGTGCAGTTTTTTAAGATAAGAAATACTGATTGTGTATTTCACACAATTTATATAAATATTATTATTCATCAAAATAAATTAAGAAATAAGATGAATTTTTATATCTCAGTACAATTTATTCGGATAGTTAATGAAAAGGAAACACTACTGTCGTAGGTAGAGTAAGTGAAAAATATAGACTACAGGATGATGAACTAGTTTCATTTGAGACTTAAAGTCTTTGGCTTAAAAGTTAGAAATCTAAACTAAACGGAAGTTCACTGCTTCAACTCACGTCAGTAAATTAATTAACTATTTTACTCTGCTGCAACAGGATTAATCATTTTCCATGTCTTTCAGGTTTAATTTTGCTTAGATTTCAGGATATTTTTTATCTCAAAAGGCAATTTGTTATTAGTTTTAGAATGAGTTGTCTATCTCCACTAAATTAAATTTTCTTGCTCTATATTCTCATGATTAACAAAAGTGAGAGGGAGGCATCTGTAGTAAAATTCCCCTCTAATTTATCCTACATACTAACATCAAATGTAAGGCTTTCATATTTGTTAACAATTATTAACAGTTTTCAAATTTTAGAAACCTCATGCAGTTTCAGGAATGCTCTTTACAATTGATCACTAATCACTATTATTCAACATTTTTTTATGTAAAGCCATATGTCATCCAATTTCAACATATCACTCTGTGAAAATGCTCATCATTCAAGTTGTCACAATCTGGATCAACAGAATTTGAGAAAATTATTGATATGACAAATTGAGTAGTATTAATTTTAATCACTCGTATCTCTAGTTATTGAATCATAATATCACAAGTAATGAAATGTTATGTTGAAGTTGGCTAGTGAAGCATATCTCTTAAGCTCTCTATATACGTTGGAAATGTTGAAAATTAGGGTGTATTTCGGAATATATATCATCTCAGTTAACAAGCTTGCTTAGTTTGGATAGTTTATACATTTTTAGTTTATTCGTCAAATAATTGCCAAAAGCAGTATGTCTGAATGATGCTATATGTTTCGGTTCGTTTACATCGGAAAGTTAATCAGATAAAACAAATATGGTTCTAAGTTCATTCTTTATTTCAGTAAACTTATGATCTGACCATAAATAAATGATACTCTTCTTAAAATAGACATTAAATTCAATGAATAAATCCTTATATAGAAGCGTACCAAACATTATCATGAAGCAACTAAGTTGTCCTTGCAGTTGTCGCTTAATTGTTGCTCATTTATATAATGAACTGTCTTAATAGCAAAAAAATCTTTTAAAAGCTAAATTGAAGGAACCATAGGTTCATGATATGCGTTCAATGTAATATGTTTTGATCGGCAAACAACTGAATGACATCTAGATCTGGAATATATATTTTTTCAAAATATTTTTGCGATAACAATTTTAGTCTACATGTTGATACACATTCATAATTGTCAGCAAATTAAATTAATCATGAAGTAGAAAGAAGTTACTTCTTACTCAGATAATCATTACATAGTAAAAATAACATAACGCCTAAATAAATTTGCAAAATATGAACAACTCACATGGTTTGTTTACGAAGCAAACAGTTAATTTTGTTGTCATTTAAGCTATGTGGTTTAACGATGGAGCTGTTATTATCTTTCTGGACGACATCATCAGCAATTACGCCATACTGAATTGGACTGTTTGATTATGATGCGAATGGCAAATTATTCAGTTTAGATGACTTTGCCTATAAATAATTGTCCTTGGAAGTTTCATCAGCTCCACATGGCTACGTGGTCCATCAAGAAAGATAACATAAAAACACAGACGAATGTGACTGGGATAAACTTTTGATGTCAACCATCCATAAGCACAGTTGTAAGAGCAGTTCGATTTAGCACTTGACTAGTAACAAAGGAGAACACTTCAATCAGACGGGTTCACCGATGATGTTATCCAGAATGATGCAATCAAGCCACACAGCTTAATAACACACTACAACTAAATGCATTCAACTAACTTTTATATCTTTTCATCATTTCACAAGCAGTTAATAATAATCGTGACATTATACTGAAGACAAATGTTATAATAAAGTATTGCGATCTCTCAACTAGTTAGCGAATTATTTTCTTATTTAATTGCAAGCAATCTGTCTTTTACAGTATAAAACTTATATAATCAGTAAGTGAAGCAACATTCTGAGATGCGATTGTTTTTCAAGCAAGCTGATAGGGCACAAGTAGTCGACTGTAAATTTCGATGGTGATAAACAACATGGATGGTAAGTTTAGTTTCAACAGCACTAAAAAATTTATTTAAATACTAATTATCTATATTTGACTCAAATTTTATTTATTAAAATCTTTGTAAAACTACACAGGTTAGTAAATTGATGAATTTATGATAACGCATACAAATTCCTGTCAAAGACTAACGGTTATTTAATAGAGAAGTAAAGAAGGGAATGTTTCGCTTCAGCTCTTCAAAATGCCTATTGTTAATAGATTTAACCACATCCTAAGAAAGCAAAACAAAAGCATAATAAGTAGTAGGAAATTATGATAATAATACTTTCATGTGTTTACATAAAAACTAGTAAGAAACTCCTAAATACTTGGCAGATTATATAACAAAAGGTTCTTCACCAGCTACATTCTATATAGATGGTTTCTATTAACCGGAGAACTTTAGAAACCGTAAATCCATAAGTTACCATTATTTAGAAATATGCGTACAAGTAACATCGTCTATGCACAAACAATAATGTTTTAAAACTACTAATCTAGCAACTGTTGGCTACAATAATAACCAGATTGAAATTAAATACCTTTTCAAAAACAGAATTATAAAATACGTTATTAATAGTGTGTAGATTTCTGAATAATTCGTAAGTTGTGACAAGTTGAATTTGACTTTACGGCAAATAAACCTAGAATAAATGGTCTAAATAAATGGAGATAACTTGAGGTTAGAAGAAATGACATTAGAATTAATGATCAGTTTACGTGCTTAACAATAGTTACGTTATTTATCGGTTGATATTAATAATGTAAATAGCACCGGGAATAGAGAACGAGGTAACTTCTTTATATTCATAGAAATTAAAAGTAACTAAGTATAAATACTGCAAAAGTGTAAGTTTATTCATTTGGTTCATTGCGTTAAAATATATTTTGTATTTTGAATGAATGCGAACTTATTTGGCTTAAGTACGATAATGGTAGAGGAAGAGATTGTCTGTATTTTATTGGAATTACCAACTCAAGTAGGTTAATCTCAGCCATTTCCACCAAACGCCAAGGAATTTAGGACAAAATCACTCTCGGTTGATTGTTACGATACTAGAAAGTGCTGACAAGCAATCAATTTAAATCACCTGATCATTTCTCTATTGTAAATTTAAATTGATTAAAAATGTACATAAATGTTGTGAATTTGATAAATATTATCATTTTGTAATAGTAAGTTAAAGTTTGTCAATACAAAGCAAGGTACATTTTAACACCACTCATTTTAATTCATTCATTTACAGCGCATTTATCCTTTCGTTCTTGTCAAATTTGTATCTAAAACATTACAAAGAAAACTATTGTGTTCATTTGATTGTTGCTGTGAGATGAGTTTAACGAACTTTATCTTCTTTTGTTAAATTAATTTTGTGCAGCGTTCATGCTAGAAAAGCAGAATCTAAAAATTACCATATGTGTACTGAATGTTAAATGATAAATTCTTTTCTTTATTTCATAGCTGTGTTAATCAACAATATACTTACAGGAAATATCAATTAATTTTCGTACTGAACATTACTAATATATTTTTATTGACATTAGTGAGTAAAGTTTGTTACCATTTTGCTATTTATCACTCTACATGAGTAATATAAGTAGTTAAACATGAGTTCTATTTTCATGTTATTGCTTCTGTATATTCAATTTAGTAATAATGACTTTAGCTAAAAAATCCTATACACCATAAATTTTTATAAGAATATAAATGAAACTAGCTCAGAAACTTGACAATTGAAATAAGCTCTAGTTTACAGCTTCAACTGTCGTATAGAATATCACACGTAAAGTAATTTTTAAAACAGAGCTTACTGTCATTTAATACAGTATAATTCATTTACCACGTACAGATTCATGTCATCGATTATGTAAAAAGCTTTATAATCACAGAGAACATTATTCACCTTCAAGCTTACCAAATAGTGAACAGTCAAATCAGAGTTTCAACCTGAGACTGTTGAAAATGTAATACTTTAACTACGACAGTAACTAAACGACGGTCTTTACGAAGGAAGTGACTATGATAGAGTAAACGCTTTCGCTTAAACTTATTCCATTCTTAGGCTGTAATGAATGGAACGAAGTTTAAAGTGACATAAATAGATGCAAGAGTCTATTATACTTTAACTTCTAGATATTATAAATTTCAATACCTACTTTATTTTACTTAACATTGAATACATTCTAGAATATATTGAAACTGTACAGTTTCAATATTACAGATAAGGTGGGAATTTATGTTTGTTTCTTTCTGTATATGTTAACTAAGCACTACATCACTAGGTTAGGAACAGCTATTTAATAAATATTATATTCATGTGTATTGCTAAAGTATTAGAACATTAAGATGAAAATCTTACGTTAAGATTTTTGGACAGTAAATCCTTTACCTTTATATATATATATATATATATATATATATATATATATATATATATATATATATAACAATTAATAAGTTAGTTACAGAAATTTACTCACTTTTAAGGATGCAAATGTAAGTCAAACAATCAGTCACCATCCAGGAGATATAATTTATTAGTCAGTTCCCAACCACTGGAATATTACTTCTAGTCGAGTACCTTATTTTTGTTTTTGAACCTACTGAACATCATATTAATCAATGAGTTTTGAAGCTTAGTTTATTAGCCCTTGGGTGTCTATTGAGTCAAAATTACTTACTGACAGTCTTTAAACACGATATTGAAGGTATTCAGCTAAACAAATGAACTATCTGTAAAATATGTTTATAGTGATTAAAATCTGTTAATGAATTTTACAATGATACGCTTCAATGTATTTCAGATTCATTTACCGACAGATTTATTAGCCAACACTAACGATTCGTAGACACATATCAATCAACAAATAGTATACGTTAATTGCCATTTTAATTAGTAAAGTTGTAGTTTGATCATTCATATAATGGCAATCATGGTATTTGATGAAACAAGCTACTGGATACCGTGATGAAAGAAAATGAATATCAGACTGGATTAATAAGTTATCAGTTAAGCGTGAATTATTGGCAAAGTAAAAATTGTTAAGAAAAGTGAGTTTGTCTTAGAAACTAGGCTGAAAGTAATAGCGACGGTGATATCCATTTTTTTGTTAACATCATTCATACTAGTAAAATAGATGAAACATTGCTGCCTTCGTAAAATGTTTGTAACTTATTAAGTAGTGTACGATAATATCACCACTACATAACTACACATATATAAAATATTTGATTAAATATATCACAGATTAATGTTGGTAGGGTACCATCGAAAACCAGGGAGCACTGGACAGCCATTTTGTTCTAGTGCGGGCCTCCTCGGCAGTGCGCACCCCAGATTCCGCACCAGAGGCTTCAGGTTGACGCGAACACCTAACCATCTGCACCACTTGGTCGGCATCCAATGGTAGAATTCCCACTTCCATCAATTTTGTGATATGTAGCGCGACGATCATCCATTGTCATTGGTAATAACTGTCTCACTCCCGACAAGTCTGAACTCCACCAATCGCGACTTCTCACTAGAGCTTCAGGAACATCCTGGAGTTAGTCACTAATCAGTTCATTATTATAACCGTCCCAATTAAACTATATATAAAATAATTAAGTCAAAAAAGTATTGTATCTATTTGGCATATAAATGAGCACATTTTGAAAAGTTGTTGCCAGAGTAGTCGGTAGGAAACCATGGAATTAGGTTTTGTGCTTTTTAGCACTTATAAGAGAGGCGCACCTATAGTCTTTGAGAGAACTCATGTTCCTTGACAGATTCTACCTTGGGTCACCTAGCTTCACAGTTTCTGACAGTTACCACTGACTTATCTGGAACGCAACTGAATGAATACTACATTCACTATGTTCTTTGAGTGTTAAATTGAGTTTCGTGTTAGTTATAGTGTAACAGTTAGACAATAAAAGTACCAAAATATCCACTAGATATTTTCTTATATCCTAACAATATAGTTACTGAAGTTGATCAATTTGTGCACATGACTCTTAATTTAACAATGTTTTATAAGCTTCTTTAGTTTTATATTTATATTAATTATACTAACATAATGTAGAGGTTTAAGTTTTAAAAAGCAATGACACAATTTTCAATCCTATGTGTTGTTAAATAATTAGGACATTAATTCATTAAAAGTTATAATTCAACCATTCACATATTAGTACATTTAAATAGCATAGTAATGTATTAGATAACCGAAGTTCACGAAACAAAAACAGAATTTTTTTCGACCATTGTATATTTTCTGTGTTTATAATTTTTTGGATATTCGGTTTGTCTTCAAATAATTTAAATATTATTGAATCAAGATTAAGAATCACACTGTAGAATATCGCATAAATGCACACAATGCTTATAGTACTTAAATTTTCAGTCATACATATTAATATGCTATATTACTTACAGAATACAGTTTTTTTTTTGTGTATTACAGACATGTACATGTTTAATCTCTGAGCACAACTGTGCATAATGTGATATATATTTAATGTAAATCACATTTTTTTTTTGTTTGAGTCAGGAATTTTTTATTTAGGCAAATAACTTATTAGTATTTTGTATATTCATCTCCCTGTAATGTTTCAATTGGTTGTCCTTAATAAAAATTTTACTTATCATTGAATTTCATGTAGTGATTGTAGGAAAGACATACAACGTTATTAACATGAAAATAGGTACTATACTCTAAACTTATTTCTATAGATTTAAGTGCAAATATTTCTTTTGTGTCCAACAGAAATTAAGAAAAATAATTATTGATTGATCACTTTAGTAAATTTTAATGATTAGAAATTGATCATTTTGTAATTGTTTAAAATTTTGTGAAATCATTTTTATCCCACTAATTGTATATACTAATTGGTTTGTATGAGAATGGATAGTAGTCCAACTGAATTAGTCAAGACAAAAGCACCAATGTCAAGTGATAATGAAAAACTGTTTTCAGTGAGCAATTATTTTATTTATTTTGTAGTGTTGGTTTAAGAATTTATTTTATAATCAGATAAAATTCCTTAATGAAAAACTTATTTAAATTTTATATTACGAAATGACTTCAGTTAGACAACTATTAAAAGCCAGAGAGGAATGAACAAGCATTCTCACCGTGTACGAAGCCACTCAGAAATTCATATCCATGACCTTACCGAGAAATCGAGACCGGGACGCTCAGGCTCATGGAGAAAAACCAAACCGTTTAACCATTGAGCCAGCATCCAACAGTTAGTAATTCTAACTTCAGTCAATTTCTGTTATATTGGAGCCATCTTACTAGTTGCCATCACTGGGTAACTATCATATACTGAACAATATTTGAGTTCCACCGGTTATTTTTTTTCTCTAGGGCTGCAGGAATTATCCTTGGAAGTTAGTCGCTAGCGACAAGATGTTTGTTGTAATCGGGGGGGGGGGGGTGTTTCTTGAAACTATTGAATGTGAATTTGATATCATGCATTGACCTGGGTTAGACAACCACTAAAAATTAAGAACAACTGGATAGAAATATTATTCTGGTATGAGATGCCACATCAATGCACACCGCCAATGACAATGGGTAAGGTCAAGCGAATTGACGGAAGTTGGAGTTATTGACTGTTGGGTGTCGGCCCAGTAGTCTAACGGCCAGAAATTTGCCACGAATCTCGAAGGTTCAGGACATAATTTCCTGGTAAGATCGTAAGTGCCCACTGCTAAGGAGTCTTATACTCGGAGAGAAAGGCAGTCCAATTCCTTCTGGTTTTCAATGGTTGTTGAACCTAGATTTAATCATGACATCAAATTAATATTCAACTATCGCCACAACACCTCATTAAAATCATTCTTATTTAATGTAAAGCAATGTGTGCAATTATCATTCGTCATATTATTTTATATTATAGGAAACAACTGTTTCTGTAAGTTTATGGATTGTTTATATACGGTTAATATTTTGGCATCAAATTTTATATCGGCTAATTAGGAATGTAGTAAATAAATGTTTGTTCTTTAAGAGGATTTATTATTTTTACATGCGCCTGATATTTTTTAAATCAAGTACAGGAATGTAATTGTTCACACGTGGCATTTTCCCTTTACACTAAATTTGACCTAAATGGCTTGGATTCTAAACTTCAACTAGTTAATAATAAGATTTTCTTAACATTCAACTATTATGATTACTACTCCTATTTGGGTGTTCTTGATAAATATGTTTACCAAATCACTATGGAACATTTAATTCGGGCTTATTTCTAAACAATACAATTTGATATCTGTGTTACACCGTCTAATAGATATTCTACTGCGACATTAATGCTTATAAAATATGCTTTCCAGACTATCTTACAGTCTCGCAGTTAGCTTTTTTTTACTTTTGTAAAAATGTTGTACATTGTAAAAATAAAATATCAAATACAATCCCAACTGTATATGAAACAGGAACAACCTTTATCCTTTCTATATACATCCAATAAGAAAATACTGGACTCCAACTATAATATTTAAATGATATTGGATGACGTACATAAGGTAGTAGTAAGGAAACAACACTCAAAATGAAGCTTCTAAAACGATATAATCATTAGGGAATGATGAGTGCCATATCACAATTTCGCGCTATCCTTTCTCCTCTTTGATGATAATCATCCTTGAAGTTATCTGTGACTAAATCTTTAACAACATATCGCATGACAAGGAAGGAGATAAAAAATTATTCCATTATTTATGTGTAATATGTTATCAACCAGTACGGAGTAGTCCTAGGATTAATAAACAGACCATTTAGTGCAAAGTTCGTACTCACTTCTCAACTAGTTTCTTAACGTTAGCTGTTTGAGCAATGTAGGTCGGTATACATTCTGTACTAATATTCATGTGTTCAAGCTACTTAGTAGATTATGTGAACAAAATTTACATTACTATATGCACAAAGGCAACTAGTAAGATTATACCAGTATATTATAAAGATAACCGTTATCAGTACTTCTGAAATCAGCAAACAATTGTGGCATTCATTGTTATGTAGTTATTTAGACAATTACAAATTCAGTTTTACGCTTAAATCTAGAAATTTAATATGCTTCCAACTATGGACTAGTTACAATTAGGGGGCTTGTAGAGATAGTTAACTGTCAACTTTGAAATTGGCTGAATTGGAAATATCAACCATTAGGAGCCGACTCAGTGGTCCAATGGTAAAGCGTTCGCCGCGAAGCCAGATAGTCCTGGGTTCGATCCCCGATGGGGTCGTGGATGCGCACTGCTGAGGAGTCCCATACTAGGACGAAACGGCTGTCTGGTGCTTCCAGGTGATCAATGGTTGTCTGATTCAGATCAATTCATGATATCAAAGTTGACATTTAGGGACTAGTCATTAAACTACTCAGATTTTTGCCTGATGTCTGCGTAAATCTTCAAAAATATGTGGTATATTATCTAATAGTTCAACAAACAAAATCTTTTTCTTTACAATATCATTTACTAAAGCCGTACAATAGTATTTACACTGAGCACTCCATGATAAATAATAGTGACATAACATCACTTTGTGTTGTTAATAATAGTGATTTATCAAAAAAACAGAGTAGTATTGAGTTGAAGACTATTTGAGTATCGAAAACGGGTTGTGTTATTATCTCGTGAGAAAGATGTTATGATGAAGGTAATTTATAGAGAAGAGGCAATTATCTGCTTTATAAATATGAGAATCAGGATCATTATAATCATAATGAACAGAGAATTACGGAGCGTTAACAAATAATTCCTGAATATAAAAGATAGAAACAAACCTTGCGATCAAGATAGAATCATTGGTTCAACAATCTACTTATGCTAGAAGCGGCGAATTGTTAAGGTTTACATTGTACGTAAGTGTTTAATTTTACCTCCTCGTGTACCAATTCTTTCAACTGCATGCATGACTTTGATAAGGAATTTTAGTAGGGTAACATAACTGGAATTTATAAGCTGTACTTTTGCTTGACGGTTGTTTGACTTCGAGAATCATTTTGGCTGCCAATCAATGTAGTATTTGTAGATGTGCTTCTAGAGAGCCCGCATTTTAATGATCATGTCTTCTGCTCCACAGGAGTAAACTTGTAGGTGCACATCGTTTTAGTTAATCGTTAGATCGACTATAAAACATTCTTTTGATAATGGATTTTGTTTCCTGATAAACTATTATGAATACTGAGTTATCTTTAGATTATTTCATTAAATGATGCAATGTACAATTTATTATTCCTTATTACGTGCAAAACTAACAATAAATAAGTTTACATATTACAATGTAATTCAACATTTTGAATGGTTTTATTCCTGTGTAACCTAGTATGAATGATTAACAGGTTTGATCCTTTTAATACATTGATTGATCACTGAATATTGATCAGTGTCATATATCTTAAGGCTTTTTTGTTCCAAATGACACAACTGCTGCTTCTACTAATTTAATGTTTATCTTACTGTGATAATGAGGAATGGTAGCTTCTACCGATAGACATGAATACAAGCATGATTAAATTTCATTAACCAAGTTGTAATATGACTACTAGTCGAAACGATATTCCGTTTACTGTGTTTTAACGTTAAGTGCCTGGAGGTTATCAGAGAAAATCCATGGGCTTAAGTTTCATTCTACTCGGCACTCACCAACTAGACATATCTACAACTTTGCGGTAACTAGTGTCCTCTTTGAGTTTTGAACCGACTTCTCTACATTTTACAGTATGAGACATTACCACTGAATTATCGAAGCTGCAACTGACCTCTTGTTAATATAAACTGATCATTGAATAATAGTAATCAGTGTTGTCTGCGTAGTCCTTAATCATTATCTAATCCTGTCTACCAATAAAACACTAAATATCGACTGATCCACATAATATCTTATATCAGATTCGTTGTTTAGGGTGGTAGTTTTTATGACGAAAACTGAAATGACAATAAATTATGCAGCTTCAATCAGTCATACCTCAAATAATACCCCACTGGCATATAAACAGCAAAATATTGTAGGATAAAACATCCATACATCCACCTAGGTAATCATTGACCAAAATTATTTAGTAAGTTAACTACATTTCTTTAAAATTGTTTCTCACATAATTACTTGTAGTGACCGTACCATGTTTACGTTGTCATATATTTTTATACAAATAAACTTTATTTCTCATAGAATAATAAGTTATTCATTTTTCTACTTTCTCATAATTTGTCATCAAAAGTTTACTATCATTTATCGGTATCAAATTAATAACATTAAGTTTGTAAGCTATTAATCAATTTCAATATTATACTATATTAAAATACAATAGAAACTTAATCAGTATTTGCTTTTACATTAAAACAAAATACATTTCAGAAATTAAACAAATAAACTCTTGAAGCTAAGTTGATTGGAAAATGAAAGAAATCTTTCTTTTCTCTTTCTTAGTTGTCCTATCCTAAATAAGAGGGAAACTGTTAACGGTTTAATTCGTGTTCAAAAATTACATAATAAAACAATATGCTCATATCATTGTAGATTGTTTATTGCAGATTAATAACCAAATTTTAAGCTATAGCCTGATATTACTTTGATTATATTCTCTCGGAAAATGCTTACCCAGTGTACAGTAGGAATACATCTCTTAGGAGAGGTGTTAGGCAGTCTCACACTGCATTATTGTAAAATATAAAGTGACTTCAGTTATCCACTTCTGGTGATTAGATATATATTATGTTTATTGATATGTTTTAGCAAACATAACTTATTATAATGTAGTTAGTTATCACACTATCTCATATTTTTATTTCATTTATAAGGGCTTATGTCTATCAAGATGTGAATATCAACGCTGGCACTCAGGTGCACTCGGATGACTAGTCTCATGCAGTGCGAAACACCTGTACTGGTTTTTGCTACAGTTAACCCTTAAGCTATTTTTATTTGCTTTATTCAACGTAGTGTGCATTATATATATGCATACTGTGTATTTTCTGTAGCGTTAGATACTAGCAAGGAAACTAATACCATAGAGTTTACTTCAAATGAGTATTTTGTATCACTTCATAACAACTGATAATATATTGTTCTTAAATTTTAAAAAGATATTAACACTGTGTTGTCGACATTGAGTAATAGACTAGCTTATTACGGGTATCTACTGAAGTAGATATATTTTTAATGCAAAATAGATAAGCAGTACTAATATTATCAAAACTAAATCAGTATCGTTCAAATAGTTCCACTGGACAAATCCAACAATAATGTCAAATGTATGACTGATTAAACATGTTTCTTTTTATATCCTTGCTTTACTATATGAATGTAAAGGCCATTAAAAGTAGATGATATTTGCTGATTAGTTGCATTAGACTACAGACATCTTCACATAGTCAACTACGTTTGTTGTGATTACCAGGGTTAGACTATAGGTACTAAGAAAAAGTGGTAAATCAGTTAACTGGGCTGTAGATTTTCATCAACTGAAGTGGCTAGAACGTGTATTACGTAAGTCCAACTACCGTTAACCTCGACAAACAATCTTGCCTGTCATAATAAAAGGGTGGAAGAAAGCTAGGGCTGCCGAACCAAGAAGTGACATTAGTCTATGAAGTCAGTGAACGCTGATTTGAACAATGTTGTTGGGTAAATGCTACTCGATTGGTGTCTTCCCAATAGTCGTAACCAATAATTGGAGACATTAGGTAATATGACTCAGAATTGATGAGAGAACCACATGTATATTCACTATTTATTTTCCTTTAAATCTTGATCTTATTATTATTCTGTATCTTCTCGCGAGTCGAACCTTCATTTTCGAATCATGTTTTCTTATGTACAATCTTTTTAACCTCTACTAATGTAACTAATACTTTTACTACCTTGTTATTGATCTGCCTATGTTAATGAGTTGAGACAACTTGACACAATGCGTATATGTGCAGGGTTCTACGTTGTGCCTGACTAAACTACTGACAACAACCCTTTCAATTATATTTCACTTATATTTATTTAATCCCAAACAGAAGAAATAATTCATTAGGTCATCTAAAATACATTAAATCAATTCGATAACTTAACTAAATTCTTCATCTGTTAGTGGCTAAGCGGATTATCATAACTACAATGAATGTTGTTATGATGTTGAAAAATATTTAAACAACCTACTATTGGTTTATCTGAGAAATAATTCCACTGAAATAAATACTTAAAAGATTATTACTAAAATATTAACTAATGAACGGATAGTATAATTTAAAATAATGACTCAAATTGATCATGCGTTTTAGGTTCAATGTGTCATTAAAATATTGAACTAAATTTTCCATATCACTATTCGATAGTGATTTAAGCTGAATAAAGAAAATCTATTAATCAATAAAATGTGTATATACCTATAGATTGACTATATTGTGCATAACTTTCAAATCGGATGATTATTTAAATAGGCTTCTTGTATATTTCTAGATGTATATTGGCATCTCCTGTTTCAATGATAGATGTAAATATGCTGCTTATAATTTTTTTCATGCTTTTTTACACTTATCAAAACAAACATATTTAGGTTTTGTTTTGTACAACTACGCATGACTTTTTTTTTACTATTTTGAATGTAACTCTGAATAATGAGCAGATTAAATTAATTTTCGTTTTTAAACTATGCGTACATCATTTAGTATCTTGTATATATAACGAATATCACTTAACTATTCTAAATTCTTTATTAAGTACTTGTATCTATGACTTAACATGAATACACAGATAGGTACTTAGACAACAGTATATTCACTACGGCTTCCACTTTCAGGCATAAGGTATGGAAAGTTTATAAATGATGGTTTGTCTTCGTTAGCTAATTTTTGGTAAAGACGTAAGAGGATACTTTCATCGAGGTAACATGTTACATAGAATTATATTAGGCAATAAAGACCATGCCTAAAATTTTCAACAACCATCCAGAAACTTATTTTTATTTACAGGCTACACATTCATTCACATAAAATCTCTTCGACAAACTTATCATTCAATAAATTTGGAATATTTTCATAAACACGCTATGTAATTTTAAAAAATAAGCAGTATCATCCATGTCTATTTTATAGCATTTCAATATTCATAGAAAGATGGCGAGTAGTATACAAACGTTATTATCTAATGTAGAAGTTTGCATTATTCGTTTGGTTTGGCTGACATTTAGTTTATAAAATGTAGTTTACTAGTTGTGTTATTTAAAAGGGTATTGCTAACTGTCACATAAAAATTGACTTAACGTAATACTTTAAGTAATGTTTTTATTATTAGTTGTTCTATTCACACTTCAATTAATTAAGACTTGCAAGATTTTGTGATACTTTCAAATCTATTCTTTAATAAGCTCACATCAAACATAATAGTCAAGAACGAATTAGTTTTATTTGTAGATTAACTTTCATTATTGTTGTAATTATTTTTGGCAAACTTAAAGCTTATTCATAATGATTATAGAAAAGATAGACTTCGGTCAAAAGCGACTAGTGATGCATTCATATGAATGCATGCATCCATTTTGAGATTACTTATACCCTATGTCAATGTTCATGCTCCAGTTAATAATTACCCAGACCTTAAAGATGAAAATCATAGGGCAATCATTACCTGTAATTGCACAAATAGATAACTGTACACAATATCTATTGCATACATGTACTTAAAGACCAGATCTATACGTATGCTGCCCACATTAATCCACGACTCTTACATACTCAGTCACAAGGATTGCATACTTACCTACCCTATGGTATTATCTAATTGTAAAATGATATTTATGAAGTTATAAATGTAGAGCCTGAAGATGAATTTATTAATAACATTTGCCTGCTACAACATTCTTGACCACTGCATATTACATAGAGACTTTTAAATTAATTGAACAAGCATTTAGTTGACTTGATTGTTAACTGGAACAATAGTCGCACACTACAAATTAATGAATATTTATCTCTAGGGTTATGTATTTTTTCTTGAAAGTCAGTATTACTGATTAGTTTAAACATCATAAATACATTCATATAACAGAAAGGAAAATTTTAAATATCCATATTAATTTCTTATTTAATTATTTCGAGAACTCGAATGAGTGTAGTTCAGTGATTTTACCCGAATATCGTGACAAATTGTTGTTTTCTGTTATTACTTCGATTATACTCAGTGATTTTAACGAATTCAATAAACTATTATAGTATATAAACTTTTTTTCATTAGTTGTTTTTTATTCTTTAATTTAGTTTTAATAATTATGATATATGAAATCGAATAACATGCATAACTGTGCACATGTATTTTATGGTTTATTTTCTTAATTCATTGTCAATTGTTCCCACTAATACTAATGATTGTACATGCATTCTTAATCGATTTCTTTTGGACAAATAAAATGAATGAATATATGACATTCAGATTGATTTCTGCTAATTGACAGGCGCTTATTGTTTTCAACGTAAAACTGAACTGTTGCTAATATACATATATATGCCTTTATTAGTTTCTGTAAAACTAAATATATTCAAATTGTGCTATATCTTAATAGAGCGCAAAAACAGTTATTAATTTTATTATTGAGTGTTGTGATTTCTGAGTTTTTATTTGACATCACGAATTCACCTAAGTCAATTAAAAATCATTTAGCCTTCGTTGGTGTTTTTCGTCCTAGTATGCAACTCCTGATCAATTCTCATCCACAACCCAACCGGGAGGGGTGTGGGTTGTGTTCAGGACCCTAATGTTCTCAGTTTACTAAACTTGGTTTTCACTAGTTGTCTGATTTATATCACTTAGTGATATCAAGCACAAATATGTAATTCAACATTTTATAAATAATGACTGATCAGAACCAACGTCCTTTCAAAGTGTTCCAAAAATGATGAAGCTAATCTGTACAACAATAAAGCAGTCTGTTATTTATATCATGACTATATTATTCACTACTAAAGAGGAAATTGTTTTCTATCTGCTAGACAGTCAACGGAAATTATTTTTAATTTCTTTCAGTTTATATTCATAACTTCGAATGACACTGGATGTATATTTAAAATATCCTGTACTAGTAATTAAGAAAGCAGCTCAAGTTAATTTCCTTGTCAAATGAAATAAGTCATAAATATATTTAGTGTCACGTTAGTACTAAAAAACTTATGATATTTATTAAAGAACGATTTTGATCAAGACCTACTAGACAAGTCATTACAGTATTAAAAGTTTCTTTTAAATCTAGGCTCAGCATTTGCAGTAACTACACGTTTGTACAAAGAGCCCAATCACAACTCAATACTACTGGAAATTCGTGGAACCATGAAGAAGTGTAGCAATAAAATAATACATTGCTTAAATATGCTTGTATTTTTTATCGGGATTGTATATAGAAATAAGAAGTGGTTATTATATAATGTCAATAAGTGAAATACGAACAAATTTTGACGTGGATGTTCATATAAAACATTTACATTGTCAGACAAAGTTGATAAAACAATGAGATTACCAAAAACAACTGTGTTAAGAACCACATAGCGATAAAATTCTAACTATGAAGAAAAAGGATTCATATCCATTATTAAAGGCATTTAGTTGTAACTTTCAATGTTCACTCATCCAAAAGTACAAATGGTCATTAATGATAAAACTATGCCACTCGCTAACAGGTCAACTAATATAATTAGCCTATAACAGGAAAATTTAGAAATTACGTTAGTTCTCACTAAACAACATTTTGTTACTTAACCGTCCTCCATAATCAAAAGTTTTCATCATTTCACGATTAACACCCCTTTTGTTAATTGCCTAGATAAAGTTTTGTTGGTGTCTATTTCTAACAATGATTTCACTTGATACCAACAATATAAAGATATATATGTATATATATTTTTGAAAATAATTTTTGCTAAACACTTGTGTAAGAACCGTGACAATTAAGTAGGAAATCAGAGTTTCCTTCTCCACAAATATAAGCAAAATTTGTGGAATGTCTCATTTCACAAAAATTGCAATTAATAGTAATACTTGTATTGAACAATATAATTCAAATCAGAAGTTGAAATAGTCCGAAAAGCAAAATTATGCGATGCATATCGTTAAATGGTGTTCATATTGTGTGATTTCAAACAAATACTAATAGTAATTGTATGAGAATTGGAACGGTAGTTATAGGACACAAACGTCGCTAAATGGACCGTAATAAGAAAATAATTACAAATCTAACCCAATCGTTTTAGATTAACTTAATAACTATTCTCACAGAAAACTGTTTTATTTCTAAATCTTCGCTATAAGTGTAAGGCATGACATATTGAAAATTTAAAAAGTTTCCAAATATATTGATATATAATAACACTTGATAGTATGACTGAATTACAATTAACGAACTGAAGTAATACATACGGACTTTGTTTTTTTATTGTTGTTTTAAAAAAGTGAGGCATGTTGTTTGAACTACTAGTTTTAGTAGTACACTCATGTCGTTTTGCAAATAATCTATTCAGATTTTAAATTGTGCCCACTTATGATACAAATGCCAGTTGAAACAACTGTACAAACAATCATCTACTAAGTTGATATGATCGGATGTTGCGGGTGCTTTGACTATTAGCCAGAAACACATGTCATCCCGTTCTCGAAACCAAAAGTAGCAATCCACTATATGTCTCTTCGTTTTCGTCAACAGAGACTTTAGCACTTTACAATGTGTCTCATTTCACCTCACACTCACTCAAATCACTTCACAGAGAAAAGTGAGTCACTTTTCTATGGTTTTCCCCCTTGCCACAAAGTCCAGTAGTCAAGTACAAAGATTTACTGACACATTGAAGGAATCTCTGCTAAAGAGCTAATGGAATACCGATTACGAATATCAATTCCAGCTGATGAATTTGAATTCTCCAGTTCAAACAACATCGATTTATACGATGTGAATTAAAATGCCGCTCAGTATTGCTAAAAGAATCAAATATTTAACTTTGCTAGCAAACCAATCGTGTAGTTAATTATGTAACTGTGTTTTATGATGAAATGAAAGATACCAGACAGTTTTTTGGATCACATACAACGATGCAGAGAATTTAGTGAGAAATCCGAATGTCACTAACCATTCAGTAAAACACTATTCAGAAGTTCTATCTTGGAAACAAAAGCAGTTATTACAGTGGCAGGACAACAAAATATAGAAAATTTAAGTGATGTGTTCATGAGTTTTCAAATAACTGAGGTCTGTTAAATCTGAACGAAACTCTTCTTGAACTCTTGAAATCACTCAGTAATAATCCACACTTAGGAATTTGAAGATCCTGCAAGCGACCAGAACCAGAAAGGTGGCAAAAAAATAAGGTGAGCTGATCTTAGTTACAAAATATTTATACCTTGACAGGAAATAAAATCAGGTTTTACAATATCGCAGTAAATAAAAAAATATGTCTGAATTTGATTAAATATACCATCATTATCTACTGTTGACACATGGAACAATGTAAGAAGAAGAGACTATTTACAAATCTTCAGAAGATTCATTATCTCCAGTTGTTGGGTTATTTCATGTTCAGAAACTATGCTCAATATAGTAGGCTATCTAGTTTGATGAAACTCACCTATTATGCTTTACATTAAAATAGGAAACTGACATAAAAATTAGCCGCCTTTTTATCTCTTCTTTTCATGTGGATTATTCCTTTTATTAATGGTCACTTCTTACTCTTTCTATTATACAGTCTGTTTATTCCTTGTCGAACTCTATTTTGGATTCTCTGAATCGCATTTCATTTATTTCTAAAACTTCTACCCGCTTTTTGATGGTATATACCTAGTCAAATTTGTAATTTGTTTTCTTTAAATTTCTTTTTGTGTAAACATTTATATTGTCTTAATATTTTTTTTATTCAATAGGAAAATCATGTTTGTCTTTATATTCCCTTTATTCATGAAGTCTATTGAATCAATCCCTGTAATTCTGCACACTTTAACTACAAATGAGATGATAAACCGATTACTGATTAATTATGAGAATTGAACACTTATTAACTTACTAATGAGGTCATTTTATCGAAGTTTAAATTTGACATTATTCTAATTCAAGTATTAAATAAAGATAATAAAGATAACCATCTGGTAGAGAAAACACAAGTATTTAATTGCTTCATTTCTCTTTAAATCATAAACTATGGGTTTTGTAATGTGATTAGAGTAATATATGAGATAAAGGAATGCCTCCAGCTAATCAATGTCATAAAATGCATAGCATGACAAATTGTTTAATGAAAATTCTAAATTGTCCGTTGCATTCATCTCAGTTATAGTTAATTTCCATTTGTTTTTATGCATAACAATCTTATTATGCAAAAACTTATTTAAAATAAATCGAATTCTTATGTGCCCCTGTAGAATGTGCTGTAATCCAGATATATGACTTCACTGTCCATTCCTTTTATGAATGTGTAATTTGACATTATTATCAGATTGATCTGTAAGAAAAACTGTATCTTGTCATAAGGTTTGTATCGAAATATATGGTTGAACATCTAGAATAAATGTAGTACATGATTACTTTTAAAGTGAATATTCATTCCAACTTAACGCAATCAGTTTGTGTGCTTACTTGTTTATTTAGTTAGTTAGCATATTTGTTGACTTATGTTTGTTTCTGCTTTCTGTATAATTTTGGATGTCGTATACACAAATTATTATTTACTTTATTTTCTGAAAGTACAAGTTGACTGCTATGTCTAAATTATATTACTGTTATCAACACATTGTTCATAAGCTCATATAATCTATTATATGTGCTTAAAATGGTTTCATACGATAAGAAGCCATGAAACAGTCTAATTTTTCAAAATGACTTTTGTCTAGTAATTGTTAGCATATGGTTAAGCAAAAATCCATAATGTTAGTATCCTAGTCACTAGAAATCCCGTAATCATTAAATTCGAAAATGTTATGTCATTATATGTCCCAATAAAGTATTACACAATGAAATATTTCTAATACTCAACAGTTTAAATTATTATGGTAAAACATAATTATTCTATTACTGTTTATCGTAATTGAAACACAAGCCTGTAAACAATCATTTATGTTCAAATTCCGATTACATTTTACAAAACACTTGAATTTAGAATTCCAGTTAAGCATAAGTCTAAATTGAAATAGTTACTAAAATTGCCTAATCCATGCTACTTCATGAAAACCAAAACAACGAGTTTAATGAGTTTTTATTAGTTAATTTACTTTGGGTAGAATTAATGGTTTCCTCGAATAGATTGATAACATACAACTACTCCGTTAATAAAAGAAAATTTCAGTGGGTTTTTTAGTAATTCACTAAGTCATTGTAAAAACGCACTAGATATAAACGTAGATTTTTTTTATCGAATAAACTAAAGTAGATAACCACACTGTTTGGAAATATAACAGCCTTCTAACCGTATAGGTGACGACTCTAAGGTTCTTAAGTGATAGTATATCATTCTGTCCAAATCTGAACAGTTAATACATAAACAGGTGTAACCGTAAAACGTTTACCTCTGATACGAGTTGTTTAGTGAAAGTTCTAGATTCATACCTTTGTCTATTGGAAACATTAGTAGTTGTTAATATGAAAATCAAATGTACTAATGCTTATTATTATTAAAGAACAAGTTTGTATTTGGTTATAAATAGGTTTACTTGAAAAACACTCTTACCAACTAAAACATCTATAACTTTAAAACAATACATTCATATATTTTTTCATTTCTTTGTGGATAGGTCCATAAGATTTGGAAATATCAAATGTCACCAAGTCATCAGATTATAATTCAAACTACATTGAACTAGAATTTAAACCGTCTTATCTTATTTTCACAGTAAACGGTTTAACTTAACATGGTTCACATCTTACTTACACGTTTTGATTACAATGAGTTTTGCTACGTGGATGTTAATAAGCTATATTTACTTCAATAGAAGAAAATAGTTTAAGATCTTTAAATATTTAATACATTTTGCATTTTTTAGTCTCCTCAAGGCAAAAGGGATACAAAATCTGGATATTATTTCAGCGATGGAAGACGAAAAATAGGTAAGTCAGTGAATTATAAATTTAAGTGATAAATAGTGATCTTAGTGAACAATATATTTTGTAATGTGAATCTTTTATGATCAACAACTTAATCTATCAAGCCTAATCAATTAGACGGAAAACCATAGGTAAATATGTGAAAATGTCTAAAATTAGGTATACAATGTTTACCCTAACGAAGTTTCATGGTATTCTTAAGAGAATCAAATCTCATTTGATATAAAAGTGGAAGAATGTTACCGTATATAGTTGAAACGTAGATAAGCTAGTACCTACTAAGAATAACACTAGTCAACTTTGAATCGGCCAACAGATAACAGAAATTTAGTAATTTGTTGATTGCTAGGTGAGTGTGAGGGAGACATTAAAATGAATTTGTAAGTTTCAACACTGAAATATAAAATCAACTTCGCTTTCCACTCGACAGTCTAGCCCAAGCATTTTCACGGAGTTGATCAAAGTTATCAAATTTAAACAAGAGGCATAAAACAACTGTATTCACTAATTGCCCAATTATATTAAGGTTTCAAATTCGAATCTTTTGAAGTGAATCAACAGAAGTGAAAAATTTTGAAAACGTAGTCTGTTAAAGAATATTCTATCTAGATGAATTCCATATGCAACGAGACGACCCCCAGGATCTCTACAAGTATAAGGTTAAATGGTTTAATTAAATGTTAAGAATAACATGTCAAACTGTGCAACGATTAAGAACAAATGGTTAAATGTATATGACAAAACTATAAGTTAATAAATAACTACACACATACTTCTTTATTCACCAGGTTTTAATTAATTGTCACTTATACTGAATTACCGCAAAATTCATATTCAACACCTCAATATAACTGGATAATTACCTAATACACAGTTGTTTTATACCTCCTGTTTACATTTGATAATTTCGATTAACTCCGAGAGAATGTTTGGACTAAACTGTTGAAAGAAACGATGAAGGTTATTTTTAATTTCAGTCGCTGAGATTTTCACAAATATAAACTCATTGTAATGTCAATAAATTTATTCCTACAATATCTAATAACATATAAGAATCAATATTTACTTTTTTTACATACTGACCTTAGCTTCTATATTATTCACATTACTCAACAACAAGCAAAACTAATGCAATAACATTTACTGTAATCCACTTAGTATTTAATTATCATAATGAGTAATTGTCTTTCTGACTGTTTTCATTGCGAAACCACAGTAAACTGGGCGAGATTAGTTACAAATATCATCAACGTAGAAATTATTAAAAATTCTAGATTTCTTTTAATGTACAAAGCGCCATGAATTCTATGACAATAGATATAAGTATTATGTCATTTGGAGATAGAATAGTTATTTGTAAACTTAAAAAGTATTGCCATCACTAAATTTTGATTTTCACTTATATTTTGGAGTTTTTCTTCAAATTGTTGTACTAAACGTGCTTTAATTCATATAACTATCTCTGGACTAGCAAAGTTAAGATAATTTTATAGGATAACACATTTTTCTTGAGCAGTTTAATATACTACTTTATACCTTGACTACATATCGATTAATTGAGTTTATTTTATTAGTTATATTTCGATGATCCATGTATTCAAATTAAGAATGATTAAATTTGTCAAGATATGAACCTTTTTTTCTGAGATAAACAAGTGTTACGATTATGATCAAAGTTATATGGTGGACTAGGCAGCTTGGTTTATCTGAATCTGTGAAATCGAACTTGATTTATTCTATTCAAACGCCATTACTATTTTTAAATAAAATATTCAGTTCATACAAACACGTTCGTGCAGTGTATGTATAGCAACACTAACTTTACCGTAGGATGACTTTTTGGAAATATCTTTTATCATAAAGATGATTTTTATTTCAAAATTAATAATATTCATGTGATTGCAAGTACTTATTGTCGAGATAAATTCCCAAAGTTCTAACACAAAGTCATGACCTATTGAACGAATTCCATCCAACATTTGAAACTAAGTCAAAAAAAATATATTTAATTAGGCGGCTGGGTACAGGTTGATAGGTATTAAGTTTAATTGTTTATATTCATACAAGTTGATATTAGTTGGATACCATTGAGTATCCTCAATAGATCCCACTCTTTAATCCACCAAGGAATAAATCCCACTATATTTCACAGCGGATGCCTAACAATTTGCACCACTGAGCCGTCATCCAATGATAGAATTCTCACTTCTATTAATTTGTGATGGATGCAGTTAACTACATTTTATACCTATTTACCGCCATAAAACCACCTCAGTTCAGTTACAATAATCAACTTACTAATGACTTACTTTAGGATGATTCTGGAGATCTAGTGAGGAGTCATGACTAGTGGGGTTTAGACATTTAAGGTGTATGACGGTTGTCACCAGTAACTTTTTGTCGTTCTGTATTACAAAGTGAGTGACATGGGAGTTCTGTCACTGGACGCCGGTCCCATGATGTAGACATCTAAGCGTTCATAATGAGGTATGAACATGCTGGGTTTGACTCCCTGGCAGAATTGAGAGTAGTATTGCTGGGGAGTTTCGTAATAAGCAGAAACAGCTGTCTAGTGCTCCCTGATTATATTGGTACTCTATCCAGATCATTCTGTGATGAATACAAACAACTAAAAATAATATTAGATAAATATTCAATTTTATCTTAAACTAAACTCAAATTCGGAAACTTATGTTATTGGACCACGACTTACTGGTGCAATACGATCTCACTTGTTGCTTAGCCGGAAGATTTTAGTTTTGATTCTGCAGAAAGTAGTTGGTTTACACTACAGGTAAGTCATCTTGTTCCATTTTATAGATTTTCCAGTGGTTCATACGTTTATAGTTCATTGTGATGGAATTTGTATCCACTTTATCGAATGCCCCTCTAGCATCATCTATCTTAGAACGTCACTTATTTCATGAAATGAAAAATAATTAATGGATTTACAACTGTTTCTTGTTTCTTCGTTAAATATATATTATTCAAACCACAATGGAATATAAATATGAGATATCAGTATATCATAAACATTATCGCCCGAAGAACATTGTTGAAGTATGAGATATTAGTAGTAGTGGATTTAGTAACAGAAATCCATTTTCTCTAAATTATTGTATGTAATCTACAGCAAGCACTAAACAAGTGATTTGAGCTAGTTAGAACTCGTAAGCAGATTTACTTGCAGACATGGCAAAGTTGGTAGCGCTTGTAAAATCTGAAGGCTTTTCTCCTAGAATCAGGCACTGATATTACAACCGGGATATACGAGCTGTAACTTACATTCTCTAGGGTTTGAAAACAAAATGCTAACTCACAACGTGATCCTCTCTCAGATTACAGTGTCACTACCAATTAATTAAGTTCACAATATCTATTAAATTAAATTACCTATTCATTACGATTATTTGGTTCTTGTTACCTACGAAAAGTCTTACTTTTAGCAATATCAGTACAATGAATAGCTGCGATTAATTTACTAATAACATAAATAAACATGTTCAAAGTAAGTTAAGGTAGTTAAAATGAAGTGTTTAGTTATTTCTGTAATTTTCAGAGTATCTCATAGATGAAGAAACTACCACAGTTAAGCTTAATATTATCGCTCATATGTTATCAATTAACTATATCTTATGAATATACGATAAGAATGATTCTGTAGTGTCAATTAAGATTCTGTAAGTATAAGACGTGATTTCACAATACACAAATGTCTATATATTTATATTCATATCCTTTTTCTTAATCAAGATTATGTATTGGTTTGGGATGAACCAATCAATGAAACTATCGTCAGTAAAGTAAGAATGATTAATAGTACATATAGAAAAACATTTGAAGAAAATTTATTAAAACTTGGTGTACAAATTGAGAAAGTAAGTTTTATAAATGATTTTATCAATTACTTAAATTTTAAATCAATACATCGATTTATTGATTATTCAATGAATTTTAATTTGGTTTTCTTACTGTCTTCTTTATCAGTAAACAGAATTCAGTGAAACTTTATGAATTTATATAACAATGAATTTATGATGTTTACTCTTAAATATCTTAATTAAAGAAAATGGAGAAAATAACTGGTTATTTACTTTTTATTATTCGGTATAAGAAATTTTTGTTTTCAACAAATCATTGTATACATAATTAAATACAACATTTTTGGACATTAATAGGAAATAGATGTCCAGTTTCTTGCATTATATACTTCAATCACTATGTCAATACAATATCAAGTTATGTCAGTTGGTTAAGCATTTACAGTGGGAACGGAAGTTGTAAGGTTTGATTCCTTAGGGAAGGGAGTAGCAAGAGTGCATACTTTTGAGAAGCCCCATGATGGGACAAAACAATTGTCCAGTCCTCCTTCGTGTTTATTAGTACTCAATCGAAATCATTTTATAGCAAATATAATCAATAAGACTAAAACCCAATATCCATAAAATTACTACAACTCAAATAAAAATAAGTTCTTTAGTACTGCTTTCGTTTACTATCGTTACCTTTAACTAATCATATGGAAAGCTTTAGCAGGTTCATCGGCTTATTTATGAGTACGTTCAACGATAAACGGAAATATTGTTTCAACTTAAACATACTAAGTTTTAAATACAGTAAAAAGCACTACTATAACTACTTTTAACATACTTATTTATCTACTAGACACCCCTGTAAAAAGTAGACACTTCGGTGTACTGGTAACAAGTTTCATTAAGAAGTCTCTTTTGTTAGTATATTCATCAATTACAAGTAAGCAGTAAAAAGTATAGTCATAAATTATCGCTACTTGAAAAATATTAATTTCAGTAGCAGTACATATAAGTTTAACTGAGAAGTATCATCACTAAATTTGCCTGAAAAATATAACTGCTACTTTAATGGATCATAATATAATATCCATGCAGTAATTTTTATAACAATTTGATTGGCTGAAATGCGAAGAATTCCGTGTAAGAACTCCAGTGAATCATCTTATTAAGATCAACTATCTAATAAGAATAAACAAGATATGTTTAAATCGTTATGGCAAAAAGCTGTCGAGGAAATCAATTTATGATGGTTGGCGTTTTAAATGCAAACTGATAAGATCATTTTGAAACACTAAAAATATGATTATAGTATCAAAAGATGCACTACATGAATCTCGGTAAATTTCAAAATGATTGGATTTCATAAGAAAAACGGTTCAAATTAGCGTTTGGTGACTATAGTGGAATCCTGAAGTTTAGGTGAATACTTAAGACTCTTTAAGTAATCTCTGGAAATCAGGGACAATGAACCTAAGAATAGCAAACGTTGCTTACTACAGATATAATGCATGCGTATTCCCGTATCCAATTACAACAGAAATTAAGTTGTGACAAAGATGTTTGATACTTACTACTCTTATTAAATGAATCTTCGTAATGAATATTTCGTTAAATTTAGAATAGTTGACACTTCACTAAAATGTATTTTCACAGCAATTCTGTCCTGAAACTACTGCCTCAAATTTTGTCGAGGATTTTGATAGAATGATATATAAACTTTCTACTTACTTACTATACTTACGCCCATTACCCCTCACAAAGAAGCATAGGCCGCTCACCAGTCTTCTCCATTGAAGTCTGTCCTGAACAATCCTTTCTAGCTGTTCCCAGTTACTGTTCATCCTTTTAATATCTGCTTCCAATTCTCGACGAAATTTGTTCTTTGGTCTTCTTCCTTTCCGTTTCCCAACAGGATTCCGCCTGTAGCTCTCCTAGGGTTATTGCCGGTTCCAAGCCTGGGTAAAAGAGGAGGGTTGGGCATTGGGCTAGCAGTCCCATCCCGTAAAACCCAAGCTTGCTAGAAAAACGCTAACCAGATTAAACAAACTAAACTATAGATAAACTATGTGAGATTGTGTTGTTTTTTTGCTCACATATTACTTTATTTTATTTTATATTTATCTTTTAAATAATATGATGCTTTATTTATTCTTGTTATTATGTCTGAGCTTCCATTTCTAAATATCAGTTTAACAATTACTCATAGGAATTCTATTTGCTAAATCAATAATATATTTACACATAAAGTCCCATTTCTCATCATGCTGATCACCTAAATCTTTGTTCCGTTTCTCCAACTTTCATTCCCATATTACAACTTTTGTATATGATTCTGAAAAATAACGTTTTTCTTAGCTGAATTTTAGTAGTTGCACCAATATTCGGCAAAAGTTAAATGTCATAATACATTAAAATCTGCTACTACTAAACGGCTTGATATAATAGATGATTAAAGCATATAATGAAGTAACCCAATTACAGCATAATGTTTGTTTCTCATTAAAATTTTATTTAACCGTTTAATTAAGAAGGCCTGAAGGTATTTTCCCAGTTAGATCAAAACTAACATGATAATTTGCCTGTACAAAACAGATTAAATCACGTAAATTGCAAGTTTTGTTTATAGATAGCTTACAAACCGGAAGTCGGAAATACAGGATACCGATAAACTAAATATATAATAGAAATAATGTAGTGAATATTGATAAAATAAAGTTCTTTCCTGACCTGTAGTAAGAGTATAGAGCATACATGTTACATCGAAAACTAATCAACTGGAACAATTTATATCAACTCATAATCTGATTAATTTTAATCATTGATAAGCAAGCCATTTTATCTTATTGATTCATGTTTACGAGAATGCAAGCAAAGTGTAGGATCAAAGTGTTGTGATTTAGTCACTAAAGAATGCTTAATGAAATGCAATTATTTGATTAAGTACAAATATGTCTGGAGGAGTGAAGCGGATATCTGAATTGGAAAACTGCCATGAGTATCATCTGTAAAGCTGTTAGTAAACACACACCCACAACTATCATGGAACTATAGTTATGCCGAATATTTAATTAATATAAGTGAGAAATATATAAGTAAAATAATTAGTAAAGTATGAAAATGCAGGTCACAAAGGCTTAAGTAAAACCATACTCCTTTCAGTTATAGTACAGCATGAAAAGTGCAGGTGGTTTATTGGACAACGAAGCCTCTGTTTCATATATTTGACAGTTAAATTTGAAATATATTTTATTAGGCAATGTTGAAATGATTTTCATAGCAATTTTCGAAAGTCTTTGAAGTGTATGAAAACCGACATTCTTTGACAACACCAATCGACATTAGCAATGTTTGTAATTGTAGCTACAAACCTTGCATTACCAAACACACACCAGTTTTTTCTAGTTAATAATAACTAGTTAGTACTAACTTTATACAAGCTGTCCGTTACACATAAACTTTAAAACTGCTTGGAGTAACATTTACCAATCAGTAATTAGGGAAAAGTACATTAAATGAGAATAAATTTGTCATAATGTTCAAAGTAATTGAAATCATTAAGTCAGCTCAAGAGAAAATTGGTACTTGACTCATTTTTTAGTTCAGTAAAGATCCATTTGCCATTTGCTGGGTATTTTAATCTCAACACATTGCAAATTGAAACTATAGATTACACTATAAAATCACCTTCAATTTCAACAAGTCTGATATTTTGCGCGATAATGTGAATATTCACATATATCGTAGTTTCTAAGCTGTTGATAAATAAAGACTGCGCACTTTTTATTACATATCTATTTTCAGTGTTTCTTTTAATGCATTTTATGTAATGAAGTGATTCAACGAAATCCCTTTTGGTATATTTCAGGTCATTTTTTAACTATGGAGCACAGGTTGGAAATCACCTATGGTCGCTTAAATAGGTTACTTAAAACATCTACACTGAGCACTACTTATGGGTGATGAGATAATCAGTTGAACGGCAATTGAATTGCAAAAGATAATTGTGATAACTTCGTTTATCATAACTTCTAAGGTGGAATCATGAAGATTATAAAATTAGTAGTTTGAAGCTGTTAGAAAATTAATGAGAAATTAGTGCAACTAAGTTCAATTATGAACTTGATAAATAGATCGCATCAATTTGGTTTTTTGAATTTAATAAATATTTTATCTAACACACACTCTACAAAGCTCTTATTAGAGTCAAATTAAACCCCTCATCTTGAATAGAAAAGGTGACGGTTATTTAATTCTTGATCTGCTCGTTTGCAATAAAGTCAGTCATCTCCTTTGCATTTTTAGGAGGATGTCATAAGTGAAAGTTTGAAAACTCACTATTTGAAGTTGCATATTCCTTGGGATTTAATGTGTCATTATGCTGAATGTTTAAATCTACGAGCGCCTATTGAAGTACGTCAAATGTTTATACTTAAATGTTTAAATAACGGAATTGTAGTTTATTGTTGTGGCTTCGAAATATTCTTAAGACTCTTCATTTTATTGTTGTCTCATACTTCTTTCAAACAATATTAACGGTACAACTGTGAAGCATTTGACAGTTCCAGTATCTGTATTGTTGGGATTTCCAGTTTTTCAGTTTTAATTGATATGAATTTTTTCAAAAGATAAGTTAAATGAGAATAATGTCCACCTGTACAAGTCTTAAGTCCAAATTCTTTGTTGTTTTTATGATCTAACAATGTAATTCTAGCTTCTTGGTTAGATTTTATTATCTTCTGTACAGATTCACTGTTAAAACCATTTTAAATTTACATTTAAACTACAATAAATATGCAGGTGCAAAATACAAAAATGAAAAACTGGTCAGAAGTTATTTTGAGTACAATTGGAATTCCATCGATAATGGCACAAAATGTCCCGAACCAACCACCAGACTATTACACTTGTCCGTTTAAGAAAAGCAAGTTAGAACGGTTAGTTGCAGTGGATACCTGACATTTACATTTTGCTTGTTTTTGTACTTTTATTTAATCAAATTTAATTACCTATAACGTCTTTGGCAGTAAGATGTTTCTACAAAAGTGATTAACAGTAAGCGAGATATATATTATGAAACCATGGTTGACAAGTAATTGTAGCGGTAAATAATCCCCAAAATAAATAATTACATAGGTCCTCGACATTGATACTGACCATGTTTGTTTTAGTGGACACTACTAGTTGAAGAAGCTCGGTCACGCATCATCACCAGATCACGTCACGCCGTACCATGGAAAGCAACTCTCTAGTTTGCCAGCCTAGACGTTGCTTTCCGATTGTCGCTCTGTTCACAACCAAATATAAGTTCTTTTCCATCCTTCGTGCCTTCTGACTTATTCTCATTCGTAAGAGTGGGTTCAATCGTTAGAAGTTGCCCTGGTAATACCGCAAGCGTAACTTGGTCATATATCGGGTGCACTTCATAATATTAACATCACAATAAATAATGTGGGAAAAATGATATCTTTATTGCGTAATAACAAATTCAGAATATATTTTTGAAATTATTGAAAATATTCCTCAAAACATCCTTTTAGTCACTATTAATAAAGATGAGTAAATTTTGGTTATGGAATCCAGGATATACGTTCCATCCTGTCTAGAAACGGCCAATTAAATGTATCTTTATCTCAGTGTTAACATTCAATATATAATAAGTTGAACTCAGTCCATTGGCGACAAGCGCCATTGTGTTATCTAGTGGACTGCCGAGCCCATGCTGCTATATTTGCACAGCACGAACTATACATAGTTTGGGTGTGTTTGGATAAAAGAATTATTTTCAAATCACTAAGTACTTCAGTTAGTAACGTAGTTGCATGACTCTGTGAATTGTAATGTATCAAAACAACAAATTAGTACCCTTGAAATGGAGAGAATAAATAACTACTGCTCTAATTACAATTAAGATTGATCATTGTAAGAGTATAATAATCACGCGCTAACCAAAATTAATGAAGTGAATCATATAAAGGAGAATAGTTATGCAGGTTTATACAAAATTGTCAATTGCATGTCTTCCTTGTTCAGAATTGTTACCTTATTTATGCAGTACTTCAATGTAATTTTTACATTACTTTCTCAATGTCTATCTATCCTGTAGATGATCAGTTAATCAAACAGTTTTATTGGAGTTTAATCCAATATATTTTCTTCCTTTGTTTGTAAATAAGTGAACATGAGTATATTTAGTTTGTAATAAAGTTGATAACATATCTAAGCCTATTATCGAAACTCTCAAAATATATCAATGTTTTAATGATCACTGAATAATTTTTAAAGACTGGTGTGACAATCACTGTTGTAAGAAAAACTGAATATAAAGAGAAGAGAAAGCTACTTTAGCGAAATTAGATTACTTAGGTTTTCCGTGACAGTCATTGCTATCTCGCTGAATCTACAACAAACTGTTAAAAAAATAAATGAAGTGTCTGTAATGTAAAACGTTGTGAAATTTCTGTTCGTAAACTTTCACTTTGCAACCACATATCATAGGTGACTGATCTTGACAATTTTTCCTAACGCGAAAGTGATAGTTATGCAACATATACGACGTTACCAATAACCAATTCGTTTTATGCCGTTAGGGTTTCTGTTAGTAAATATTTTTATCAAAGAATACATTCAAAACTAGTAAAAGTACCAAATGAATTTAACTAATCAACTGGATAATTGATGTTTCATAATCAACCGCGTAGGCGACTGTTTCAGCACTAACAGCTACAAATAATCTAGTACAGAATCCGACGAATAATTTTATTACTCAAAATAAACAGTCACAAATTCCATTGTCCAAAACTATTTTATTTTACATTGCATAGAACCTTCTGGAAGTTTACGTGGATTTAATTTAGAAACATATTCTATATACGATATGATAGAATCGGTTTTGTTCATAACAATTAAACAACATCGTATAATAACAAAAATAATGACTCAAAATGATGTTATCTGAAATCGAATGTTTGTTTGAAAACTCTTCATGTTTAATCAATGATTATTTTTCACTTACAGCTTATACGTTTCAAAAAAATTGATTACTCTGATGTCGTCAATACTGCATCTTCTGCTCACCAATAAAATGTTCCCTAATGTTGTTGCGGTTGATTATAGGAAATTTATCAGGAAACCTAGAATATGACATAGTAGTTTATAAACGCTAAGTCTTGACAAAATTATGCGAAAGCCTTTATGGATTGTGACTGGCATTATCAAATTATAAAGGATGTTTTATATTATCAGTGAAATCCTACCCACTAACGTCTTATTTTTTCACACATTTACTAAAGAAAAGATTTATTTAAATCACCCTAAGTTGTACTTTTCGCATTAAATCTAGTGATGCTAACCAGTTTCAGTATTTAGATTCCAGATAGCATGGTTCGAACATGTAACTTGATGGTTAAAAGCTGTTTGCTACAATAAGTATGCTACTTCCTTACCGAGTTCATTGGCTTGAAACATAAAAATACTACAGGTTATAAATAAATCCTGAGGAAAATTATGTTTCAAATTACCTTAAATATCAACAAATCACTTATTTATTATTATGGATCATTTAGAAAGCTGATTATTTTATGCTTGACTGGTCAGATTTATTTCCCATAAAATCAAGCATATATATATATGTGATGAAATACTATTTCAGATTTCTTGGACATGATAATCCAGAATCATATTTCAGCTCTACACAAAGACACCAGGTTGCATACGATATTTTAGCTACCCAGGCTTATGGAAACCGTGATAAGGCACAAGTCGGAATCGACCGGCTTATACAAGAAGAAGTTTACAATGCTGCATATGCTATTCATGAGGTAATCTACTCTTTTAATGTACTAGATACCTGTCAGATACAATTGTTTAAATATAAATAATCAACCAAGTATTCATGTTGTCATCAATAACACTTTTTGTTTTACTGTAATTTCAAAGTTGATATATATATCATGAAACCAACATTGAAAACAAGTTATTCCTATCAACTCTACTTAGTGTATAGTTGGATCTTTGTGGTCAAGATAAAAACACAATTAAATTATGATTAGAAAGTGAAAACCCAATGCTAATTTTGGAGAAAATTTCAAGTTGATAGCAATTCTGATAAAGACAATCCAGTTACTTGATTTACATAGATAATTCAAGAATTCGGTAACATATATACAGTGGTATTACTATCATATTGCGCACTGCATTAAGTCCTCTAAGATATTTTTCACCTAACTAAGGTACTCTTTACCGAGAAGAGTTCTACTTTTTTGTAAATTATTGCTGGATTCAGTGTCTCTGAGGATAAAACTGTATTTTATATTTCTATCTTTAGACAGTTCTGTCAATTTATTTTGCTCATGGTTGTGAAAGAAATAAATTAAGACATTAGGAAATTCCATGGACACATATTCTTTCGACACCAAATATATAGTCGATTTAAACAAAACATTTCAGAACATTTACTGACTTACTCCAAATTTCTATTAAACTTCAAAAATAGTTCCTTCCAATGTACAGATGCTACATCCAATTACTTGTAGAAAATGAGCTTATGTGCTTACAGGACATTTATATGGTCACTATCGACAACTTATTCACAATCTCTTAAAAATATTATGTTACATTTAATGGGTAGGCAAATCACTACACTCTATATAATGACGAAGGACTTCACAACTTCAAACTATTCGATATATTCTTCCTCTTTGACTAGTGTTGTGGACCGGTAATCGTTATTTGTGGTGACTTTCACCTTACAAAATAAATTATTGTATAATTTGTGATAATAATAAAAGAATGGACAAGTTCATGACTACATATCAACTTTGATTAACCAGAATTTAGGAAGGCACTAAAGATCATGGTTTAGCTAACTGTAGCATTCATCTGCTCTAGCATGTCGGTTATTCAGACTTCAGATTATTTGACTGAAAGTGAAAATGAAGCGTGAATGTTTGTATAAAATAGTACGCTTATAGTGAAATTAATTGTGATTAGTTGGTCTTTACAAAGTAGTTTATGTCTTTCCACTAATTGTAGGGACCATATGAAGTAGACGATGAAGACTTGAAACATCCAGAGAGAATGAATCCACGCCAGGTTTTATATTGGTACTGGGCAAGATGGGGTTGTTGGTACCGATATCAACCCCTGGACCATATCAGAAGTTATTATGGAGAGAAAATTGGTTTCTATTTTGCATGGCTTGGTAGGTTTATTTACATAAATATAATATGGTTTATTCATTGTATGCCAGGATATGTATTGGAAACAGTCTTTTTTTGTTTTTAAATAATATATTTTTCGGTAACGTTACGTCAGTATTTGGAAGTACTACTGATTGTTTGAGCTAGTGTGTAATGGCTAATTGACGACTGATCACATAAATTCAAACTTTTAAGATCTGACTATCATGTATAATTCTTGTTCAGTATGTCAAATATAAATCAGTGAATCTCATTACAAAATACTTAAATTGGCTCTAGCTTGAAACAATGGAAGTTTCATGAATTTTTGGAAATATTTGCTGATCTGATGCATTAAAACATGATTGAGGCATAAATGATAGGCAATCACATATCCCCACTTAAAAACCTGGATGATAAAACGAATTAAACGTAATCACTGATTTACCATTTGATTTAATAGACTTACAACATGTAATTCATATTTCTTCCATAAAAGTAGGATAACGTTTAGTGAAAGACAGGTATGATTAGTGTTTTCCATTCATATGACTGAGACACCTACAGTGAAAGACGAATTACCTGGAATCACCACCACCTTCTACATTTATCAATTCAATTTCTCCTGTGGAGTATGGTACATCGGCTGATATTCTTAAATTTATATTTTTGAGCTCTTGAACACCATCTAATGTGGTTAAGCAAAAGCGTTATTAGAATAACTAACATCCCAGTACTCTCCCATTTACTTTAAAAATGGGCTATACTACAGTCGTAAACCATCCCTCTTTGATAGTTTTCTACCTTAGTAACTACCTGTCGAAATTAGTAAGGCTGAGTTTTTTAGACGGCATAAGAAGTAACTACTTTGATTATAAAGTGGAGCTTTGAGTACAACAAAAATATGTTCAGCTACTTCATTTACCTTTACTAACATTACGCCTAGTATGTCAATAATTACTTTTAACATAAGATGATCTAATTTAGTTTATATGCATTTGTAATACATGTTTTGTATCTTCATAACCTAAATTTTGTTTTCCTTTTTAAATTCTACCGTTATTACCATTCATACCATTCTATTGTTGCTACTAAAATCATGATAATTATTATTATTCATTCCATAATCAAATGAACAATTTTGGTGAACACTTACTCCATTTTACCATTTCATATCATTTGTGGTGACTAGTATTCACAAAGTTTATATATTGCACCCCAATGTATTTATTTAGGTGATCAGGATCACATTCACAATTTCAGCTGACTAATAAACTGATTAAAGTTAAGATCGTAAACTAGTCACTTTAACACAACTTCAAATTTATACAGTGTAATTCTAAAAGATATTCCTATCATGAACTTATTTATTCACTTAGCCCATGGGGCGGAATCTAGGGCGCAGACTACTAAGGAGTTCCACACTAGGACGAAAGAGCCACCCAGTGCTCCCTGGTTTCCAATGGTACCTTGCCAATATCAATCTGTGACATATTCAATCAATTATTTAATTTAAATTTATTACCTGTATAGAACCTAACTAGGATTTATCAGAAAGATTATTCTTCATTCATATTTACTTTGTTTTACTGAATATTGAATATATTAATATCTGAAAATTTATTGACTGTTCATAACTTTATTACTGAGTTAATCATGTGATTATTTTATTTAATGACTTACATGTCACTAATTTATTCATAGGATTGTACACTGCATGGTTATTACCAGCTGCTTTTGTTGGAATCTTCGTTTTCATATACGGGCTTGCAACTATAAATGACTACGTTCCAGTGTAAGAGTTAATTAAACATACATTGTTGTATACAGTCTTTTTTAGTATTTTTATAATTTAATGAAATTTGTACAGTGCTTCTGTTAACTACAGGAGTGAGAGTAATTTATTTACGAAAATAAATGTAACGTTTTCTGGGATATTTCAATAACACGTTGGAATATTTTTATACCGCAATCTGAAATCATTAGAATTGTATTCTTATTGCAGAACTTCCTCTTGATAAACAACCATGAAATGATGTAAAAGAAATCATATTTGATTTTTATATTTAGATATACTGTGGGAGGGGGAGGGGAATCAAGGCTATCAACTGAAGATGCCACATTTGCAGTGCCTCTTAAAAATTAGTCATTTATATTTTAGAGTTGACATCAAGATTTAACGATTGCTGCTGGATTACTAATACGTACACTTTATACATTATGCCAAATAGCTTTTAATCTTAACAAGCTTTTAGGATAAATATTGTAAATTATGATTAATTTCTCGTAGACAAAGTAGTACTTAATTTTTTATGTTCATATATTGTCTAACTAGCGATTATTATTTCTCAGTTAACTTGCCAAATAAATAAATATGTATGGTGATGAATGAGCTTAGAGTATTGTGGATTAGGCATCATTTATCAAAGCTTCGATTGATAAATTCAAAGTACTAAAATAACCAGGTTGAATGGAAAGCATATTTATATACTGACTTTATATACAGCCTACTCATATATATATGATTTAGTTGGTTACTAGCATTAACCAGTGAATCATGGGTCCCTAACGGGTTTGTCGATTGTGCACAAATGAGAAATCTTGTTCTAGGATATACGCTGTCCGATGATTTCTTGGTTCTAATGGTCCTTTGTCTGAAGGCAAATCACTGTAAAACTATATTTTATCTTAGTTGATAAACCACACCTTTTATTTAGGCTACATTGACGAATATATACAAGTTCACTGAGTACAGAACATTTCGACCTTAATTCTGCATACAATATCGATTGCAGAATTTGGTCAATAAAGGTCTGCACTATACAAGTAGAGTAACATAAGTCTCGAAAGTGTTATTGAAATAAGCATAATTATTTTTGACAAGTATATATATATATATATATCACTTTATAGTGGCTTACGGAAAAATAGTAAATTATGATGAAGTAGGTTTAATTTTCTTGACACTTCGGAGAATTTAGCTAATCAGTTAACCATCATCATTATGAATGTTTACAATTCTAATTTATTTACTTAATTGTATCCTTAGGGAACAAAGGTCTTAAATGTATAAACTCCAATCTGCATAAGTTGTTGGCTTTGTTAAAAATGTCTGCTATAAGAAAGATTTGCAGTTTTTGCTTCACAATACCACGTAATTCTTTCGAAACTAACATTAACAAATGGTGTTTTATAAACACATACAGATGAAACAGTCCAGATTTGTAGTTGATTTTTGGAATACTATGCGGTTGCATGCATTTAACAGCTTATTTCCATTACACTCCTTATCGACTAGGAAACAAAGAGCAGTGTTAATTTAATTTTTCCTGTGGCGAAAAACAAAAGAAAGTCGATCATTTATTTTAAAGGTCTCAAAAACGTCGGAATCTCAAAAAAAATTAAATAAGTTTTGTCTTTTTGAATTGGTTTTCAAAAATAAAAAGTCACTCTTGTAATTTTCTGAAATCAAGTCCAGTTTTCTTTCACCATGGACACGTTGGCATTTGTCCTACATAAGTTGTAATTCATGGTGTACAATTATTTTTGCCCACCAATTACTATTATTTATCAGATAAGTATACAAACTTATACATGTCCCGTTTGTTTATTTACTAACAGAAAAGAAGCTTGTGAACGAGACACAATTATGTGTCCCACATGTGATATCAAACATGGATGCCGATACTGGAACTTACGAGAATTATGTATCTATTTGAAAATGTCTTATTTATTTGATCATCCAGGTTCTGTATTCTATGCTATTTTTATGGTAATTTGGGGTAGGTAACTCAAGATTTTTCCACTTGTTCAATTTTGTGGATAATATATTGAGATAAATGTTTGTAATAAGGTTTTCAACGCACAATTTTTTTGTTTTTTGCACAAAGAAGAAAAATTTGCTTAGGGTTGCTAGCCTACGTTACTTCAAGTAGTTATGGATTAGGTAAGTAACTATTCAAGTAGTTGACGAATATTAGAAAAGAGATAAATTGATTAGTGTCAGTATAATTTGTCAAGTGAATACTTTGCATACGTATTTACATATTGCACAATTTAGTGTGTAAATAGCTGTAAATCAGAAGTGAATTTTAAAATAGCCACAAGCTGGCGAAATGGGTCAAATTCAGAAAATTAGATGATAAAGCGTTCGGCTAGTTTGCTGGGATCATCAAGAAAGGTATTTTACACCAGTCCCCTTCAAAATATATGACGATAAAAATAGGTAACTTAAGAAAAAGACAAATTCGTTTATCACAGAATTGATTAATATTCGTGATAACGCAGTCGCGAATCTGAATGGTTATTCAGAGTTATATTTGTTGATATGAGATTTTCGAGGAAGTCGACTTTGGAATACAGTCAAACTATCGTATAAATCAAAGTTCTATCGTTTTGATATTCCAGACAGTTAACTAAGGGTGAATTTGAGAAATTTTACAAAATCCACGACAATTAACAATTTGCTACAAATTCACACTCAGTATGTAAGTTTGTTTTTCCTGACATTGTATAACAGACAGCAAAATTAAACTATCTTAAGGCTGTTAACTATTTGGTTTACGGAAATTTATAGTAGATTTCAGTGTGTAATAGAATGATTTGTATCACAATTATGAAGTTCCGTTTGTCATACATGTAAAACATCATAATAGTCAGTTTTAATGCAATGTGCCCCCATGTGACCCATACAATTTCCCACTTGTTGGACAGATAACCATTTTTGAAATGTGACGGATCTTTTTAATATAATGTTAGATTTGTCTATATTGTAATATACATGTAATTAATAGACACTATGAAGTAATTTACATGTGGTTAAATTAAATATTAAAATTCCCCATTCCAATTATTTCTGAATTGATATCAATTCGCCAACATATTTGCATAACTCGGTGCTAATAACTATGAAAACAGTAACTGGCTCTATTGTTATCGGCTAGTTTTGATTGTTTTATCAGTCAACAACCTATTAAAAATGGAACCAGCTTAGCTTTCTTATGACTGATAAGTCTTGATTATTCCAGTTCTAGAAAACCTCAACACTTCAACATGCTTTTTACTGTTGATGAATAGAAAATTGAGAAAATACGTTTGGTCTACTTACCGTATTCTCTTCCCTTCTAAGTGGTTATGTATTGATGTTACATTGAGGTACATTGTAGTGCCAACCCTGTACTATTATAAATGTGCTCTGATATATACTTGACACAAATACTCAAAAGCTTACTTGTTATCTTGACTGAGTAGTAATTTTTAGATGAATAATTAGTGGGTCGTAAACTGAATTTTTTCTGAAATCAGTATTAATTAACTATTCTCAATCATTGTGATTTGGATGCAATAATACTAATGATTTTGGATATTTAGCATAATTCAAAAGAGGTAAACTAATTGCAGCTACTGTATAATTTATATTTTGGCTTCTTCCTGGAGTTCATTCATTAAGTTAATTTCATCTCAACTATTTTGTATTATCCCTTGAAAACAACTTTCCAACTTCATAAACGACAAATTTTGGATGAACTTAAGCAGTAATCAGTGCAAAAGTTTAGTATTCGGAGCAATTTTGTGGAGACTGTTGTTTATATTATATTATCATTCTGTTACTGCATAATTCACTGATTGTATTTTTACATGTTTCATCTTACCATTATATTACATTACTTATGAATCTATAATTGTAGGAGCCTGATGACGAAGTTGTTGAAAACAGTTGCTCTTTCTAACATTTGTTTATTTCTGCACACTCCTTCATGGTAATTTTCAAATCATCAATTATAGAGCTTAATTGAATGGTTACTTATTTTTTGTTACCTATAATCATAATTGTAAATGTTGCTGTTTATGGCTGCACTTCTTTATTTTGATCATATTTTCAGAGTATTAATATAACCGTTGCTTCCAACAGTATCATATTTTTCGTTTTTATTCATGTTATTTTGATCCTCTGCCCTGTTTCAAATATCAGTGTCGACTTTATTATTTGAAATATCTAAACTCCATGATCGTATTAATGTAGATTCACCTTGTTTGCTTTCGATGCAGATTTTGGAGACAAGATAAAGTTATTTTATTTTCCCGAGTTTGTTATTGATACATCGTTCAAATTTGTCGAAAGAGCCAGTAGTGCAAATTCCTTATGTGGTTCACTGAACAAAATTCAGTGTAGCTGTTCTCCACTGAGACAATAGTTCCAGATTTCCGTTACTCTGCCTGTTGTCAAGTAACTTAATTACAACTACTGTTTACTTGAACTAAAATTTAAACACTCTTAACTCAATAAATTTCATTAGCGTAGCAATATACTGAAAATCCGAAGCCATAAATCCTCTCGTTTGCTGGTACGCATGAATTATATCTTATTTAAATAATAAGTTCACCAGTAGAACCAATTGACATTTATGTTATATAACTGTACATGTAACGACCGTCAAACAACTATTAAATGAATAGATAGGCTAAATTTTGTGAGAAGTTCTGTTTACTGAGAAGTTCCTAAAATTATGTTAATCAATAATAATCGTTGAAACGTCGGTGTTTAGATACTAAACGGCTTAAAGGTTCAGTTATTATCATTCACCAACTGCAACAAAATGTAAGAAAATATTTAACGTCTAGCTAAATTAGTGTGCTTAGCATTAACAATTTCAATTTCTCTACCGAACATACAGTTGATTTGTTAGATCGATATACGTGTATCTAGTATTTAATGTTCAGCATGACAAATTTTCTATCATATTCGAAGACTACCAATGAAACTAACGAAGCTGGTATAGACTATTACTTTGTATCGTCAAAATACTCAGTACGAAAACCCGTAATTTTTTGTTTGAAGAGAGGCTGTTCGTTATACTTTATGCAGTAATGAATTACATTTTAGAGTTAATACTGATGGATTCAACACTTATTACAATAATGCCTATAGATATACGAATACATATCACTTCAGCATCTTTAAGAGATACATTTTTGCAGTTAAAGTACAATTATAAACCGAATACTAATGAGATTTTGTTATGTATTATAAGACCATAATATTAATTCATGTGCTCTACCTTTACAGATCTCATTTATATAAACTGTAAAACTCAACTATCCTACTTATATTACACAATCACTTCATTAATTCAATAAATGGACACCTGCACCTAATATACATCGGCGGTTTATTATTTTATTATGATAATATTTAACGAAAGTCACAATTTTCATATTATTTAAAATGTGAACTAGGCAGTAATATACACTGGATTACTTAGTTATACGAAATTAAACATCTTTCTCAGAACACAGAATAATATAATGTCATTTCTAACCATTTATATCTAACTATCCTTTCATTCTGTTGTTGTAGGTGTTACATTCTTGGAATACTGGAAACGTAAAAATGCCAAATTAGCGCATCGTTGGGACGTGTTGGATTATGAAATAGAAGAGGAAAGGCCACGTCCACAATACTCTGCTCATTGTACACAATATGCAAAAAACCCCATAACTGATGTCCTTGAACCGTATTTCCCTTCTCGTGCTCGTGTTGCCCGTATTATCACAGGATTAATATGTGTTATGGTGATGGTAGGGTATTATTTATTCCATGTTTTACAATGAAATCTTTATAACTTCCTGAAGTACTACTTTATATAAAACACGCAACATTTATGTATGTATAAAAATAAGTAAGTATAAGTCTGTCTTCACATCGTCTCCATGTATATAACATTAGGCAATAATGGGATGTTGTTACGTAGATAATCAACGTAAACTAATGTAGACGAATCTATTCACATGCATTCTAGAATGAATAAAAATATAACTCAACTAGTCAGTTTTAAACGTTAGTTGAAAAATTTCGCTCTTTTAGTATTTACAATTTGTATTTACACAGTGATTTAAAAAATAATTAGCATCAAATGAAACTCAGTTTGATTTGTTATGCATTTTACTACTAGTAACTACTAAATGAAATATGGATGAATGTATTGTGACACTGATTTGGTCTATTTTTAGTGTAGAATGAATCTTTAAAACAATTTGTCCCTTCGATAAATTTTGATAATGCAATAAGTAGACGAATTTTATCAGAGCTATGTGATATATTTGCGCAATACATTTTGAACAATCTGATCACACATACACTTGTTAAGGCATTTATATATGGAAAATAAATGTCATTAGACAATTAAGAGTATAAGCTAAGTAAACAAAGATAATAAAGAGAACAATGCAAGTCACACTCTACCACGATAGGTTGAGGGAAAGTACAAATTGTTTTTGAACACACAAGGAGGGATTGAACTTCCGTATAGCTAAGGCTTCAACAAACTTTAGTAAACGTCCTAAAGCACTTTTATACAACACCACAGAAAATGATTTGATATCAACTGTGTGACCTGTCTCAACTAAGTGTTTAGCGATAGACGATGAAGGTTGTTTATCCTGTACTTTTATTTTTCCCTTCGAGTCCATTTGTTTTTGGAGCCATTTAGTTGTGTGCTCAGCTACCCTTACATGTAGAACACGATTGCTCCTCCCTATGTATGTGTGTCCACACATACACGTAAATTGATAGATACAGTGGGATGTGATGCATTCGTTTACGTGCGGTTTAGGCTTATTGTGAATCAATGACCTATACTTTTCTATTACAACTACCTCAGCAGCATAAAATGTTCTGTTAACCACTGACTTAAGCCTTTGTTTTAACACAAGGCTATTTGAGTCACCTCTGAAGGGTAACATGATATAGACTGATCTTTTAGGTGCTAGAAATACATTAGGTTTCATTATACTGCAACATTTGCATCGATTTATGAACTTCTTTGGATATCCGTTCAGCATTAACGTTTCTGTCAGAAGATTTTCATTTTCTTCAATAGTGTCATAAATACAAATACGATTAACCCTATTAAATAAAGCTTTTACTGGACCCTTTTTACACTGCATCGGACAATAACTATGGAAGTTCATATATTTCCCAGTCCATGTAGATTTTCTGTAGACAGAACGTTTGATGAAGCCATCATCCCACTGAATGATTAATATATCTAGGAAAGGAAGTTGGTTATTGGTCTCCTCTTTACAGGGTAAACTAATATGATTTTGGATGGTATTCAGCTCACTTAGTGGCCTATTTGCATCATCGATTTTCGTACAAATAATTAGGATATCGTCAACATAACGCTTATAAAGATACATCTCTTCTATTGAATGAATCATTTGTCTGTTGTGTTTACATTCTTATTTAAATCGAAATAAACTACTTTGTTCAATAGTAGCAGAAGTTTGATAAAAGTGGAATAATTAGTTAAATAAAGCTTTACGAATAACATAAGTAATATATTAATTTCATGTTCTTATCAAGGAAGAATGGTGACTGTGTAATTTAAATTTCTGCCCTTATACCTATTTTGTAGGATGTTAAAATGTAAATTACACAAAGGATTTAATACTTTTCTGTTTTCTTTTTTCAAAATGACATTTCCAGGTAATGCTGGTATTGGTGTTTATAATAGCTGTGATTATTTATCGGTTTTTAATTAAGATTCCATTATTTCAAAATAAATTACTTCGTCCGAATGCAGAAATTTATGCAACACTTTCAGCAGCTGTTGTAAATCTTATTCTAATCATGTGTTTGGGCAAAGTATATGAAACATTGGCTTACAAAATGACTCAATGGGGTAAGCTAATGTAAATAACTTTTTAACTGCTTGACGAATATGCATAACATTATCGAATTATTATACATGGTTATCAGTTAATTATTGCTTAAAGCAAGAAGTTTAAGATCTGAACATGATAATGTCACATCATGTTGGCGAACAAAGAAACATGTTTGTACCGTCAAGTGAAGTATGTATGCGACTGAAGTATCGTTAATACCTGTAAATGAAAGTGTCCACAGTATTTGTATAGTGTCTGTATAGTGAGTTGTTCACAATATATAAGCTCATTATTCAGTAAGCTAACTCTGAATCACTGGAAAAAACTGATGAATTCCAAGAAAATTAATACTCAATTCGATCTATATCTCTTGTTTGAAACAAGTTACCAAAAAATAACACCATTTGCTAGAAAAATTGACAGCTTCACAAAATCATGATGTAGTGGTTTCTCTGAACACAGGGAGTACCTAGTCGAACAGCAGCTTTTAATAACTCCAGGTCCTACAATTATAAATTTCTAGTTAAAATTGGTCAGATGACCTTAAGCTTTGAGTAGTTACACAACACATTTTGTTATGTATTTTAAACTACTTATTAGTAAGCATAATTTAGTGCAGTAAATTTTCATATTTTTGACAAGTAAAAAGAATAAACCATGATTGAATTCGACATTTGACGTTAGTATAACGAACACTTATGTTCGTCACGGCTTCGGTTTTACAAAACACTTTACCTGAAGGTTTAAAAGTTCACTTATCGGAAGATTAGGAAAATGAAGCTGTGTAATGTTGAGTCGTAATATAGTAAAATGATTCACGTAAATATGTTATGTAATCAAAAGGTCAACAGGTTAACTGTGATAATTAAGATTTTCTCTAAATGCATTCAAATTAAGAAAAGAACGCGACAGATGTTAAGTTTAAGAGTGCAGATTTAATTGTTTATGGGCTGAATATGGCTAATCTGGATATAGTTGTTTGATTTTACAAAGTTGAAGCTATTTACTTCAGGTGTATCTGAGAGGTATAACTACATTCACTTTGTCAGATTATCCATTAATGGACAAAAAAACCCCGAAAGGACCATTTTTATCCATTCTAGTACATGCTGACGAACACACAGGACTACATTTTATTAACTAAAAACTCATAAAATGTCTTCTTCTGTAAAATATTGACTACTGGATTAATTACTATCTCAAATCATTTCCTTCTAAATAAAATATCACATATCATTTTTAAAGGCGTTCATAATATAACTTAACTTAAGGTGGTGTATCATAATTATCATTGAACTATATTTTGGTGTACTTTCCTTACTGACATTTGCAGTGAAAGTAACACGCAATTGTGTTAGTATTATTATTATTAAATACCAGAAAATAAACTTCAAGAATTGTTATTAGATTCAAATTAGACATAGTAACAGTGCATTCAACTCACGCAGTCTATATCACTACTAAACGAGTAAACTAATTTTATTGTTATCATTTTAATTTCTAGTTAAGTTTCATGATTATTTTATTAATATCCGTTGAGACTTTAAAAAATATGATTAGTTGAAATCGTTATTGAATTTGATATTACGAACTGACTTTGGTTGGACAGCTTTTTAAAACCGAGGGGAACTGAACAACTATATAATCCTAGTACGAGACTTCTCAGAAGTGCTCATCCATTAGTTATTTGGGAGGGGTGGGTCGAGTCTAGAACCTTCAGGATTCAAGGCAAATACTTAACCCTCATATCACTGAGCTAGTATCCAACAATTAATATTTCTAACGTCAGTTACTTCGCAATATATTTGTGCTGTCTCATTGATCATTATCACTGGTTAACTTTTACACTTGACATGGCTGTACTTAATTAATCGCTTCTTGTCACTAGAATTTCAAGAACAACCTCTTGAAGTTAGCTGCTATTTAGCTAATGCTAATTGTAATTAGCGTTGTAGAGACTGGTGAGTTTGGGGTAACATAATTATATCACAAATTGACTGACGCTAAAAATATCAACTCTTGGGTGCCGGCTTAGCGTCCTGGTAGTTAACCATTGGTGGCGAAGCTTGAATGTTCTGTATGTAACCTACCAGTGTGGTCATAAATGTACATTGCTAAAGAGTCCCATACTAGGATGGAATAAGTACACAGTGTTATCTCTTTTAGGATGAATTGTGATATCTAAATTTAAGTCAACAAATCAATGCGCCATAATCTAAACAATAGGTTTTTTGTTTCCATATAGCCGTGAAATTGTCCAGTCGCCTAATTATCGAATTTAAACGAATATTATCCACTCGACTTAATCCGTTGCTCAAAAATGAACATAACCTAGTAGTATTCACTTTTCATGATTGCCGATCACGTTTATAAGCAATTAAATATTATAGGTGTATGATCTTCACATATTAATATAGTGGTTCACGTAACGTTTGTGACCTTAATACTTATGGGCAGACTTTTCACATCTGGTTTCATAAAAAATAGGTCAATAAACAAATGATAACTATTTTACGTAATAAAAGTGTGAAAATACCTTCGGATTTAATAAAAATGGATAATATTATGCTCAAAAACGTGTTTCTAGTTTTGCACACATTACATAAGTACAATTTTTATTTCAGTCATTAGAAATAAACCAAGTAAGCTTCCAGTAATAGGATCCGAATTTCAATTACTTCATCATATTACGCAATGATCAACCAGTGGTATTAGTGATAACTGTTTCATCCCTGATTAGTCTGAACTCTACCAGTCATAACTACTCATCAGAACCTTAGGAACATCTGGAAGTTAGTTATGTGTTGACATAACTTAGCAATTCACATTAAAACGTCGATATCAATCACAACATGTTCATCCCACCCAAAAACCCGTCCAAGTAAAATATCTATGGGTATCAACTTGTGTTGACCTTATCAAGGTGTATTTTGCATTGTCTTTCGCATTCTTCGTATGTACCACAACCATAAGTTGACAAACCAGTTTCATTTGATAAGTAGTTTATAAAAAGTGTACAACATAAATTATTTTTATCCAGTTGATGTTTACGTGATCAAGTGAAATTAAGCAAGGTATTAAGCTTCTACGATTCAATTAATTCTACCATTTTGAAGAAGCAGTAACTTTTCTTAAAATACTTGATTACAATAATAATCCTTATTGTATAAAGAATTCATCCTAAGACCAATGCATTGAGGGAAAAAAGTGTGGAATTTATATTTTTAAAGGAGGGTGTAGGGGTATATTTAAGAAGGAAATGAGTCTACAGTACAGTAAGACGATTCATGTTCATAGCAATCCTTATATCTCCAGCTTGCAGTGAACGTCAAACATAGTAATGATAACTGAAAAACCATCGTTTAAGGATTTCCATTGTATCAAAAACCGAAATATGCAAACGTAGAGTACTTTCTTCCAATAAAATGACATCAATCTTTACAGGTGTAACACTAAATTAATGACCCAGTGGAACAGTCAAGTTTGAGGTTTTTAAAAGATAAAGCGTATGTATTCAGAATTGTCAGTAAAATAATACTAATAATGTCTAAATGACCAATTCATAAAGTTAATTTGAATAAGCGTGTACACGCAACTCCAGTTCTTTTATTTACGTGCTTTTATTGTTTAACACATGAACCTGACCTTTAACCTATGAAGTATTTGACGTCAACGATTAACCGGCGTAGTATAAAATTTTAGAACCTTAACCCGTGGATGAAATATTGATTATTTAGTGTAATTTAAAATATTCTGCGAAAATTATTACTTATACTTAAATATTACGGCAAAAGGTATCAGAATCGCGTCTCACTGTCAACATCAACTCTGCAGTGATGGTATATCCAGTATAAGAATTCAAAATTAAACAAAATAGGCGTGCTGGTCCCTCGTGATAGTCAAAATTTTAAATATACAAAAGTTTAGGAATATATGTTAAAACGCTGTAGAATTCATTTAATTCTAGTTAGACTTTTACTGTTATTCTTTTTTGACTACCTAAGAATTGTACAAGCATTTCAAAACCACACTTACTTTCCAAAGAAGCAGGAAACTGTAAACGTTTCACGCTAATTTTAGGTATGATTACTAAAGATTCTTAACTTCGATTATTCATTAAGATTCTACGTTTTGGCGGAATGATTAAGATTGTCACGACTTCTAGCCAAACTTACTGGGACTTAGTCACGTAATACTAAGAAATCGAACTACTATGAAAAGGATAATTAATAAACAATGGACCGTTTATTTTTCATCTATTATTTGTACCATAAGTTTGGTCATTCCATTAGCACATGTTGTTAGGTTGCATTCTTACTGTGATTATAATTCAAACCACTAAGCAATTAATTCCTTTTCTGTGTATTTATTAAAAAGTTCATATTCTAATATCTTCAGCTTTCTCGAACATTGATTTCATCCAACTTGACAAAATGCACTCATATGTAGCCTACCAAACGAAATGTTTCAGTATTCTGAAAGATCAAACCATTTTTTAATAAGCAAAAGGCATAATAAACTAAGGTAAACATTATTATTAAAACACTTGAATGAAAAAGGAGTTTTGATGTTATGTGGTAAAAAATGAACTGATGTTAACTAGGTCAAGGTTTCGCGTTAGTTAGCGTTTGCTAGTACAGTGTAACAGAAATTTCGAGGAAACTGACACTCCCAATGGGATTCCACAGTTGGACACCCAAATGGACTATATTCACAACGACCGATATTTATAGGATTAGGGTATTTAGAATAAGTAATGATTAACTAGTGACTAATGTTATGTTAGAATTTACAAAATATTTTGCAAGCGTAAACATTTTTGAAAAAAATGTATTTAATTATGGATTCGGTGGCTTTTATTATTTATTTTATAGAAATGCATCGAACTCAAAGTGAATTTGATAATCAGCTGATTTTTAAAGTGTTCATATTTCAATTTGTGAATTTCTACTCGTCCATATTTTATGTGGCCTTTTTCAAAGGACAGTGAGTTTTAAACAACATTGTTTGAATAGTTTATACTTAAAAAATATAGTTTATATAGAATAAGGATTTCCTACGAAATACCTGTTAAATATGACTGAATTTAATTTATATATGGAGTGCTCTAAATTAATCAGTAATGATTTTACTACCAAGATCATAAATCCTCAAATTTCCAATGGAACCAATTACTTAAATTAAAATATCAGAAAATGTTCAAGTATGCAAATAATCTAATATACAATGCTTACATTAATTCAATAAATAAACGTGTAAAAACATCAAAAAGTGCGAATTGATCGTAGAAAAATTTCTTTTAATTTAGTTTTTCATCAAGGATTAACACTAGTTTTAAATTCGTATTTAAAATCAGTACGAGTAAATGGTGATGAATAAATAGCAAATGAATAACAAATATTATAAATCGGAATGTAAAGTTGATTGACAACTAAGGCCGATTACGCAACGGTAACGTATGATGAATCTAATTACACAACAATTATAAGACACAGTTGATTGTTTTCAATAATTGTGTTATAATAAAGAGTGAAAACATGTGCAATTAATTAACTACTCATGCTGATATCATAAGAATTAAAGAATAACGTGTAAGTTTGAAACTAACCAGTTGATTATACGAGGTGATTACGTAACGAAGAAGTTACAATGAAAAGTTAGCAATAGATATACACGTTCAGAATCAATTCAATAACCAAGGGAGAGAGAGAGAGGTTGTGTGAACATATTGAATATAAAGATTTGGTTTAATAACGGAAATACTTATATTCTCCCTCCCTGCTGTTTGTAAGAATCTACTTCTACAGGAAAAGATAAATTAATATGGATTTTGTATTTTATTTTCAAATCTGTATTCACGTCGACGTGATGGACTGTTACAATAAATGTTTTAGAATCTTACTCTGTATTGTTTTTATCATTCTTTAATAAACCATGATGAATAAACACATAAATTGTTGGCAAACTATAATTGAAATTTTTATTAAAAGCCATAGAGAATCACGCCTTAGACTTATGATTAATGAAAATCTGATTATTATTAGGTCATGAAAAAGTTCAGGGGTAATCCTCATGAATAAAACTGATTATAGACAGATAACAATGAACACACTTAGTGACCACAATTAGTTTTAATGGTTATCACCCAACAACAGTCTCATGGAAGAAACTGAGGTACATCTGATACTGTTATTGAAAAGCATGAAAAATGCGTATTACTCATGTAACTCGTACGTAATTGCTTGACTAGCCGCAACAACTTTAGCACATGAACCCTCCTAGTCGCGAATTCAGAAGACAGAAGACGAGAAGACAGGAATTTTATTCCAGTAAAATGAAGTGAGTTCTATCGATTAGTGATTGGATAGAATGTCTCCGGGTCTTCCAAGGGTTCTGGAGGCTTCGTTGAGGTTTCTAGGAGCCGTTCCAGCAATTACATCTATATCAAACAGTTTATAAAAATCTTTTGATCATAAGTACAACGACACCTCGAAATTCTCAAACATTTAATTGTAACAGTCCATCATGTCGACGTGAATACAGATTTGAAAATAAAATACAAAATCCATATTAATTTATCTTTTCCTGTAGAAGTAGATTCTTACAAACAGCAGGGAGGGAGAATATAAGTATTTCCGTTATTAAACCAAATCTTTATATTCAATATGTTCACACAACCTCTCTCTCTCTCCCTTGGTTATTGAATTGATTCTGAACGTGTATATCTATTGCTAACTTTTCATTGTAACTTCTTCGTTACGTAATCACCTCGTATAATCAACTGGTTAGTTTCAAACTTACACGTTATTCTTTAATTCTTATGATATCAGCATGAGTAGTTAATTAATTGCACATGTTTTCACTCTTTATTATAACACAATTATTGAAAACAATCAACTGTGTCTTATAATTGTTGTGTAATTAGATTCATCATACGTTACCGTTGCGTAATCGGCCTTAGTTGTCAATCAACTTCACATTCCGATTTATAATATTTGTTATTCATTTGCTATTTATTCATCACCATTTACTCGTACTGATTTTAAATACGAATTTAAAACTAGTGTTAATCCTTGATGAAAAACTAAATTAAAAGAATTGTTTTCGTCTAATTATTCATTTTTGTGGTTGGAAGCTTATGGATACTGTTGAATGTTATAATTTTCATCCCAGACTGAGTGAAGCAGACAATCAGTGGGAATAAAAATTAACCATAAAAATTTTTTCGTTTATCGTGTAGAGATTCTACCGAGTCCTCATTGATTACGCTACCTGTGATCAGGCCTATAACCTTCAGGCTAGTAATCCTACATTTCAGTGCATGGTAATTTTGCGATATCCAGTATTTCTAGTGGAGGGTAACTGCTTCCCATTCGATATAACTATTTTATTAGTGCTTGTAGGTAATGTGCCATAGTTTGCGGAGGAGAATTGTTGAGAAATATGTCTAAATATAAATAATCAGTATTGTTAACTTACCAATAGTTACTCTGGTTAAAATGATGTATGTCGCAACAGAAGAGTCATCAAAATGTTGCAAATAAGCTATAACGTATTTTCAATTGTCTGTCGTTGTTGAATAACTATGGTGTACATTGAAAAAGAGCTGTTAATGTTATCCATTATTGTTTCTTGATAAATAACCTTTGTCGAGATTGTTGAATTTGATAAAAATGACTTGATTTTTTCTGGTAGATCGTTAAATTAAAGTGTTCGTATTAGACTATCTAAAATCATGTAATGTCATAGAAATAATAACAATATTTCATAAAAATAATTTATCAATTAATTATCCATTTCACTTAATTTGTCTGCGTTCTGTATCCATTTTATCCGGTGTCTCATGTAAATGGAATGACCAAATTTTAGTCCTAAAAGATAAAATTAATTGTAAATTACCTTGTTTCTACATGTGTTCATTTCACAATCAACACACATCTCTTTGAGAAAAGAAGCCGTTTATCGCCTGTTCTAAATTACACATTACTACTATTTTTTGAAAGTATTATTAAACTTTCTGCATTTATAAATTTAGAATGGTTGGTTATCCTGGTCATTATACTTCATTTTTTGGTTTACGCAATGAAGCATGTGATAATGGTGGATGTTTGATTGAATTAGCTCAACAACTACTTGTTATAATGGTCGGTAAACAAATCATTAGCAATTGTCAAGAAATTCTTCTTCCGTGAGTACACATCATAGTGAAAACTTATATTTTGCTAGTAATTCATAATTACATTTTATTTAATGTTAATTGTTTTCAAATGAGTGAATATAAACATCTATTACTTTGGCACATAGTACTGACTCATAATTTAAACTTAGCCTAACAGGATATAAGTATTTTAAGGGAAAGGCCTAATTGTAAACAAAATATGGTTAGCAGTTACAACAATTAGTGGAATAAACGTTCTCAGCGAAATGCAATAAGACGAGTAATTCTAGTAGCTAACCCTATACATTAGACCATAATCTAACTCCATGATAAAGATAGAGGTCAGTTACAAATTAGGTCACCAAAACGGACTAGTTTAGTACGTGTAGAGTAATTGACATTGTTCAGTTTTAATTAAAGCAGGCGAAGAGGAATGAAGGATTAAAAATTTAACTACCCAGCTGAGGGAACTCAGCACCAGCAAATACAATACTCTCCCCATTATTAACTGATTTCAATTAACTGATGATAGCATTAATAATAACGATGAACAAAGAATATGACTGCATTAGTTAGTATTATAGATTTATGTGAATCAGTTAGCAATTTCAGCAGAAGATAATCATTAGTTATGCATTTATCATTTGTTTTGTTTCCATGGAGCTGCAGTGAAATGAACGAAAGATACTGATTAATAACTGGACTTCAAGTGACACTATACCTTAATCTACCGTCCGGTAACAGAGCTTTGTATTCATACCTGCGTGTTTTAATAGCAACAACAACAGCCTTCTGTTTTCTATTGAAAAACTTCAGTTTGAATATATGAATATTATTTTAGACTAGAATAAATAGTTTTACAGTGACATGAATAAAATGACCATTATATCTTAACCTTCTGTCACTAAAGCCTGTAAATCTAGTCCCATAAAGTTTTGACTTACAAATGTTGACAGTTTTGTTCGCTGAAAAATGCTAAGAATTATTGGGAAACCGAACAGCTTATAGGAACTGTGGGTAGATAACATGTCACACAAGTTTAGTAACCAAACCTACTAAGCACTCATTAATTTCTGGAGCTTTTTACATATGTCATTGGTAATTGTATCCATTTTCTCCGTATTTGCCCCATTAAAGCTTAATTTATCAAAAATAGTTAACCAACTTGCAATAACATTTCATATTGAGTACTTTCACATATAATTACTAAATCAAAATGATAGTTTTGACGTTTTTTTTCTAATATTTTCCAATTTCATGCGCATTTCTGCGTTATCACAATTACTACTTAATAGTAAACTGCGCTCCTGGTACCATAAATACCGAAAAGGATTAAATAAAAGAAACTGTACTACAACTAGTGATTTGAGTTCAGCTCATATATATATTGAAGACTATAAGTTAATACCGTATGAAGGACTATTTGATGAATATCTTGAAATGGGTAAGCCTTTCCTTTTGCTATTTCAATTAGTAATGTTATTTATAAATAAATTTAACTATTATTTGGAATGGTTATTATTGTTTGTAGGATGAAGCCATTGTTTTAGATCCTACTTTTGACCACAATCCAAATAGACTTAATTGATAACTTCGTCACAAAATATTCCATATTTTTATTCATTTTGATAGATAATACTGTTTTTGTTTTTCCTCTACTCTATGATGCTCTGTTATAAATGTTATCTTGACTCTATCAGTATAATAACATTTCCTTGTGTATTCATTGTTTTAAAATAAACTACTAATTAATTTCATACATTTCTAATAGAACAGAGGATTCTAATAATAAAATTCTTTGAGACAAGTTAAGTAGCTTCATCTTTGATGGTACATGACAGCAGTTTGTGTTAGAAAGAAAACTATGTTTGTTTGTTGTTGTGAATAAAGTGTATTGATGTTAGAAAAAAAAACACAACATTCAGTCTACAGTATCTTTCTGAATGTCGGAAGGAAGTAGATCAAATCTAAGAGTATATCACAATAGTGTATGAGCATCTTTATTATTTTGAATCAAGATGAATACTACATTAGTAATGAATTTCAATATTAATTACCTGTGACTGAATATCATATTCGACGAATTAAACGCAAATGATTTCATTTTATTTCATTTGAGTTATATTTTCAGTTTAAATGACATCCATAGGTAACCTAATAAGGATTTTTTTAAGGAATTTTACAGTACTACTTGCTAATAATACCAAGTTAATATACTTTAATTTTATATGGTATGTCTAACCCAGACTTGGTTATTCATTTGGATTATTCATCAATTTGTATTTATAAATGTAGAACCTGATGAGAGTTTGTTGAAAAGTTTATTCTTTATTAGTATATCTTTTGCTTTGAATAAAATGGGAATCATTGCAAACTTTTACGAATCACACCAAATTATCTAACAATTTAAATGTGTATGAATCTCATACGAATGCATGTAATGACCTTAAATTAAAACGCAAGATTTAATTGAAAATTATTTACAATTATTATTATTACCACTATTATTATTATTATTTACATTGATTATCAGATTCATATTAACCTAGCTTGACCTATATTCTTGTACTTTAATCAGATTATAGGAGAAAGATCAGTTAGTTATAAGTAAGTATTTAGATAGAATTTTTCGAACATAGTAAATAGGGTTTGTAATTTGACATTGGTTAATTGGGAATCTGAATTCTAGAGGATTCAAAAACATAATATGTATGATTTGAGATGGTTTGGTTTTAGCTGATTGGATTCGTCACAGATTGATGTTGATGGGGTACCATCGAAAACCAGGGATCGCTGGACGGCTGTTCTAGTATGGGATTTCATAGTAGTACTCACCCTAGACCTCGTTCCAGTAGTTTCGCCTTAGCGAACGCTTTACCCTCTGCCCCACTGGGTCGGTATCCAATGCTAGAATTCCCACCTCCATCAATTTGTGCTATAACGGGACTCAAATTCATTTGAGAAGACCAGAGTAGTGATATTTATTGTGCAATCCGTTAACGAAAGTCATCTCTTTTAGTTAAATACATTCAATGTTTCAATATTAGTCTTATTTTCATCTCATACATTCCAGTACATATCAATGCATCATACAAATGACGTGTTGATTGAAATAAATAAAAGGTAGAGTTGTACTGTCCATACATAAGCAGAAGATGCATTAAATTTGAAAAATGACTCACTTTCAGATAGATTGCTGTATCACTGATAAGTAGTATTAACAGGATTCATTACCGTCTCTACTAGTCTACTATTTACGTTAATATAATCGCAAACATTCTCTTTAAATACTCATTTATTTTTTAAAGCAGTTTAATTAAAGAACTCAGGGAAGACTTTTAGTTAGAAGAGTTTACCTCAATTTTATAAAGAACGTAGAAAATAATCATGAAAAGCTGATATTTTTCAGCTATGTTGTATGAAACGGGAAAATGTTTCGATGATATCTGTTATACCTAGCTATATATAAAAATAAAACTACGAGAATTCTGAATGTTGTAAGAGTTCATGAGACAGAATAAATCGGTAAACGATACGGATTATCTCATGGCTGTAAAAAATATAATGCTATATAGTAACCAGCTTTAAAGTGTTTTAGTATACTGTAAAGATAAAAGATATTATACTTTGTAAATGTAGATAAAACTTGATAGCGTAAAGAATCAACAGAAATTTAACAGAATTGTTAATAACGCCATTTCAGCAGTGATACTTAGCATCAGAAATTCCTGTTCAACTGTCACTTTATTACTGTTTACGTTGCTTTACATTGTAGTATGCCTCTTCCTGAGTTTCTACTGAATTTATAGTCGTTAGTACAATTCTAAAATGATTATTCATTATGTTTATTCGTATTCACATTTTTACTCTACTAACTGAATATCGTGATTTTAACGCAAAATTTTATGCAAAATTTTATGCATAATATCTCGGAAAGAATTCTGAATAGTTTGTGAATAACATATACATACTATCCATTATTTTGACTTAATTGAAGTTATTAAGAATGTTGAAACGTGACTATCCGTGGAATTCAGTCCGAGCGCTTAACCCTTATTATCGGTAAGTACCTGGGTTCCAATGGTAAGTTTCACTACTACACTTGAGCCAAGTATCTTTTCAGTTATGGGAATAAAAATGTTGAGGTGATCCAACCAGAGCGCACATTTGCCAATAATACTTGATTATTGTAGTCTGTGATGTCAACAACAAGAAGATCCCATTTAATACATGAACAGCTAATTAGGCGCATTAACTCAACGGCTAATTTGTTGGCGTTTGAATAAATAGTGTTAGGTTTTTGTTCAGGTGTAAATTGTAGATGCATACAGATTAGTCGGGTTTGGAACAAATGCTTTTTCTGATTGCACTGTTATCCTAATTATGAATTTGCTAAAATCCTGTCACTAAAAGCTAATATAGTGATAATCTACTAATGACGTAAATATGACAATAGTGAGTGATCTGCTACAATTCATAATATCAATATTGGGAAGATTCAAACCCTTGGTAAATTTTTGCTTCTCATGAGAAAGTAAGAATAAGCTTAGTCTAGTCAAATTTCTATTGTGTATAGCTTTAGCTACATTCATAAGTTTTAAGTATTTTCAACTGAATAAACACTGTATGTAATGCATATGAATTGTAACTAATCTGATACCGTCTGATTTATTACTACGTTCAGTTCGGTTAATAGTTTGCGTTAATAAATCATCGTATTAACATCTAACTCAAAACAAGTTCGAGGATAATAACGCATACATACAATGAAAAAGTCGGTAGCGATAATTTTGATAGGAATGGATTGGGAGTAAGTCTAATCCAACAAGCAATCAAATCAGCGGGCCCAAAGATCAAAAGTCTGTATTTTGTAGTGCCATGGCTCAATCACATCTCGAGCACACATACTAACATGAAGATGTACTGTAAGTAACTTATTATACTCAGGAGTAAAAGCGGTTTTTGTAAGTACATAATTCAAGAAATCAAACTCTTTGTCACTGAAATAATGTGCCAGGTGTGCATATAAAAAGTATTTGCTCAAAATGCCAATATATGGCATTGTCCTATCCAGGACTTTAGAAATAGAGATAATATAATAATTGTTCTTAATTACGAAATTAAATTAGTGTTTTTGATAAGTAAATCGTTTTTCCATAATATAGTAAACGCTGTTAGTTAATAAAAAAATTTAACATAATAAGTTCTTTTTTAGAGACAACTCAGACCTGAATTCATACGAGTTATTTCCACCTACTGACACCACCGATTAGAGAAGTATGATTGAGCCGTATAACAAATTAATTTAGTAAGGCTGTAAATTACTAAACAAATCAATGCTCATAAATTCCACTGGACACTTTGAGCGAATATGTTCTCTGATTAAACAACAGTACATTCAATAATAATCTGAATACTAAAATTAAAAGTACAAATTTCTAAAAATAACTTCTATCTTTTGGTAAACTTCATTACAGTTCTTCAATTTGGATTTATTACAATCTTTGTGGCTGCCTTTCCACTAGCTCCATTTTTTGCATTACTCAACAACTGGATTGAAATTCGTCTAGATGCTAAAAAATTAGTTTGTGAAACACGTAGACCATTGGCCGAACGTGGTCAAAATATAGGTGTGTGGTTTGGAATATTAGAATTTCTTGTTAGATTGGCTGTGATTTCAAATGTAAGTGATGATTTTCATTGCAAATTTTTCTGATGTATGTTTAGTGTTTAATTTTTGGTTTTCATAGCAAGACAAAATTATGTACCGGTAGAATAAAATTTGTGATATTTTATATCTGTTCTTGTATTCGTATAGATCGTTTTTTATTCTTACTTTAGAATCTGTAAAACTAAAATATTCTCTAACTTTTCCTTGTTTGATCTGTATTATCATGAAATTCGCTTGGTAATAACGATAACAACTCGTTCAATAACACATAAACTTCACTTGGCCGATTATTACAACAACCTCTAAATGATGACTTGATAAATTTAAAGTTTAATCATCTGGCCCTGTTCTTTCTAACTTACTTACTTACTTATGCCCGTTACTTCTCTCTGAGGAGCATAGGCCGCTCACCAGTGTTCTCCATTTAACTCTGTCTTGAGCAATCCTTTCTAATTGTTTCCAGTTGCTGCTCATCCTTTTAATGTCTGCTTCCAATTCTCGACGCAGCGTGTTCTTTGGCCTTCCTCTTTTCCGTTTCCCAGCAGGATTCCATGTCAATGCTTGTCTTGTGATGCAGTCTGATGGTTTGCGTAGTGTATGTCCTATCCATTTCCAACGTCTTTTCCTAATTTCCTCTTCGGCTGGAAGTTGGTTTGTCCTCTCCCATAGTAAGTTGTTGCTGATGATTTCCGGCCAACGGACATTCAGTATCTTGCGTAGGCAGTTGTTTATAAATACCTGTATCCGTCTGAGGATGTTTGCAGTAATTCTCCAGGTTTCAGCTCCATACAGCAGGACTGTCTTCACGTTCGAATTGAAGAGTCTGACTTTGAGGTTAGTTGATAGTTGTTTTGAGTTCCAGATGTTTTTCAACTGCAGGAATGCTGCCCTGGCCTTGCCAATCCTTGTCTTTACATCTGCATCGGACCCTCCTTGTTCATCGATGATGCTCCCCAGATATGTGAAAGTATTCACTTCTTCCAGAGTTTCGCCATCAAGTTGAATTGGGTTGGTGCTCCCTGTGTTGTATTTGAGAATCTTGCTCCTTCCCTTATATGTTCACGCCTACTGATGCTGAAGTTGCTGCTACACTGGTTGTCTTCACTTGCATTTGTTGGTGTGTATGTGCTAGAAGAGCTAGATCATCCACGAAGTTCTAATCATCGAGTTGCATCCTACTTGTTCATTGAATCCCGTACATTCCCTCTAAGGTGGAAGTCTTCATGATCCAGTCAACCACTAGGAGGAAGAGAAAAGGTGAGAGCAAGCAACCTTGTCTGACTCCGGTCCTCACTGAAAATGCATTTGTCAGTTGTCCTCCATGCACAATTTTGCACTGTGTTCCGTCGTAAGAGTTCCGAATGATGTTGACGAGTTCCTCTGGTACGCCGTTGTGTCGAAGAAGTTTCCATAGTGTTCTCCTGTCTACACTGTCAAACGCCTTCTCATAATCAATGAAGTTGATGTATAGGGGCGAGTTCCATTCACTTAATTGTTCGACGATGATCCGTAGTGTTGCGATTTGGTCCGTGCACGACTGATCCTTACGAAAACCAGCTTGTTGATCTCGAAGTTGAGCCTCCACTGAATCTTTCATTCTGTTCAACAATACTCTATTAAAGGCTTTCCCTGGTATTGACAGTAGCGTGATCCCTATGTAGTCGTCACATTTGCTCAAATCTCCTTTCTTTGATATCTTGATAAGATGTCCTTCTTTCCAGTCTGCAGCCGGCACTTGTTCTTCCTCCCAGATCCTCCTGAATAAAACGTGGAGTATCCTTGCTGTTAGGTCGACATCTGACTTGAGTGCTTCAGCTGGTATATTGTCAGGTCCTGCTGCTTTCCCACTTTTGATTTGTCTGACGGCCATCTTGATTTCTTCCATCGTTGGTGGAGTGACATCTATCGGGAGATCTGTAGGTGCTGCTTCGATGTCCGGTGGGTGGGTTCGGTGGAGCTGGCCTATTTAGAAGTTCCTCAAAGTGTTCTACCCACCTATTCTTTTGTTCTTCAATCTCGATTATTGTCTTGCCTTCTTTGTTCTTGATCGGTCGCTCTGGTTTACCATGTTTATCTGCCAGTTTCTTCGTTGTGTCGTATAGCTGTTTCATATTTCCTTCTCTTGCAGCCTTCGCTGTCGTTGCAAGGCCTTCGATGTATTTTCGTTTGTCAGCTCTAATGCTCTTCTTTACTTGCTTATTTGCTTCTGAGTATTCAGCTTGAGCCTTGATTTTCTCTGCTCTTGTTCGGCTGTTGTTGATTTCTATCTTCTTGTTCCTCCTTTGCTGAATTTTGCTCAATATCTCAGTGGAGATCCATTCCTTATAATGGTGCTTCTTGCGGCCTAGAACCTTCTGACACGTTGACGTTAGTGCTTGTTTGATTCTTTCTAACGCTAACCAGAAAATGAATACACGGGAGCCCATTTCAAGACTACCAGTCTTTATCTCAAACTGTTACACAAATACATTTATAATTTACCTGACTATACAGCATCATAAATAGGGAAATGACATCAACACAGGACAAGAGCATAAGAGGTACAAAATGAGTAATAAGTACATAATTATTTCAATATATTTCATGAACGATAGTAAATATGACATTAGTTAATGGTGTAAGGAAAAGCTTATAATTAACGGTATGTAGAATTAGCGTAGACCCTTTAACTAATGACTACACAATCAAAATATACAAGTGACCCTAAGCAATTCACTACTCTCATACATTCGACTATTATAACAGTAAAACCATTCCAAATATTGGATTACACGTGAGTACCTATAATTTCCAATCTGTTTGATGTAGTATGAGTACGTTACTAGGCCATACTAATAAAGTTAAACGTGAGCACTAGCACCAAACAATTATTTTGTTCGTTGAATTGATTAACTATGGAACTATTATGATAAAGTGTTTTTAACACGAAGCAGCTGTAGGCTGGAACTACAGTTTGATGCTTTAGGTTTCAGTGTCGTTATATTACTAATTGTCATGGTATCGATTTCTTAATAAAGTTCTGTGTACAGGTTCTGAAGTTAAAATAAAAAAGTAATATTTATACCGGCATGCTAAAAGGTTCCTTAACTCAATTAGACTTACAATTCAGCAGTATTGCTGGAAGTGTCTAGACAAAATTTGCGTATTTCAAATATATTACTATTATGATGAAGAGAAATGATTTCAGCACGAATTGTAAATATACAGGCATAAAATGAGTTTTATGAATTTTAGTACTATTCAGGCTTTAGATATTCTATGGTTTCTGTTTTTAATGAATAAATCAAACTATAGCCTACAAAACTTTGTAGAAATAATAGATTGTGATAAAATTATCACGTAGTCCGAAAATATAAATAGCATCATGCAACCACTTATGTATAAGAATTGTAGTCATTTCAATTTATTTTAACTTAACTTAAACATTGGTTTAGTATAAGAAAGTGATTAAATATATCACTAATTTAGTTGAAACCTATCCATTTCGAAACTATCTTCATGATAAATAAATCTCCACGACAAATTCATTCAGATTATAAGCATTTGTGTATTATTGACTAGCTATATTGTAAGCTGATTATAGTTTGCAAACTTAGACCATTGAAACCTGACTAGCTGGCTCATCATGTTAATTGTAAGTCCTGGAATCTGGCTAGTACAATATTATGTATTCACTGCTTAAACTAGGATTAAACAACCCTACGCCACCCTATTGCTTTCAACTGTTCTTCAGCTGATGCCATTTCATGGTCTAACAATCTCTGAATCAGACAACTCTTGATGGGCTATATAATCAAAATAACAATCTTAAAAAGAGTTAACCATTCTCATCGCTTTTATGATCATTGTAGTCAATGTTACCAGTACAAACTTTAGATGGGTATCGTATTAAGTGGCAATACAAGTGTCGCAATTAATTAATTAAGTTGAATAACAAGCAAAAGATCGGTAGACACACGCTCTCTGGGCTCCAGATATTCTTAGTCATCAGTTTCCAGAGCAATTTTATAGAATTAGAATAAATGATCGCCAAAAGTAACTGGTATTGAAAGAAAAACCATTTATTTTGTCGCTCTATTTAGTGAATCATCCGGTTTTAACACCATATAGTGCTTCAGCTGCATTTCCAGCATCAAGTATAGAGATAAATTATCCCCGAGAAAAATGGCATATTAATTTACATATAATTTATACCAGCCCTAAAATGTAGATTAATTTGACATAATCTAATCGAAATTGTGTAATTAATGAGACATATGGTAATGCAAATAGTAGTACAATTGAAATGGATTGTTTGTTTCCGATTAGAAAAACATTAAGTCTGGGCATTAGGATGGACATGTATATTTCCACTGATTTGTTATAAACTGAAGCTGGTCAGTCTCTGTTGTTATATGTGCATCCTGAGCGGATTGCCTAGATATAGCGAATTATTCACAAGTATAATTTAAGTTGGATTTTGACTGGCAAGTGGGATCCAGGAGGCGCGTTTCGTCCTATTTGGGACTCATCGGTTGGATGTACCTGCATCCCGATGTTGATGTTCACAGTGGGATTCAAACTCAGCTGGTGAGTCCCATATAGAACCAAATGCGCGTACTGGATTCCACTTGCCAGTCACAATCCAACTTAAATAATTAAATCTTGGTGTATTAGAATTCAACTTTATTTTGATGAGTATTTTCACGCGTCCCTCTTTAGAATATAGTATAGAAAATTACTTAATATTACTTTTTACTCATACGACATTTAGGTAACTTAACGATAACTTGTTAGACAGACTTCATTTAGTTTTGAAAATAACATATTAAATTGTATTGTATGACCAGTAAGTTTAACTCAAAAATAACCAGCTTAAAATCTGATAATGAAAAATAGGATAATGATTCAGAAGTCTCTTATTTCTTTGAGTTTCATCCACTACTCACACATGAAATTTCAATAGATTTGTCTAATATGTTTATTCATTCAAGTCGATTTTAATCATTTGTAGTTTGATACTCTTTTATTTCTTTTCATCAAATTGATATTACAGGCGTTCATCATTGCATTCAGATCAAGTTTTCTACCTGAACTCATGTATAAACATGAAGTTAGGAGTGATTTGGTAGGATTTACTAATTTTACGCTTTCATGGGCTCCTCCAAATACTACGTCACAACCATGCAGGTTAGTAAACTTTGGTGAATCCATTAATATTTATTTTGCTGTAAAATAACGAATGCCCAGATATTTGTCTTAATAGATAATTAACTGCCTACATAATTTTAACGGCAGGACGACAGCAAACATAAAATTAGATATTTTCTGTGGTTTCTTTGCAAATCGAATTAGCTACTAATATGTTCGGTTTACATGGCTTGTAATAACTTGTGTATTATGTTTTACAAATTCAATAATAATTAAAAGAACTCAATCAAAATAGCGTAATTTGAGTATAGTCGGTAAATTATTTGCATTAGTACTTATCATACCTATAATATTTTAAGACCAATCACTCATAATGTAAATTAGACCCATATTCACTAATAGTCAACCAATATCACATATAATGATCAGATATCTAGCGTGGTGACTTAAATATATTCCTGAATAATGTTAATAATATTCGTGTCACCATAATTTGTTTTTTACTGTCAAAGGAAATTTATAATCTAATATTACTAATTAGCTTGAAATGTTGCTTCACTTAACTGAGAAAAAACACCATAGTATTTCAAAACATTGCAAAACTCATTTGAGAAATGTTGGACAGTTTTAAATAAAATTTACAGAAAACGTATTTGCAAGCTGTAAAATTCTCGTGTTAACTTTCAGTTTATATAGTTCACAGTTCATGCTAACATCCAGGTTTATCGATATTGACTATAATCCATTTATGTCTAAATAACATTGTTTTCGTAGATTCAGGATAATTCGTTGTGTTTACTGTACAACAGTCAAGTTTCTAATTAATAAAATCAAAATTGAATTAAATCGTAATAATTACTAATTTGTCAGTTGAATTATTACGAGTTTTACATTATAATCTACAAATACGGAGAGATTACAGAATTTACCGGATTGAAAAATTTTACAATCACTATTATCATAGTAATTATTCTATTTGCAGAAAATTACTATTTTATCAAAGCTTCTTCTTAATGCGCTTCTATGGTATGACCCATAAATCTACTTTTATAATAAAAGTGATAACTGAAATTAACAACTACGTTACAACATTTTGTCAGAGTGGTTTAAAGAAGTTTTGACTCACTTTCTGAAAATTAACAAAAAACTGAATAGTATGATTTCAACCACTGACAGATTTATTAACTAAACTCCACTTTAGGCTGACTAGTTTCAGTCCGTGACAAATCTACCGGAAGTTCCAAGTTCATCCTAATTATAGATTCCACCTTTTTAGTGGCTGACAGCCTATGATTTAGGAAATATATTATGGTAAAAGTTTTAAACTATTTTACAATGTTCAGTGGAATCAAAGTTATCGTTTGCATTGGCTTTTGATTTAGTTTGTAATCAACATTTAGATAAAATTCTTTGCTATATGTAAATAAATGTTCTTCCATATAGCCTATAGATTAAAATATTAATCACGCCACAGATGCATTACTCTTGCCAACTACCGGTAGTAATCAGTCTCACTTGACGATCACTTCAGTGTTCCTTATAAACTTTACGGAATAAAGTATGCTTCGAAGTTCAAGGAAAATGATGACATCAGCCACTTGGTTGTTGTTACTATACTAAACATTCAACGATTAAGTAGTTAATATAATGATCTAACAATCTCAGTTTCTACTGAATTACGACAGTAGTATGAAAGAATTTGCTAGATTTCTAATAGACAAAAATGAATATTACTGTTAATTAGATTTCGGTCAACAACAATATTATAGATAATAAATCATGATCTCCACTATGTTAACCGATATAATCAGACCCGTAAAAAAGTATTCATATATACTTGCAAAACCATCATTTAACTAGATGAGATTGATTGAACAAATCGTTTAGGAATGCAAGCTAATCATATGATTTATTTACATACTTTACAGATATAAAGCTTTTAGAGATAATAATGGAGAATATTCGATGTTCTTCTGGAGACTTTTGGCTTTTCGTCTAGCATTTGTCATTGTTTTCGAGGTAACTTAATAAGATATATGTATGAGTTGCTAGGATGTATTTTCTTGACGACAACTTAGCCTGCTTTGTATTGTAGTCAGATATGTGTATTTTAGTAAGCCATTTTTATAAAATGTTCTGTTCATTTGAAATTCACGTAGAATAGGTAGGAGCAAGTTCAAGTATGTTGTATTGATTGCATTTGGCGCTTTTTGTAAGCTAATTTCCACTTAGAAATTTCTTACTACAGTATCTATCATAATATTTATAATATTTTTCTTAAAGTTCATTATGATCTATCAACTAAACAGACACTGAAATTCTTCTAAATAAAACTTCAAGCTTTTCCCTAAAGACTTTATATGAATTTTCATCCAATAAAGAACTAATAGATTCATAACACTTAGGCTTCAACCGTTGTGACACATTTGAATACATAGTTTTAAACAATTTCGATGAATAAAATTAATAAAACTCCCAAAGTTTGCTCGATAGGCTGGTCCGAGATTCATTAGGAAAATAACCAAAAGTCAAAAGTATCGAATATAAATGTAAATAAGAGGTAAAATATCATCGGGAATGTCTAATCGTGTGCAGAACTTGAGTATATTACATGAGTCGTTATAGGTGAGCCAGTGTAAAGTATGTCATAGATAAAAGGCAGTTTGTATGGATGTGTAGTTTACCTGTTGCTAAAATATATTTGCACATACTTTGGGATTTTTATTAATTCCGTTCGCTGGGAATGAATACACGTATAATGTATTCAGATGTTTTCCTTAGACAGATCACTAATAATTATTTTTCAAACAAATTACTACACTTAAATAATGATATTTTAGATCTAAATAAACTTTTTGACCACGTAATGACATTAAAACAGAAAATAAATCAAAGGTTTAGATCTGTTCGCCACAGATTATCATTAACGAATAAAACTGTGGGAAATTCTTACTGTTCGTTTACCAATTAGTTCGTATAAAGGACATATTAATTGCTGTTTCATGCAGAATTTCGTGATACTAAATTGCTTATGTATATAAAACATAACCTACACCTTCATCAAAGTAGATGTTTTGGACACCAATGTCTTATAAGAAATGTCTTTTAAACTCAAGCAGTCATCATGACTTAATGTAACTAGTATTCAGAAAGATAATATTTTTTAAAGGTGATAAATGTTTAGTTACACATATATTTAACTTGGATTGTTTTTGATATTAACAAATAATTGTTAGTTGACCTCGTTACTGACGATGGACTTTGTTTTGTAGCATGTGGCATTCGTTTTAGCAAATGCTCTGGACTTCTTCATCCCTGATGTACCAAGTGGTTTAAAAGAACGTATTCAAAGAGAACGATTTCTAGCTAAGCAGGCGCTTTTGGATATTAGTTTGGTAAATCTAACTTGAATTTGTTTTGTCTTCTTACTTATTATTTTCATCACTACATCTATAAAGGAAATAATGGTATACATTGTGTTTCTTGTAGCTTTATTGGAAATTTTTCATTAGGCAGTTTGCTTAAAGTTTAACTTAAGTTACAGGATTATCTCCTCAGATAAGATTTAGCTAAATAACAGTTGATTGATAAGTTTTTAGTGTAAACTGGGTAAACAAGTAAATCCCTTCGTGGTGATATTTTTCCGACCACAATTTACTGTAACTAAGTTAATTAGCAAGTTTAAACCTTTATACATCATCATTTGGATAGTTTCATCCAGTTTTTCATAAGAAACCTCAGGGTTTACTCAAGATTTTTCTGAACTAATGTTGAATAACTGGTGACATAGTAACTAAATTTGCATTCTGTGATTTCTACGTGGATAATAACAACCAATATCTGTAGATATTTGCCACTAACAAAAATTTTAATATAGGTGAATTGTATTTAAACAAAGAACGTAATCTCAATTTTATTCAGCGTTATAGTCTATCTGTGTGCACAAGTGAATTATACCAAAGCTTTTAGATTGCTCCATGTAAAAAAAAACACTAACAAATGTATCACCTTGGATAAATTCAGTTACTATCAGCACGGTATGTTGATATATCATACTTGCTACAATGAGTAGCAGTGTAGTGATCCCTTTAAACAAATATCACTGTGTATTTACTCAGTTTGTATTTCATAGATCTGCTAAGCTCAAAGAAAGAAATACTCAAATTCAATCAAAAAGTTTTATGTCGACTGTTATGAATGTTGTTTGTCCACCTTCAATACATTAAAAATTCGATAGGTTTTGTTAACATTGGACGTTTGTAAATTCAATAGACGTCAGTTTTAGCCTACTGATTAAAAACGTTATGAAAAATAAACTAAATGCATTCTAAAGTACATGAATAATTATTCAAATATTAACGTCAGTTTAATCCGCGGTTCATCAATCAGCTTATTCTGTTCAATGAAGTTTTAGCATAACTTTATCAAACCAACTATAGACCTAGACTTTTGTTTATTTATCTGATTCACCATCTAACTAATTGCATATCGTTGGTGAATTTTGTTCATATATTACTTACACATACTTTTCTATGTTTCTGAATTACATTTATCAGACGTCAAGTAAGTGAACCTTGATTACCTTTCAAAAACGTTATAGAGGAAAATCAAAGGGAAATGTAATGAAATTTTGTATAACACATGCACTCCGTTGTTAACTTTCGATAAATAAATTGCTTAAATGGTATCCAGGTTTTTAAACAATAATGTAAACAATTGTTGTGAAAGATTAATTTCAATTGGTTATGTCACTGGTAACCTAGGAATTGTAGCCATTATTAATTATATTATCAACGCGTTATTAAAAATAGAAGCATAAACGTAAACTTACAAATCAATAAAAAAAAACGACATACTACTCAGAATAGTGTGAATTCATTTTATTTTGTTGGGTTACATCATCTACATTACAGTGGTAATCTTCAGTGAATAATGGCATCATAATAAGTAGTTATGAATATTGGTAATTGAAAACAAAACTCCGAAGTGATATGAGATATCCTTATATATACATATATATGACTATCTGGATTTCGGAAGGCGATAAAATGGAGTATTTAACAGTTATGGAAAACTAGACAAGTTGGTAGAAGTTTTGAAGAATTGGGTCAGTGAAAATCTCTGATAGTTAGAAAGATAATCAAAACAAAGATGTTTGAACGAAGAATATTTTCCTTGATACATTCGCCTCAGCTACAACAATGATAAGTTTAAAATCAATGGCCACAAATTAATGGCCAAGTTTAAGGTAAATTTACTTTCTAAAAGTCACTGCGTATGAATTTGAGGTCGCTAGCAAATTACAGTAGTTTATATGGAAACAATGATCATGTAACTTACATCATGCGTAAGCTTTAAGGACATTATAGTAACAAGATTATTAATGATTGACATAGGGTAACAAAACGACAATCCTATCAGGTGTTATACGCCTAGTAACACAAAATGATATCGATAATTAGGGATTCGTAAAATAGGATGTGATAATCAGACGCGTCACATTTGTGAAAGACTAATAATAATAATAATAACAGAAAGTATTATAACCAGATCAAATGTTTGGAAGATTACGTAATACATGAAAATGATAAGGGTAATGTGAGAAATAGAGGGTTGGAGTGAGTGATATTCAGGTTCACTACGTATTCATACGATCAATAATAATAATAATGTTCATTATACGCGGAATACTTAGTAAGAAGAATATTAATGGAGTGGAGATTTATAAATAATAATTTTTAAAAAAGTAAACTTACGTTAGGGAAATACAACGAGAGAACATTCTGTGTACACTAGTCCAATTAAATCACCCTATAATTTAGGTGAATACAGACATATTCGATCTTGTATTGGCCGCTATGAAAGAAGAAGTTGGATATTGCTTATGTCGATTGAAACATCGTATGATTAACTGGTTTTGAAAAAAATGTTCACACAATAGAATACTGTATATTATTGGTTCAAGTTGTCTATATGACCCGTCTGAACCAAATGGACTAACATGGGACTATTGATGTTTTCGACAGCCTACTTCGTACACATTCTATGGGGTAATCGCTGGCAAATAGATGTGAATTTCTTAGAGCATTTGCGAATGTAGCTTTCTCAGAATCAGCAGCTGAGCTGATAGATGCAAAAACAAGGGATTAGCCTGGACAATTTATCTTTTTAATCATGGTGTCATCATGAGTTGGGTAGAAGGCATCGATTACAGTTATCTTGTGTTGTATGTTATTTGGATTGAACTGCGTAACCTTATCAAAAACATTCCGCTGGGTGCGATTTTTTATTTGCTATGTGAATCTGCTCTCCATTTACTTTCCTAAGTGTATCTTTGTAAATAATCTTACCGGCATAGGTATTTATTCTAAGAGTCTTATGAAATGGTTTCGTTTTTCATCGACTGTTTCAGGAGAGCGTATGCTTGTTATTAGATAATGGATGCTTTACAATAGATATCTTTCATGATGTAAAAGAGGGAATGTAAGAAAATTTGTGTATTGCCCTAATTTTTAGCCTTTGTTCTTGTTTGTTCCTAGTGATCCATCTATTCTCTTTGTGAGAAAAGAACGCTATTTTACCTTCATTTTCTTCTGCGTTGGTGAACTTAATAGTTGGATGAACTACATTAAACTGACTGAAAATTGCAGAATTATTAGTCTGTTGTTTACAAAGAGTGAATGGATCACTAAGATATCGGAAGTACAGTGGGAAATTTTACAATGAGTTGTACAATTATATGTTTGGTAAAGCAACAATAAACTAGGTATAGGGTGATTTACAGAATTTAAAGATATTCCTGAGGAATGTAATAATGATATTGTTAACTAATAAGCAAAGGTGAATATTTAATCACGTTTATCAAGACAGCGATAGATTCGCAACAGTCTTTTTTAACCACGTATTTGGTTTGGGGGTTTTGAATTTCATCTGCTTCAGCTGAATCGTAATGAAACTGAGTCTATTTGGTGTTAGCTGTTTTAAAAGTTTGAAGAATGTTGAAAGTATGATTCTAAACAGTAAAACGAAATTGAAAGTCGACACAATGTCAAAATCCCTCGATCCTTTAAAATAAACAACAGCAAATCGACGTAATTTTATTATGATTCAAATGAAGCGGTTACATTTAAAAGATCCAAACCAAATATAGGTTCCAAAAGAGAGTTGTCAATCTACCATAATCATGGTAAATGTCGCCAAATCTATTCTTTCATTTATTATCATCACCAGTTACTACTTTGTTATTAATATTACTATTTACATTAGTATTATATTTGTTTATAATAGTTTAGGCTTAGTATTTACTACTTCCTTATAATAATCCTTTTAATTGCTCGTGATTTTTACTGACCCAATTCTTCGAAACTTCTACCAACTTGTCTAGTTTTCCATAACTGTTAAACACTCCATTTTATCGCCTTCTGAAATCCAGATAGTCATGCTCACAGTATATCAACTTTTCAAATGTTTACCTTTTAAATGACCTTAAGTATGAATATATATATATATATATATATATATATATATATATATATGTATATATATATAGTAAGGATATCTGATATCACTTAGGAGTTTTGTTTTCAATTACCAATATTCATAACTACTTATTATGATGTCATTATTCACTGAAGATTACCACTGTAATGTAGATGATGTAACCCAACAAAATGAATTTATTTCATTCTGAGGCAAATATTAGTTTTGTTTTATTATAATTTATAGAAAGAACTAATTGCATGATGTTTTATCATTAACATACTTTAAAAAAAAGTCTTTCGGATTATGATAATATATGATTATGAAGGTGCTGGATTTTATTCATTTACATATTGACATTCTTCTATTAAATTGTTTTCATTACTTACAAATTTTACAGAAATGGTCACTTTATCATTTGATTTACAGTGCTGAATCATATTCTGTTTCTTAACATGAATTATTTTTTAATATAACTACGCTTTCAACTTTCCTTTTTTGTATCTTAGGAGTCAAGACAACCGGAAGTAACGAAAGATGATTGTGAAGAATAATAAAATGAATAAGCTCTCAAGTGACTTATCCAAGTGATTCTATTATTGAAAACATATCTTCAATATTCGCTATTAATGTGTTTCGGTTTAGCGAACTTTCTTAATTCTAAAATATCTCTAGAAAAATATGCACTTCATCTCATACAAACTCATGAACAGAATAATTGTGTATTATCAAAAAACCTAGCACTACATTAATCTTTACTTTGTTACACGGTATATTAATTTTTCAATAGATTGAATAGTTTTATTACTGTGTTTTTAAGAAACTTATAATTCTACAACAAAAAAACTGAATAATCAAGTTTCATTTGTATCCATCGTATTTAGAAAATATTAGGCTACACATTAAGGTCTATACAAGAGGCACTTTTAACTTTATACACTTAAGTAACTATGATTTATTTGTTTTTAAAAGTTATTCATTCTTTGACAGTAAAATTGAACCCCCGTTTGGAGGGTAATCCAGTAATCATACAATAATAGGTATTATAATTCAGTTGAATAATTTTACCGTATACTAAGAGTGAAAATATAAGTAGCTGGTATACATCAAGCTTGATAACTTTTACTAGCTCAACTTCTACAGAAATGGTTTATTTTTTAGTAGCATGTTATTCAGTAATTTTAAAAGTTTATGTTTTTTTCTTAAGCTTCTATAAGCTAAATTTGTACATATGTAAATGTAAATGAATTAAGATTTTTCCAAACCTGACTAAGCAATACCGATTAGTGAAAAAAATTTATGGATATTAAATTACTTAGTTCCATTTTGTTTGCTTGTAGATTGGATGCACCAGCATCTGACAGTATTTAAGCACATGATCTGTATAAAAATGATGAAATGAAACAAGCTATGCATCATGAATCTCAACGTTAGTCATGGAATGTACCCGCGGACATTTATTATACAACTTAAAACTTGACAAAAATGCGAGTCGACTAAATTCATTAATTTTATTTGACTGAGATACTAAACTGAAAACCACAAGTTATTAAATTTTGCAACTATTCTAATGATTATTGAATACTATATTACGTTTCTAATCTTTAACGGCATCCAACTAACTATTAGCAATTAATAAATCAGCAAAATAATCAAAATCAAACGCTAAGAAAAATAATTATATTATAAAACATAATCTTATCAAACTGATTTGCAGCTTTTTTAGTAAAATCTTGAAAATCACATAGTATCAAATACAATATCGTCAAGAGGGAGATAATTGTGTGTATTTGTAGAAAAATAATGTAATTACAAGACGTTCCGCTCATTTTCCAGCATCTCGATAAATGATTTTCGTGCTATTTGAGCCAATTTACCCGATTCTTCATCCCCGCATTGTCTTACTAAATTTGACAGAGGACCATTACCACTTATTTGAATTCCACTGGCATTTGGCAAGCAATTTTCCTCGATGGTGTGATCTATTTTGTCAGCTTCAGCAAGATCAGGATTAAGAAGTACATGAGGATGGCCGCATTCTACAACTTCTCCACTCTCCATAACCACCACCATTTCATTACCTATCACAGTATGCAGTCTGTGTGCCACTGTTATAACTGTTAATTTCTTAAAAATGCTTCTGAGAGTTTTCTGAATGATAACATCGGTACTGAAATCAAAAAAATACGAGCAAAAAATAACGTCACTACTTAAGCACAAGAAATTCAAAATTAACAATATAACGTTAAATTAGTTAGAAATTACCTAGGATCAACATTGGATGTTGCTTCATCTACCACCAATATGTGACTTCCGCTCAAAATTGCTCGACTTAATGCTAGTAATTGTCGCTGTCCAGTACTAAGGTTAGAACCACCTTCACTGATTAACGAATTCAAACCGCCTTCGAGTTTTCGAACTGTCTTGTCTAACTGCACCTGCAGACAGTAAAATATAATTATATGTATTTAGCAACTCGGCAGAAAATAACTTTATTAAGACTTCAGAACACGTTATCAAACAATTTGTTTATCTTGGTTGGTTAGTGTGAAGATCTTTGAACCTAATAATACAGGTCAGCTCCTCATATCAAAATTATTTATCATAATACCATAACACAGTCTCTTCATGAAACAAGATAGTTGTAATTAGTTTATAGAGATACTTTAGGGCATTAAGTTTGGTGTTTTCTTTTCAACCTGTTAAAATCCTATTAATCTGATAGCAAGCACTCCTAGGTTGTAACCTTATCCTCAAAATATGAAGAAAGATACTAAGCAGTGATGTTTTCTTAGTTAAGGATAGTGCCAAAATGTATAGCATAAGAGCGGATTAAATAATTAAAATAAGAAATCAGTTTTAAAAAGTTGAAGTTTTCCTAGTCAATCATCAATGACTTAGAGCCTGGTATGTGTGTATTAGTACAGTTTTCCGAACCACATCAGCAGAAGAAAAATACAAAAGTACTGAAAGTATTGGTTGTGTCAGCGACCAATAGAATTACTTGTCACGGAGAATATGATTAAAGGCGTTTGACTTTTCGAAGGAAATTAAAAATCTTTCCACGAAAGTTGTTGTTCGAGCTTAGGTCAACTTCCAAAGCAAACAGAAAAAATAGATGTGATAATTTGCTCTCAAACTTAGTTCCATATATACTCTGACCAGACTATGGAAGTTGCTATTTGATAACCTCACAAACATAGGGTATATCGCGTTAGCTCTTCATACTGGTATGGTGATATCAAGTGAATAACCACTGCACAATCTAGAATGCGCGTTTCAAAGACACAGCTTACTTAAGTGTCAGGAAATTTTATAGTCTTAGCTATTTTAACCTGCTGCCAAAACTATAAACTAACAGGTGGTTTAGAGTGAAGTGACCTTGGATAGCGTTGCGCAAAGTAAAGTCCTCAGTATTGGTGATGCGTGTAGAAGGAATAAATGACAGATAATGATTGAGATCTCAGCATTTAATTTTCGATCTATGAATCTTAGTTAATACGTTCTAACATATTATCTAAACTACCGACAAACAAGATAATAATACTGGAAATGTGTTCAGTCAATAAAACTTTATGCGCACTTAACATAAAAGCCAAGATTACTGAGCTTCATGAACATAAAAATTTTAAGAATTTAATCCCTAGAACAAACGATCAAATCTAATCAAATAAAGAGTTAACAAAAGAACTACATGAGCACCGATACGTGGTGCCACTAACTAAATAGAACCACTTAGAGCAAACGACCTGATTTATAAAACGGAATAGAATCTCTTGATGTATTAAAGTTACAAAGATATCAGTGTGCATATATAGATAAGAGTGCTTAACAAATTAAAAAACAAACTAGAAAAAAAACATTTATATCCTTTCAGATATCTCCAACTTTAACTTTGTAAGATACATAGGCTAGTTAAATAACTTGCAGGAAAAAATTCATCTGAGTAAATTTATTTTAAAAGAACTTACACTTTCCAAAGCCTTCCAGATTTCTTCATCAGTTTTCTCACCTAAAGGATCCATATTCATTCGAACCGTCCCCGTGAACAGTATAGGGTCCTAATTTGTCAAAATGTTTATTGGATAATCCTCTATAAATATGTTTATTCATTGGTCAACTGGGAATAATATTATAATGTCACGTACATTTCCAATGTATCTAACTAAGATCAAGCAAATAATTAAATCTACTGCAATCAAAGTTACTATTATGTAATAATAAGCTCAGAACTCCATGTATCACTGTATGTACCTCCATCCCTCCAAGACTTTCTATATTTTTACGATGGGTAGACTTTTACATATATTGAATAATCAAAGCCTAGGTAGATTAATGTTAAATTAGCTGATCAAACTTTATAAGTTTAAGCAAATTTAGTAATGATAAATGAAACTGAAAAATCTTTACGTAAGTGGAAAGAGCTTAATCTAAAATAATTATTTAAATTAAACGTCATCTGACTAAGTTATAGACAGTAAGAGTGCTTATTCGAGTACTTATATAAATTACTAATTTCGCAATTCTAACATACAAGACTGCAAAATCTAATTTATGGAACAAATCCTGTTGACTCTGATTAACTCTGTACAGAAGAATCCTCTTACAAAATCTTTGTTGTTTCCGAAGTACACCTAAATACACAAAAGCCTAATACACCTGTTGAACTTAAAAATCTACAGATGAATTCAGCAGTGACATTATATATTCAATAACTATCAGACTGATATTAAAATTGTCCAGACACAAGAAAAAGGGTCCAACTATCTACAAAAGTGGAAGAACAAACAAAACACGTTTCTTCGGTACCAAATAGTGTATACATTCAATAATATTTCCTTACTTGGGAAATAATTGCCATTCTTTTTCGCAAGTAATCTAACTGTAAATATTTGATATCCACATCATCAATTAATATGCATCCTCTCTCACCTTCTACAAGCCGAAATAAGGCAGAGATTAGGGTGCTTTTACCGGCGCCAGTCCGTCCGACTATACCCACCTAATAAAGATATTTCAAAGTTGAGAATATGTTTTATAAATTTAATCTTTGCAAACTTTCTACGATAAGTACTTGTTCTCTGAATTTCTGGTATTATTCCATTAAATAATTTTTTTGATATCTGTTGGGGTGGGAAATTAATGTATGCTATTACACATGCATTCTAACTATAAGTATGAAATGTTTATTGGATAATCCTCTATAATAGTTTATTCAGTGGTCAACTGGGAATAATATAGAATGTCACGTCATTTTCCAAGGTATCTAAACTAAGATCAAGCAAATATTAACTCTACTGCAATCAATAGTTACCTATTATGGTAAATAAGACATAGCTCCGAACGCCATGTATCACCTGGTATGGTACTCCATCCCCTCCAAGAACTTTCTATATTTTACGATGTGGTAGACTTTTACATATATTGAATAATCAAAGCCTAGGTAGATTAATGTTAAATTAGCTGATCAAACTTTATAAGTTTAAGCAAATTTAGTAATGATAAATGAAACTGAAAAATCTTTACGTAAGTGGAAAGAGCTTAATCTAAAATAATTATTTAAATTAAACGTCATCTGACTAAGTTATAGACAGTAAGAGTGCTTATTCGAGTACTTATATAAATTACTAATTTCGCAATTCTAACATACAAGACTGCAAAATCTAATTTATGGAACAAATCCTGTTGACTCTGATTAACTCTGTACAGAAGAATCCTCTTACAAAATCTTTGTTGTTTCCGAAGTACACCTAAATACACAAAAGCCTAATACACCTGTTGAACTTAAAAATCTACAGATGAATTCAGCAGTGACATTATATATTCAATAACTATCAGACTGATATTAAAATTGTCCAGACACAAGAAAAAGGGTCCAACTATCTACAAAAGTGGAAGAACAAACAAAACACGTTTCTTCGGTACCAAATAGTGTATACATTCAATAATATTTCCTTACTTGGGAAATAATTGCCATTCTTTTTCGCAAGTAATCTAACTGTAAATATTTGATATCCACATCATCAATTAATATGCATCCTCTCTCACCTTCTACAAGCCGAAATAAGGCAGAGATTAGGGTGCTTTTACCGGCGCCAGTCCGTCCGACTATACCCACCTAATAAAAGATATTTCAAAGTTGAGAATATGTTTTATAAATTTAATCTTTGCAAACTTTCTACGATAAGTACTTGTTCTCTGAATTTCTGGTATTATTCCATTAAATAATTTTTTTGATATCTGTTGGGGTGGGAAATTAATGTATGCTATTACACATGCATTCTAACTATAAGTATGAGAAGTTAAAGTGTAAGTTGTTCGTTAAAATGATCAGTATAAACATAAATTAAGAAAGATCAACTTTGTATAAAGTACCATTGAGAAATATGAACAACCCCGTCTTTTAAAGTACAGTCATTTTTGCAACGAATGCTAGTGTTGATGATCAGCTAATCATTTCTGTAATTCATTCTACCCACAGCTTTAGGAAAATTTAGAAGAGTGAAGGCTGTTTTTCTACTAAACACTCTGAATATCTACCTGGCGTTCAGTGTAGATATGATATTTGAAAATAGCACTGTTTAATGTTTTCATCACTTCAAATTATAGACTTTATAGGAAATGTTTGCTCTGAAACTATAGCTGTTCAACGCTTGTAAGTTAGCACACGTATATAACAGGAAGAAATGATCAGTATGTTCCTTACTTTGGTAACCTACCGCTAATTTAATTACACTAGTGACATCACTTTCCGAATCTAATGCATTTTTCACCATCATATCATCTTTAATTTATAAACTTATCTAAGTGACTGAGTATTATTCTTATCAACCACATTTACCCTTAAGTTATTTCCACCAGCTCTTCACATAATCAATTAGTCACTTTCTACAACTCTATTGTATATTATGTACATTTGCACCATACTTCTCAAACTTTCAACATTATTAAAAAATTCATTATATTCATGGATCCAAGTTTTTAACTAGCTTCGTCTTTAATTATGTCAAACTTAGTTGTTTGTATTCGTCACAGGATGATCGCGATGAAGTGCCACTAAAAACCAAGAAATACTGTACAGCTACCTCATCCTAGTACGAGGTTCCTTCGAAGCGTGAAACACACTTCTCTACACGAAAATCGGACCTAGGACCTTGAAGTCTTACGGTAAACACTCAATCATCGGTACTACTGGATTGGTGTTCTGCGGTGAATTTCCATTTCGAACAATTTGTGATAAGCTTTACTTAAATTATTTTGAAAAGTTAAAGGTCGTTTGTAGCTGGCAGAAACCCAATGAAGTAAAATCAATTGCACCTATTCCGCTCCGTTGTTGTCGACGTTCTTTTCAAATACACCTAAAGTTCAATATGCTTTGTAAAAAAACTTTAATCATATTGTCATTACACTACAGAAGACACTATTATAATGTCAAGGTATGTCAATATTATATACCTTGCATCCTGGTTTTATGTCTAGATTTATGTCCTTTAGTGCCCATGCATCCGATGAGGCATAACGCAGTCCAAAGTTTTGAAACTTAATGTGACCGTGTGACGGCCAATTATAATCTAATCGTAGTGTGTCTAGCTCTTCAGATATTTCTGGTTCCAGTTCCACATATTCAATAGCACGTTCTACGGACACCATCTGTACATAATAAAATAAAAATGGCATCATCAAGTAATATGAAATAGATGAGTACCTTTCAACTGTTTCAATAAAACTTAAAGAAACGAAGATTTAATCAGGCTTAATATACTTAGCTATCTTTAATTTAGTACAGATGTGTAAATTATTATGAAATTTAGAGTTGATAGGAGTTTGGTAAGTCATCTGGATAGCTTATAATTTATTGAGTAATTCAGCCTTCGCATTTAAAGGTTTTTCAGAAAAACCGTTTCTGCTGCCTTGATTTTGGCGACGGGATTGCCAATTGTGGTAAAGCAGTCAGAATATACTGACTGAAACAAGTGTTCCTTGAAATTCTGACATACAATGTGAGTCGGTTGAAGAGCGGTAAGATTAAAGGCAGAAAAACTAATGTCTGAAAACGAGGTTCCATTGAAGATTATATAAAGGTGTTTTAGACAATCAGTTTAACTGCTATGTTGCCTTACCACGGATACAGTGTAGCGTTAGAAAATTTCGTCAACCGCAAATGGAGAAAAACAGGCTGGTTCCAGATCTGATTATGGTTGTATTTACCAAATATTCACCATTCGTTAGGTTTTAGTAAATAGACAGAGTTTTTGGCGTCGGACAATAGTAGTCTTCCTTGACTTGAAAGAAGCATTTGGCCTTGAAGACAGAAAGGCGTAATAGCAGTGTCTATCATTAAAAGGAGTACCTTAAAAATACATCGACTTTATGAAGGATTTTTACTTAAACACTATAGGTCGAGTCAGAGCGTATGGTGAACTATCATCTGAACTTATAACTTCGAATGGTGTCTGCCAAGTTTCCCCACTGTTCTTAGTTCTGTTTACTCCCACAATAAACATACTTTTGAAAATAACGCTGTCATAGTCAAAGATTTTATGAATTGATATACTACTAGGAGGTTCATTAGTTGACTGAGAAAATGCATATAACATAGTCCTGTTTGATGAAGACTCTGCTAAAATGCAGTCCTATGATAGTATCAACCAACAGCACAAACATGATCGGGATGCTTTTCACCATCTCTAACTATAAACTATTGCTTAAGGACCTGTCTATATCAACGTCTAAATTAAAGATAGGGAGTGAAGTAGTTGAGCATGTTAATCACTTCACTTACACTAGAAGTCTCATCAGCTTTAATAGGTTGCTATCTGGCGAAATCTAGGCACGAACTAATAAAGTTCGTCTGGTTCTTGTCAAATTCATGTCATTTATGTCGTGGGTGAGGTATTCATCTATCAACAAAAGTGGAGAGAGTATACCGTTCAGCAGTTTGTTCTAGCTTACTGTATGAATGTGAAACGTAGCCATTATGTGTAGATGACATTCGTAGGTTATCGGTTGTTGATTGTCGATGACTTCGAAACATCGCTGGCATCTGCTGGGACCACCGGGTAAATAATAATGGAGTTAGACTCTAGGTATTGGGGAGAAAGGCAAATCAGTTGACAATGTTGTGAAGCTTCATTGACTGAGGTGGTTAAGATATTTGTTATGCATACATAACCACCGTCTACCGCGACGCGCGTAGTTAATTCACGTTGTCGAAGGAGCGGAGGCCAAATTAAAACATAGCATCAGTCCATGAAGTTACTGTCTGCTGGTCTGTACTGTGTTGTTAGATTCTGACTACCTGATTAATATCTTCACGAATACAGAAATCAATAGTTGGACGCTCTAGGTGACATGGTCCAGAATTGGTCACAGTAGTACAAGTTCATTCACTCTTTTTCCGCCCTTAAATCATGGGCTTTAAACCACTCTGTACCTTTTTTCATAAACTATCTCTATCTCCCTGTATTATATTCTATATGTCCAATCTGTTTTTTTTTATTATTATCATTGAAGTAACTGTTAATTCTACTAATTTGGTGTTAATCTTGCTCTGCTTCTAAGATATGACAATTTGGGCTAACGCACGCGTGTCAGATTCTATGTTGTACTTACACGCATACATATGCACATATATCTACATGATCTTTAAAACATTTATTACCGACTGAAATGCGTAACAGGTTCACATAATCCACTTATATTATATAATGTATTAGAGTCACCAAACGGAATAACAGTTACAGACTGTATGAATCTATGAATAAAAAGTTGATATTAATAAATTGCCAATTTTAAACTCATAGTGGTTTAAAAAAATTACGAAACTCAAAAGTTACTGATCTACATCCACTCTACATTGTTTACTTATTTTATGAATAGGTTTAGGAGTAAGCTTGTGCCGTTTTCAATATGAAGAGTAATTCGAACAAATAAACAATTAACAGAATTAGTCAGCACTATGATCTTTACAATACTATTTCAAAAATGTATAACTCAATGACTCACAAGATTTTCGACTTCAGCGCTTTGCCGTACGCTCCATTGGAACAGTCCAATCAAGCTATTTGAATAAGTGAACATCAAACCTACATCAGCTCCCAGTATTTCTGTGATACAAGAAATGAATTAAAATAATAATACTGGTTCATACTGAAGTTTTTAAAATGAAAACTTAATTTATGAATGTAAATGTCTGAAGAAGTTTAATACTAATAGTCTGTTACAATCAGTACATTACTTCATAAATAATATAGTACATGTAAAACTTGAATCTTTTAGCTATTTATTGTATTGATACTATAAAAGTCCATCCAAATAAATGTAGTATGAAATTAAACGTTACTTTCACTTTTCGTGATTGTTAGTATCGAGTTATTCATAGTACGAAGACATTGTTGAATATTATAGACAGAATTATATTTTGCTACGTGAAGCTTTATAATTAAACTTATGCTACGTGAAGCTTTATAATTAAACTTATGTAAATTTCACATCAACTCGAAACCCTGTGAATTTCATAATCAGGAAAGTGCATCCTTTATACATAAAAAGACTATAGACCAGCATGAAACTAAAATACCATCAAGCTGAATTGAAACATATAATTAGATAACCAAACTACTCACATTCAGACATCAAAAATATTTTAAAAAAACGATTTAAGAGAAATAACTATTTTTAGTCAATAGTTACTCATGATAATGAATTTTAACATGTAGAATGATAAAATGAACGTCACAAGTTTGACGATATCTCTCGAATCTTGTACTTAAACCATAATTATTCACTGATGTACTTACATAGAGTAAAGTGTGTTTAATTTTGTTAAAAATGTCTCGAAACATCATAAATTTACAATAAATGTACGAAATGATTGATATAATTCAATTAAATATTTTATTCAACATATGAAAACATAAATGACGAATGTAAACATAATTATTTTAGGAAGTTTTAACATAATGATTAATGTTATTTGTCTATTCAAGAAAACAGATTATTCAAATTTGACGTAAAGATTACCATGTGCTAGACAATTTAAATATATGTGTATACATAAAATTCTTACCTGAGTATATTCCTAATACTAAACATATAATTGAAATGAAGGCAATAAATGTTGTACACAAAATATCCAAACGTATGGCTAACCAAATTTTTGCAGCTAAATTAATGTAGAAGACGTTTGTAAAATCGTTTGTCACGTCATAAAATCTGTTTAGATAGAATGATTCACTTCCAGAGGCTCTAATACACGGCAAACCTTGTAATGTAATATTTACCCACGAAAGCATTGGACTGCGCGCTAAATAATATGTAATAAATGCATATTGTACACAAACATAATTACCGCTTCATGGTTATGTATTTCTAATAAGAATTAGTTGAAATTTAGTAGGACGTATTTTCATCGAGTTTTGAAAGGAAATTAGCTTGCTGATAAAAATTACTTTCCATACTACTTTGTATATAGTAGGAAATTAATAATACGACAACGCTGTCGCAGATGCATCCGTAAAACTGTTTTCCCTTAAACAAACAGGGTTTAATAATGAAAGTACTTCTAACAACTTTTTCAAAAATGCTACTATAGAATCATAATGCCAACTATTATTTGCATTATGAATTCCTTATCTTAACAGGTCAGCAATATTACATATATATATATATATATATATATATATATATATATATATAAGTTCAGGATGCCAGCAACAGTGAAAATAGAGAGGTCAAAAAATCTAAATCTAAACAAAACTGCATTGCATGCAGTATAAAACATACATCACGAATGAGCCTACTAATCATTTGTTTGCGATAATAAGTTTCTGTAATGTTTTATATTTCATGTTTGGATTGAAAGATATAGAAGATTAGGTATAGACAAATCAAACATTGTAGTTACTTCACACGACTAAACAACGCCAAGCAAGCTAGTACTAGCACGATAAAAGTAATCCTCATGTTAATATTATGTATATCATCCCCATATTCATTCAGTAGGTGACGTTGATGCAACTATATTAAAACACTCCACATTACGCTGTCTACAATGAATGTAATATGGATTTCCGAAGACAATCTTTACGATATGTAACAGTAGCAGCTCACTAGTGACTGACTTTTCGAGGTAATTCCCTGAGTAATAGTGAGATGTGACTAGTAAAGTTCAACTGTGCCAGGAATAAGGCAGTTACCACCGATAGCAATCGATGAGATCGCGCAATCGTATCACGAATTGAGTTAGTTAGAAATATCAGCTACTGGGGGCCGACTCTGTGGTAAGACGTTAGCGGCAGAGAAAGAGGGTCCTAGGTTTGATCCCTGATGGGGTCATAAATGCGCACCTCTGAAGAGTCCCATATTAGGACGAAACGGCTATCCAGTGCTTCCTGGTGGCTAATGGTTGCCTAATTCACACCGATTCATGATATCAAACTCACATGTAACAATTTATTTGAAAAATCGATTTGACCAATAGGGAACTTTTAAAGCATGTCTTCTTATGGTCAGTAGTATAGTACACTAGTAATTTAAAAAATACGAAAATCACAATTGTAATTGATTTTTATGAAGATTGTTGAATCAGGATATGATATCACGAACTGATCTGAGTTAGATAACCATTGAAAACCAGGAAGCACTGAACAAATGTTCCGTTCTAATATGGGACTCCTCAGCGGTTCACACTCACGACTTCACCAAGGAATCGATCTCAGAACATTCGGGCTTCGAAGCGAAATTCGAGGTAAACACGTAACCATTAGATCACTGGACTGACCAGCTTCCAACGGCTGATATTTCTAACTTAATCAACTGGCGATAGAATTGCTCAGCCTCATCGATTGCTTACGGTGGGTGCTTCACATCGAGCTTAACTTATCACTTCAACAATTTCCACAATACACATATACAGTCGGCATTACCTTATCAGTGACCAACTACTGAGGGGTAATTATTGGAGTTTTAGTGTGATTCGATTAGTGAAGTTCAACCACTTCACGTGTAAGTCAGTTACCTCGCTGATGGTAAATGGATGAGGGTGAGCAATTCTATCGCCAGTTGATTAAGTTAGAAATATCAGCCGTTGGAAGCTGATCAGTCCAGTGATCTAATGGTTACGTGTTTACCTCAAATTTCGCTTCGAAGCCCGAATGTTCTGAGATCGATTTCTTGGTGAAGTCGTGAGTGTGCATTGCTGAAGAGTCCTATATTAGAATGGAACATCTGTACAGTGCTTCCTAGTTTCAAATGGTTATTTAACTCAGACCAGTTCATGATATCCAATTTGAAAATACATTATTTCTTTCAATACACTGGATACAATGACACAAGTACTGGCAAACATGCCAATGTTTTATGAAATCGAATAACTGTATTCTTACCAGTTGCTTCAATTCTTTTCAAATCTCTGGATAAACGCATATAACTTCTACGAATTATCCAGAAGAAAATAGAAAGTATTATAACAGGAATAATTGCCCAATAACTAGCAATCATTGTAACAACACAAAAATTCACCACAAGCGTTAAACACTAGAATTAAAAAAACATGGAAAACAATGTAAAATAATTTGTATTCAACTTTCATAATAATTATAATATAACGAATAGGTTTCTCATAGGTGAGTCAGAAACAAAAGGAAACACTTTTCTGTTAACTACGTGTCATTTTTGCTAAAATGACATATAGTGAAATTAGTTTTCTCATTAAACATCAAATAATTTAAATAATACGGTATGCAAGTATCATAAAATAAATATATTTTGGGTGGGGAATAAAAATATGTCATTTTAGTTTAAAGAAAACAGATTTCACAATGGATACTACTTTAAAGCACTTCCAGTTCACTGTGATTTATATTGCAAAAGATTTGGACTGATTATGATAAATAAACAAAAATGTGAAAAGAGAAATAAAATAAGAGTTACAAAAATATGTTTGGGGAAAGGAGACCATCTTATCCGGAAGAATCTCAGTACATTGTACCATAGTATCGCATATTAAATGGCTTTAAACTACCTAGTAGTGCCATACGAAAACACGTCGCGAAAACAGGCTACTAAGTGAATCTCAACATCGACTTCCAAATAATATTCAGGCAGAATGACTCCAGATTTTTAAGTTAAGCGATAGCAGCCATTTTTCGCCGTATTTACCAGAATTACTGTATGTAAAAGAAATTTGTGGTCCATGTAGCATCAATATGATGAGCGACTACTTACTATCTTTCTATCGTTTTCTGGTTTTTTTCATTTTCTTCCTCCATGATTTCCTGTTTAAACAATCCTTCGAAAATCATTGTATTTTGTCTAATCTGTTCTGCTTAACATCTTCGTAAACACTTTTCGTCTTTCATTTCAACTCTTACGTATTCACAAAAAAGCGTAAATGTCTAGCATAATAATATACTTCCTACATTATTCCTTAAAACATTTGACCTATTAATTTAGCAATCGATCTAAATATGTTTTTCGCATCACCTTAAACTAAAATTACCATCACTCAATATTGAAACCAAATCACTATATGAATGTCACATTCAGTCATAATACTTGTGAAATACTTTACCTATTTACATGATTTTATGAGTATCTGAAAGAATGAGAACATGTGAAATGAGGTAGAATCGTCGCATCCCACAATGTTTATTATTCTTGTTTTCGAAGTATTTATTGAGCCAACAAATTTCATGAAAAGTATATTTCACTAATGAAAAAGTTTCCATTTAGGCATTAAGAAAGAACGAGAAGAGCGAAGAAATTCCTCGTCAATTGATTTTTCATCAAAGCTCTATACTAATGTATACATAAAAATTTACAATAGGTTTAAAATCATAGGTTTAAAACACCACTAATTATTTGGTGTGTTACACAATGAGTTTAAAAGTTCAAAGGTGTTCATAAAATAATTACAACTAATTAACAAAGCAATGAAGACATAAAGGTGAATAAGGTAATTATCGTATTGTAAATGTGTAAATGGTAAGTGAATAGGTTGGCATATTGGTGATTACATGATATCTATTGGGGATTAAACCGATAAAGTAATTACAAGAAATCTGACAATTGCAATTAAGAGGTGATAGATTTTTTGAAGTTATGGAAAAAATTGCATATCATGATAACAATAATGATATTAATAATAATAATAATAAGTATATTTTGTTAAAAGTCAACAGCTTCCTAGTTTGACTGAAACGGCACAAGTAAATCATGCGTAACCATTTAGTAAACATCTTAGAGATCGACAGTTTAAGAAAACCCATCAATAAAGAATATATAAAAAATGAAAATGCATCTGAACACTACAGGAACTTCAACTGTCCTATACTAAAAGGTCATGGACGTCAATTGTTTATTTATTGTATATAAAGGCTAGAGAAACGTTAGTGTCCATTTGATTAAAATCACGAAAAATCAGATTATATTCGCCATGAATGCATAAATAAATTATTCTTTTCAGTATATATAACAATTTGATTTCTTAATGTGGATATTTAACAGGTTCACAATTCGCTATCTAAAGCATAAATGATAACGATTGCTAGTTTTGTTGCAATATATGTTAATGGTGAATACCACATGCTTTATATTCATAATAGTATCCCGGTAATTTAGTTACAAAACGTTAACTGTTTTTTCTGAGCAAATTCATGTTAATAGAAGATTACAGATGAATACAATCTTAAATTACAGACGTAATTATCTTACTTGTAGAAAATCATGTATACTGGTCAACAGGTCATCGTCAATAACTCCAATGTCTTTCGAAAATCTGTTTAATATCCGTCCTTAATATTTTGTCAAAAAATAAAAGTGTAAATTTATGTAGTATCACATATGCAGATGGGGATTATATTTCAAATGAATTGCGTAAACTTGGAAGTTTCTTAATTAGCGACTGATATGAACCAAAACACTCAAACACATGGGAATAATGAGTTGATTCTCATTTTAGTCTATTTGGAACCTTATAAGTGAAAACTACCAGACGTTGAGATCAGGACAAATAAGCTATATTTCAGACACATTAATTTTAGACTTCATAAAACATTGTGGTGGTTAGCGTATACAACCATAGTGTCACTTAAAACTATTCGAGTAACTATTACAACACCACCTTTTTTTTATCATGAATTACAATATTTCGAGGTTTGGAAATTATGATTAGTCAGTTATAAGTTAATATTATGATTTAAATTCCAAGCCACAAGTTGTAACCATAATTTTCCTCCTTGTTAAATTGTGAGCTGTACAAGCTGTTAGAAAAAGTCGAGAGTAAATACCTGGAAATCATACAACATATTTCCCTGTAACGAGGAGACTTTATTATGAAAGATGGAGTTTGCAAATTGTTATAATTAAACTTTACAAAACGTTAAAACTACGATAGATAAACCTTGACGAAATAAGTAATCTTGTTGTTTGTAGTCGTCATAGATTGATATGCGTAGGGTACTATTAAAATACAAGGAACACTGGACAACTGTTTTGTTCTAGTATGAAACCCCTCCGAAATGTGCACCCACGATTCCTCCGGGGGGGATTCAACCCTAGACCTTAGGGTATCGCGGTGAATACTTAACCAACAGCACCAAGTGGCGAGAGTCTATTGGTAAAATTCTCACCTTGGTCAACTTACCACATAACAAGACAATCATTCACTGCTATTGGTGACAACTGTCTCACTCCAGATAAGTTTGTGATGAACACAAACAGTAGAATCAAATTGTCAGTATGAAATGTCTAGTCGCTGATGACAAAATACTAGTTAAGTAATTATAAAAAAGAATAATTCCATGAGCATATAATTGAATTTCCCTTAGAGAGTGACAGAGATATGTCGTTCTGAGCGCATTGGAATGCTCGATGTAGCATAGGGCTCAGCAACCCTGAACTAGAGTTTTATTAGTGTAAGGAAACAAGACATCATGTCTGATAATAAAAAAATACTTTGTGACACATGAATATTCAACTAGGAAGGAAAAAATGAAAACTGTCGAAACTTAAGGAGCTTTCAGCCGAGTGCTGACTGAGGAATTTTTCCGCTAGTCTGTTAGACAAGAATCTTGATGACCAAAATATGTACGATCAGGTACCATCGGTCTAAAATCAGTTTTCTCTGATTCCTGGCCCTAATCAGTGATATGAAGAACGTTTGAAACAATGAGCCAGTAATACGGAATAACACTTATTTAAGCGCATTCATTTAAATACCATTTTAATTAGTGATTATTAGTTAAAAGAAAATCATCAACTGAGTAAACATCTCAAAATTGTTCTGAACAATTATTATTCAGAAAAGTATATTGAATTGATTCAATGATCACGGCCAAAGTTATCACACTAAATTAAACTAATTGTAGTGAAAGTTTATGAAAAATTAATTTCGAAAATCGGTACAGAGTTTATAACTTGATTTCCTGAATACATGGTTGTTTCGGGGATCATGATCCACTCCAGACGAAAGAAAAGAGCGTAGAACAGCAGTAAAAATATTCTGACGTGAATGCAATGAATGACGCGAGCAGGGCTGAGCTTGAGCTTAATCAGACAATATTTAGGGGATACGAATGTCCATAACAAATCAACAGGAAGATACAGGTTCATTCTAATTACATATGAGCCCGTTGTACAAAGGTGACTAAGTGAACTCTGTTGTCTAGTGGTGAACGAGGTGGCGTTCGCAACGAAACGAACTGAGTTCGAATCCTAGTGTGGTAATCAACACTGAGATGCAGGCACATCCAGCCGACGAGTCCCAAATAGGACGAAACGAACTTCCTGGATTCCACTTACCAGTCACAATCCAACTTAAATAATACTTAGGGGAGTCTATAATATAACCTTCTAGAAAGTCAAACAGACAAAATATCATCATGAAACAAAGTCAAACAAATCTACTCAGTAATAAGTATTCACGCATTTGGAGTCCCTATAATTTCATCAGCAGAATAAGATATAATCGTTGGTGTAATCATTTTTGTTTACTACCGAAAGAGAGGAAATTACTTGTATGTTTTATACAAAATAGGAGTTAGTCTGTTTTGAAGATAGATTGTGCTTCCAAGAATTCGAATACTTGTGAAGCAATTTAGATGGAGAGTGAGTTTAGACTAGACATTTTTACTTTTGAAACTGAATTACAAAGACTACAGAATGGTGATTTTGCAAACTGGATCTCGTTGATAGATGCTACAAAAAATTTGTTTATTATGTTGTACAAAAGATTAGATTTAATTTCAGCTGTAGCTTCTGCTGAGGTTAGAGTCTTAGGTCATCACATCAAGTTCTGTAGTCCAACGTGTATTAACTTAAATCCTTACAAAGTGTAAGGCAACTATAGACAGATTCTGATCTACGTTTATCTTCAACGAGAACATTACCCAGAGTGGAAGTACAATATCCTACTAAAGATCGAATACATACATTGTTAAGTAGAATACGAGAATCATTGTCTCGAAAACTATATAGTATGTAACTTAGCAGTAGATGTGACTTAGACGGCATCTGCTTTGAAAACCACAAATTGTAAGTATTTAAAAGCTCTAAGTACAGAGCTGAGTGAAATCCAGGTAACTTATCGCTTTTCAAAAGGAATCGAAATTGAGGTATGCCTCACCAAAATATTCATTCACATTTAGGGACACCAGGTTCTAAATCTCAATTCAATCAATACGTTGGAAATTAGTAACAACTTTTTTAGAAAGCAGATAATTCAGCATTTCATATTACGCGGCTTTTTCTATTATTCTGGAAATGATTGGGCTGATATTTATAGTCATAAAACTTTGAAGGTTAGTCCTATCTCTAGATTTAAATCTAGTAGAACCAGTTTCAGTAGGAGAAAATGAATAAAGAGCCTACCTTATACAAGTAAATAAGTGTCATCCTGTCTACTCCGAAAATTCTTAAGATCTTATGGTAGTTTGTGATTTTACTGATATGAAGATAAATGATGGAAACGAAATCCATGTGAATGTTGGTCGTGTTCATGACTTCAATAATGTTTCAGAAGAAGTTAACGATAGTTCTAGGATCATTAATAACCGGCCAGGAGATATCGGGATTTCCCAGTGATCTAAGATGCTTCGAAATAGGTACACGATGTATTGCGCTTTAAAACCACTACCTAATGATGAAATTTTTCTATGATTGTTTATATTTAAACATCTGTGAAGTGTTTTCAGGAGGTCCCAGTTTGAATTTCACTAATTGAGATAGTCTAGTTTTGCGATATAAGACTACCAAAGAGGTAATAGGTAAAACGGAGAGCACATAGAACTGTTTAATGATCAGTGCCTATGAATTCCTTGTTGACTTGAACTAACCAGCTCAGTTCGTGTTATACTGGCAGTCTGTAATCACATTTGAGTACTCGCGTTATCAGAGGATCTTGTTCGGATGCTGATCGATGTTAGCGAGTGACATATACTAGTAGTGTTCTGTAAAACACTATTTTATTCTGAGGCCTCAAGTTTTACGCCTTCGAACAAAAGTTTTTTCTTTGAGCACATGAGTACTCTTATACCTAATGGATTCAATAATTAATTACTCACATATTTTCAATTGATGGGCCGCTGGTTTGGAATCAAATCGGAAAAGTATGGAGTATGAGTACGTCTAATGATTTTGGTTCAAACGGAGGTACTAGTAGGCTCTAACCAGAGGTTCAGCTACTTTCAATACAGAATACCCAATTAAATTCAGCAGTATATTTTTGGAGTGACACAGACCACCATTTTTTTTTTAATTATCCTGTTACTTCGGAAGCGATAGAATCTATGACCGTTACTACCTTACTAACATAGTTCAGTTCTGATGGATTTGATGTTGGATAACAGCAACTTAAGGGAAAATCAAGACATAAGTTCTAGTTTAATAACAGAAGTTTGACTGTAAAAGTCTTTGATTAGGAGTGCGTAACGTTTGGTTGCTTGTTTAACTAGTCCAATCCATACCCTAGATTCTCCATGCCACTGTTTTGTTGTGCAGATGGTGTGTAGTTTTTAGCTAATACTTCTGGCAGTCGAATGGGCCGTATAAAACCAAGCATTACGGTGCAGTGAAGTATACTTGAAGCCAACAGTTTTGAAACGTGCTTAGTAACACAGTTGCTATTATCTGGAATATTATAGCTCTGATGAGCTTGTTTCTCTAAATAGACGACTCATTACTGATGCGATAGTTTTAATATACTAATGTCCACAACGAGGTATGCTCTAATAGATTAGGTACATTCAATACTAGTTTTTGTGGTACGTGTAGCAAAAAACAAGCTAACTGGTACAGTACGTTTTGAACAATCACACATTGTGTATTCAAAAAAGACAGGTAACACCAACCAAATAAAGAAAAAAATAGGAAAAATAACGATAAAAAACAAAACAAAATACACTGTATTATACTGGGTGCTAAGATCAAATCAATATCATAGGTATGTTAAAGTGCTGGTTCAACGGCGAATGATATATGTCTATTTTTCTTCATTATCAAACACATAGTATAGTCATAATGTTTAGCCCTTCTATGCTGATGCCTTCTCTGTATATTTAAATTAGTTCGTACTCGCAACAAACGTTCATCGATAATGTTAATGGGGGTTCCGTACTCTAGCAAAACGGTTGTCCAGTGCTCCCTGATTTTCAGTGGTACCCCGTTAACAAAAACCTGTGACGAATTCAATCAATTAAACTTAATATCAATTTCCATAAAACCATCTCAACTCAATACTGATTTCACTTCAATATCCTGAGTCATATGTTTTATACTGTTTCTCATATTATCTTTATTTTTTCTAGTTTGTTATGTAAATTTTATTAGGTTATTGTGTGATCATAATGTTCGAAGGTTTACTGCGTTACGATATCATATCTTCGTAATGAAATGGTCAATATGAGTAAATGTGGTTCAAATTGTTTTCCATAAAACCTAGAACTTTGTTTTTAACGATTACGATATAGCTTAATCAAAAGTTCGCCTAATATGAAGACTGAACTTTATGTAAGTTAGAAAACTATTTGCACAGCTATTCATTAATGCAGAATTATTTAAAATATATGAATGACATTCCGTTCTTGTAAAAAAGCGATTAAAATAAGTTATTTTTGAATCCATATTTATAAGCAAGAAATCAGCTAACAGTGATATCTTTGTAGACATAAATATCTAACATTTCAAAGGGCTGTTTAAAAGATATCATGTGGATCGGTTAGGAAGTTCGAACTTAATCCTATGAGTATAAACCAAAAACTAGTTTTCAGTATGACAGTCTAATACAGTATAATTTAAGATATCACTAACAGGACAAGAAGGATTAAACAATAATCAGTAATTTCCACTAAGAAGCCAAAAAGACAGATTTATGACAGTTTCATCAGTTTCACAAAGACACGAACAGTTATATTTTGGGCTTTATTGGTTGTATCACGAAAGGATATTAGAAACGAATCCTCTTAAATGTAGTTTTTTTTAAATAAGAGGCATTCAAACTGCAAAACTATTTCTCACCTGATGGGTTTGATTCAAAAAACAGTATCCTGGTGGATAAACATGCTTTGAGCATTAATTCATGCAAACGTTTGGCAACATATGTTGTTTGCTATAAGAAAAAACAATAAGAACTGCCATTTTAATTTAAAAATATCTAAAATCTGCCTAATTGAAAAAAAATCGTATGTTATTTACTATGCATTGTTTGTAGAACAAGATACATTAGGCATTTAACCTTGTATGTGTTATATATTGAAGTTGGATTGTGACTGGCAAGCGGAATCCAGGACGCGCGTTTCGTCCTATTTGGGACTCATCGGCTGGATGTACCTGCATCCCAATGTTGATGTTCCCACTGGGATTCGAACTCAGTCCGCTTCGTGTCAAACGCCACCGCGTTCACCACTAGGCTACTGTGTCCAGACAGTCACACTTGTGCAACGGGCATATATATATAATTAGGACAAGCTTGTATTTCCCCGTTGATTTGTAATGGACTGAAACTGGTCAGTCGCTATATCGAGGCAATCCGCTCAGGATGCACATATGGCAACAGAGACTGACCAGTTTCAGTCCATTACAAATCAACAGGGAAATACAAGCTTATCCTAATTGTATGTGTTATGTTGTTATTTAAAATGACTTATATTTGCTGAGAAGTTATTTTGTATTCTGATATCTAATCCATTGGGGTTGAGGTGAAAGAAATGTAAGTAGTTTTCAGTGATTCCAGCTAGCTTCAAGTAAACAATCACATACCTCGTAATCAATACAACTCACATGTCCATTATGGCGTGTGCCACTGACCAGCATTAAAACCTCAATAAAATTACCAAACAGGGATGTAATTAATGTTTCTTACTTTAAAAAATAATAGCGTACGTATCGTACCAGAAAATATTAAGATTGTAGTAAGTGCTATAGTTATGTACATATTTGCAAAATTGTTGTTCCAGTCCCACGTTTCTTTAACTCTCAATGAAACATTAAAAAGTGATCTATTTATTTCATTACGACTATCCACAATACGAATCCTGCGAATAAAAAAATTAAAAAAGCTAAAAGCACCATCGTAACACTTTGGAAATCAGTTAAAACTGTACAAACTGAACTATAAATTAAAGGCTCTGAACTAATAAACATACAGTTTGAAGATAGCTTTAGTCATGGGTCGACTCCAGGTAGTGAACCACTGAAAACCAGAAAGTAATTAACAAAATGTTTGTTCTAGTTTGTGATCACTCACTAGTATTTATAGATGACTCTATAGGTAACCGAACTCTCAGTAGTAGTCGCCGCTCATGACACAAACCTGCCATCAAATAAAACTAATCTTAATAAAATGTCGACCGAAAATTTCATTATTTACAAACTAAAGACAAACGTTTAGTCGTAACTAACTTTATAATCTATGGCATGAGTCCCTAAGCAATGAGTCAGAAGATAGAAGGTAAAACTAATTGGAGAAATAGAAGTAACTACATAGACTAGCGCACATATTTAAGAATCAGATCTACAAAAAATAAAAGTAAAATAACAATTACCATCGCGCTGTCCACATATCGATTGCTGCATAAATAACGATTGTGAAGATAAACATAAAAGGAATAAGTATCAAACAGTAAAATCTCCCCATTATTCGTCCAAAAAGTAGATAACATTTCAATCCAACCTTTCCATGATTAAGATTTTCAGATGGAATGCATTCTTTACTTTCACAATGCTCTGAAATATCCCCACTACTAATTGTTCTATTATTTAACTCTGTCTCATTATGAACATTAATTTCATATACGCCTGACTTGGCTGTTTGAAGAGATTTAAGAGATCCGGTGATATTAATTGTTGTGATACTCTAGGAAGATATTATCCAAAATTATAATTATTATCTACACATGGTAATAATCACGTTAAAATGTAATAGACTGATAAAATATTAATTATTTTTTATGGAATTATTACTTCAAAATATTTACAAGTCCAAACTAATCAAAAAGTGATTTGAGTGTCATGATCAAACATAGTGCTGAATGTGAGATCAAGTATTTAATCAAGAGACAATACACTCAAATATCTGAGCTCCGCGAGGCTGCAAACGAAGACTGACATTTACTTACAGCAGATGTAAAGATGGAGCAATGCCTATAATGAGTAATTAGTGAAAAACTACAATGAAACCACCAAACGACCGACGGAATAAAACTTTGGGCCACTGCGATAAGAATAACCAGCAAACATTGTCATTAAAGAAAACTTGAGTAGAGAATTTGTAAAAACATGGTACCAGCATATTTAGTATTTTTGATATTTATAGTTTTCTCGCTAAAATGATGAAACCCCAGTTGCTATTCAAAAGATTTTCATGATTCAAACAAGTACATGTTTTGCACTAAGTTATACAGTACTCTCAGCAAAGAAGAAATCGTGTTGTATGATTAGACAGTACATATTTGATATCAATGAATAAAACATAACATATGAGTGTTAAATTAGACGCAAACTAGACTGCTAGTTATTATTAGATGTGAATGAAAGTGACTTAAACTGTATGCAACAAACGAAAAATTTATAACTAAGGACATTTAAGTAATATTATGCTAATAATTATTACGTCTTATCAAAAATTATCACGGTTTGCAGGTGGAATATGTTTGTTGCTGTGGCTTTACATATAGCAAACTAAGCAACCACTGGTCTTAACATTTTTATTATTTCAGTTTGGACCGACATTATCATTGTTATTGTAATCCACAGAATATTGCATACATTTATAAATAGTTATTAATTCAACATTACATCACGCGATTGGTGTTACATTCAATAGAGTCGACGTCATGAACATATGTATAAAAATTAGCCGTGAAACCTTATATTGTGTTCAACTCTTATTCAGACACTGCAATAATATGGCTATTTAGCGACGATCAGGATTGTAACCAGGTTTAAGTAACGAGATTTAAGCAAGAACGACTACTTAAACTACATCGAAATAATCTTGTTAATTAAAATTAGTTGATTTGTGTTCTTAGGGAACTAACTAATAAAAAATGTAATAAATATATCAAACTCTTCTGAAGTTTATGATACTCACAACTAAATCCACTTTTCAGTACAACTAGTTACATCGGACAAATTAAACTCTTAGGTTGGCACTAAAGAGCAGATAAACCTTTATCAAACCAACTGTTGACTCGGAACAAGAAAAAAATTCTGGAGAGTAAGACTAAAGAAAAAAGCGCATTAAATGCACACTTTTAAGGTATCGGTGAATACTATGAAAAACAAGAAAGTTCGTAAATAAAGTTTTCTAATATTTGGCTACTTTTAAGATCTAGGTTACAGGACCACTTAATCTACTTCTGGTCAATAAACTCCATATTCGATATACAGATCTGGATCTAACATTTATCGCTTGACGTCTTCGTCGCTTGTAGACTGTGAATAGAAGACAGTAGTCAAATGCACATAATTATTTAATGTTAAATGACTTCAGTGTTTGTATCTCATAGATGAATAATTGAAATAAACATCGTTCCAGTAAATATCTTATAGGAGTCTATAGAGTAATCATGTAATTTTTGTAGTAAATTTTAAAATCAGAATTCAAATACAATAAATCATATCTTCTTACATTTTCCTCAGGAATTATGACCAAAGAAGTTTGAAGGCATTCATCACTGTCAGATGGAGAATCCGCTACATAATGTTTACGATATATAGATAATGGTGAAGACATCATCCCATCTGCCACTAAATCTTCCAACTCAAGCGGCGATTGTGGAATTGTATTACAACTATCCCGTTTGTCATTTCTAAAATTTAGATAATTATTTGTTAACTGCCTATGAAATCCCTTAATTGACATTTTAGTTTCACTTTCATTTTCGTTGTTGTCTGCTATTTCAAACACTACTCCATCTTCCAAATGATTAGACGAATCATAAATATAATCATCCAATTGTAATTTCTTTGATTGTAACTCTAGGTATGTACCGAAAAACTCGATTTCCCCCTGGAAAAAGTCAATCGCGTTCTCGTTTTTAAGTAGTATTGAGTATTACATATAAAAATAAAATTGCGTCCAAATCTTGAAAAACATTTCCCTAAAACTGACCCAAAATAAACATGACCCACCGTCGTATTTAGTTTCAGGAATTTCTACTGTCAATGAAATATGTGTTTTTACCCAATAATTGTAGAAATACTAACCTGAAACATTTTCTTTGGCATAAACATATATTTTGACTAAATTTAAACCTACAAAAGCATTCTGTCTTCATGTTCTGTCTTCGGACTACAGTAGATAACTTCAGTAAAGCAACATTAATAGAATTATTAACAGTGTAATTAGTGAATTATTAAAAGTAAGGAAATAAAGAAACACGGCCTCAATTATGTATGCAACTAGGTATTTGCCAATGAAAAGGATGAATCAATCAAACTATTAATGCTATCCGTTTCTTAATAGATGAAAAGTCATATTGCTCTCAATGATTTCTTCAATAAACAACTGGGATTTTAATTTAGTAAAAACCTAGATGATTTTATGTAATATGCTGTTACGATTAACTAAAAGTAACATAATGTGTATCCGTTCTAAATTAGTAAATTTTTTAAAATTCAAGAAATTTTTGGAGCAAACAGACAGGTGCTTACAAAATAAACTGAACTGTAGATCTTATTTTAAAATTGGATTGGTAAATTTTCAGATTGCCAATTACATGACAGTTTCCGTCACGTTATGACTAAGACTTTGGTCATTCGAAAATATTTCATCTATTATACAGATATTTGTGACTGCCGATTATGAAAAAACGAATAGCCTACTGTATTGATAGTTTATACACACCCAGCTTAATAAATTGCTTACCTAAATCTTCATAAATATGACAGTGACAAGCACTAAACGCATTCTTGAAACAGTTAAGATACGAAGATTTTTTATTCAAATACACACGGGCAGATTACACTATAGTTTTATTAAACTCTTTTGCACAAATTTATTCATATAATACCAAATGAATACCACAGAATAAATAAATCATAATGATCTTCCCTCATTATTTATCATTATAAATTATTCCTGAAGGGAGGCATCTTATGAATTATTATAATTATTTAATCATTCACAACATTTATATAGATACTAAACGACCACTTTCAACTATTGGTCTTGTATCCATTGAAATAGAAAGGAGTTGTTTTATCCATGATGGCAAATAAAAATGTGTATGAATTTATTGAAACTCTTATTGTTTTAAAAGTTGTAAGCATTTCTAATTTAGTTTGGTAAATTATGCATCAGAATTTATGAACATCTCAAAGAGTGCAAACCAGGTTAGGATGTAAAGTCAAAAAATAAGACTAAAGTTATTTCATATAAAATGTATATGCAGTAAATGATGTTGCAAAATATATAAATAATTGGTAATAGGTTTGATAAAAACTTCTTAAGTGAATAAATGGCACAGTTATACCTCTTTTAAAATCAGGATTCTGTCCATATAAGGTAGGAGTTGGTGTTGATGAGTAACAAGTAGACGAAGTCTGTCTGACAAAAATTCACATATGCATTGTTGAAACAAGTGATTTGATACACGGACATCAACTGCTGCTAAAGGATCATCTAAAAGTAGGATTTCTTGACGAGAATAAGCCACTCGTGCCAAAGCTATCCGAGCTTTTTGACCACCACTTAATCCAGAGCCTCTCTCACCAACATACGTTTTATCGCCATCAGGAAATCTGGATAAATCCTAAAGATAAATATTTGAATGTTTTCACCTGAATAAAACAACTACCAATAATATTCTGTGAAAAAGAATGCTTATACAGGAAAATGGTTTTTTGGTAGTGTGATGAAGTTTAAAGTCATTCAAAAATAGGTTTCTACAAATTTTTACAAATTATATATGAAATTTCTGCTAAAATAATTTCATCGAATTTGATATATTATTTAAAACATTACAATTAGCTATCTTGTTGTTTCATAAAATGCTTCTATGGAATATACTGAACTACAGAAATATCCCCATGACTTATGATCATAAGAAAAGCCAAATACATGAAACTACCTTATCAATTATTTGCAATCTTAGTATGTCTATCATATTTTAAGAGGTATATCACTACGAAAGCCGGATATTTTAATAGATGAATAATACAGAAGTGGATGTTGAAGATATACACATGATCAAATGCTAGGTCGGCTAATGTTGTTAGATTTTGCGCCAAAACAGAATAAATAAAAATATGCAAAGAGAAGTATTAAGACCAAATAATGAAAAATCAAATTTAAACTTCAAGATGTCTGAGACACAGTCAACTTGAAAAAAGTCTCTATCAATAGAATGCTAAACCTTTAGACACTCAAAAGCATCAGAATGGACACATGAACCTGGTTGTTAACATTACACTTAATACGATCTATTTACTAATTTGTTAAAAGTTGAGAACAAAGCATGTTACAAGTGATACAGGTTTAAAGGACACAAGTAATTATATGCGAAATATTTTGGGTAAGTTTTGCATTTATAAGTGAGTTTAAAAAAGAAGAAATGGAAGAATAAGAATGTAAACCTTCACTTGTTTGATTTATTTCTATTGATTCAAAAGTGAAACCTACAAAGCTGTAAATCACATATACGATTATAATCCATAGTGCAAATATTTGGGAGATATGTGCCATGGTTTAAATAGGTAACCAACGTTAAGCAAAAAATAGTAAGTTTACTTAAAATTAATGGCTTTGATCAAGTACTACTGAAGAAGTGAATGCTGATCTATTGTGTGTGAAATAACAAAGTCCAATAAATAAGAAAATTATTCGTCTTCACAATAATAATATTTTAAAAAACGTTTTGTGCTTTTAAAGACATTTCTCACAACGAAATTATAATTAAATTAATAAGCAAACACTATCAGCAGAATTTAAGTACTTAATGAGAAGTCTGTCAGAAATATATGATATATTAAAGTAACCAACTTCTGAATAATATGATCACACAACAATTTGTCAAAATGATTACGTAACAGTCAAACTAGACAAATTAGAAAATATGATAAAATGCCGATAATATGGGAAATAATATGAAATACATGATTCAGGATGTCGAAGTGAAACCAATATCACCAAGGAAGGTTTGCTGTGAGTACGAATCACTTTGAATACATATAATAAGTATGAACAGTCTTATGCAGAATTCCGGAGTCTTGTTTAAGATCACTTTTATGCCTTAATTCAACTATGGGCACAGTAAGAGAAACGGAGGGGGGTGGATGTTTGTCATCTACTCCAATTAGGTTATTGAGATGCAGTTGATCATAGAAACTTTTACAGGTTAAAGATAATCGTTCATACATACGTTCATCTACACCCATACGTAAATTAATAAATATATAGTTTTGATAAAATTCTCACGGAATAGTTTAAATTTAGCTCTTATAGACTTATTTAAGGAAAAAGAAGTTTTACTTCATCTTGTACTCAGTTTATTCATTATTTTCGACTAAACAGTTGTTACTACCATACACATTAAATACTTCGAATTTAGAGATGAAATTCCCTGCTAATATTTTGTATGATGTGTTACTAACTTATAAACCTCTTGAAACAAAAAATGAAACTTTAAATCCCCTTTGATGCATTTTCGCTGCTATTGTGTCATTAGAAAGGTGACATTATGCAAAACCCGCACTTCATTTGACCTTCGAATATCTGCCATGTTGTCATGCTATTAAAATGTTGTTAGGGTTCACGTGAACTAAAATTCAGACATTCTTGATTTAATACATTTGTACAGTTAAACGAATTTCCGGATACCCAAATCATCTCATTCATTTTTATAAAATTTTGTCCATTTTGACTCCAAATATACTTTTAAACCATTAATTCGTGAGATTTATGGATTTTGATTAATAATAGTTTGTTTAAATTTCCTTACAGTCAGAAATGAAGCTTGTTATTCTAGTTAAATTCTTTGGTCGGATACTTTCATAAACAATTCTTTGAAAGTCATGCACACGATTCAATGAGGAAAGAAATTTAGGCGAACTTGTATATATATATATATATATATATATATATATATATATGTATATAATGTAAGTCGTTACATTAATATGAATTATGAATTTAAAGTGCATTTAAAAGTACCTTCGAAACCAAAAATTTATAGAAAACATTGTAATTCAATACAAGAGCTTACGATATTTAAGTTGGTTGCTTTTAACACAGAAGCATATCGTTCAGAATCAAAAGGAAGATGACAAAGAATATTCTGACGTATTGTTCCAGGAAATATCCAAGCGACTTGTGGAAGATATGCTATACTAGGCGATCTGCATACTTTTCCACTTAAAAATGGTAGTTCTCCCAATATAGTTTGCAAGAGAGAAGACTGAAAACAGAATTAGATATGCAATAGAGAGTATTAGTTTGTAGAAAGAAATCTCTAATATATGTGTACAGAGTATAAGAGGTTTAGAGTCATATAATATCTGGATGCTAATCATTCTGCTGCTTGCAGTCACACAGTGACAATATTTCAAATAGTGGCTAGCAACATATTGAAGCGCTTGCGCTTCTCCACATATGTAATTCACAAGTTTTGACGCACATGAATCCCAGTGTCTATCTGTAAATTGCGATTCTAACAATAAAGCTGTCGTTTGAAAGCTAACGCCTTTTACGCTAAGTTACTGAGTCAAGATAGTCAATGAATCATTTACTATTTCCAATGTTCGTTAGTGGTAACAGTTTCAGTTATTAATAGTGGGAACTAGACTGACTATTCTGTAATTAGGTTTAAGATGGAAGTTTTTACCAGGATTGCCAATTTTCTTTAATATCTATTGATATTCAGTCAGAATCTGACTATTTAGTGACTTCACAACAATCAAACAAACAAAAATCACTGGTAATAGGTAAAATCAACATAGCTGCAATTATAAATTAAACAGTTAACCCATCAGTTAGTTTGCTGTGATATTTGTCCCACACAATTTTTTTATTCAAGTACACCACTTTTAATCACTGAGTTATGAATTTAAATTTTTTGTTCTAACCGCAGTCTGAAAAGTGGGGAAACAATATTATTACCTTTCAAATATAAGAATGACTAATAGTACAACCAATCAACATATAGGAATTATACGAGCGAGAGAAACAATACTAACATTAGACAAGCATGATTTTGAAAGGATTTCTTATGTTATTTTATGCATGATAGTAACAATTTATTTTAAAAATATTGTCAGCGCCTACCTTTCCGCTGCCTACAGAACCAATGATACCAATCAGTTCATGACCAGAAATCTTGAAGTTGATATTATTCAATGTAAATGGTTTTATATGCTTTTAAAAGAAAAAGACCGAAAGTAAGTTGTGATGAAATTACAACAATGCTTAGGATAGGTATAGCTTAAATTCTATGTTCAAAGATAATAAAGATAATGTTCATTTAAGGTATTGTTATTTCCATTCTATGTTGATAAAATATAGGTTTACTGTAATACGAATAAACCATTAAGTTAGCTGAAATTTACTGGCTTTTATTAGTACTTTATTTACTGTATCATTTGACCTAAAAACCTTGGATAGTTTGAATGAAAACACTCCACTGATACGAACATGGAACTACCTAAAAAAATTCAAATTCACAGTGAATGGTCCACAAAAGATGCATTTTGATTATGTTGAGTAACTTTATGCTACTATATAATGCCATATGATGAAATTTACACTCAGGTAATATTTAGTAATTTAAAAATTCAACATAAATTATTTTAGTTCAATTGAGATGGTTATTTTTGTGGAGACTGGTTATTTATTTGATTGAATATGTCACAGATTGATGTTGGCAGGGTACCATTGAAAACCAGGGAGCACTAGACAGCTGTTTTGTTCTAGTGTGGAACTCCTCAGCAGTGCATACCCCAGATTCCGCACTAGGTGCTACGGGTTGACGGCGAACGTCTAACCATCTGTACCACTGTGTCAGCATCCAATGGTAGAATTCCCACTTCCATCAATTTGTGATATATAGCGCAACGATCATCCACTGTCATTCGTGTCTCACACCCAACAAGTCTGAACTCCATCAGTCACGATGATCGTTGCGCTACATATCACAAATTGATGGAAGTGGGAATTCTACCATTGGATGCTGACACAGTGGTACAGATGGTTAGACGTTCGCCGTCAACCCGTAGCACCTAGTGCGGAATCTGGGGTATGCACTGCTGAGGAGTTCCACACTAGAACAAAACAGCTGTCTAGTGCTCCCTGGTTTTCAATGGTACCCTGCCAACATCAATCTGTGACATATTCAATCAAACAAATTATTTTAATAAAAATATACATGAATTTTGTGACAAAATATATAACTTCTAGAAGACATAAAGGTATAGTACAATCCAGTTAGAAAAGTTAATTTTATTTGAGGCATACAAAAACTTAATATCTAACAAGAGATTAATATATTGTAGTCCCAAAGAAGCTGATTGTTCTTGTACATATATTTACTGAAAACCTCTATAGGTTTTACTGGTATTTTGACAGATACACACTGTGTCATTGTTTCACATACACCTGTTCTATTAAATTTTTTTCCCAATTTGGTCAAATAAAATATGGTATGTTCGACCGATTGTAGGACATGTTTAAACCTACAGATAACCTTTCAAGCGATTTCCGAAAATTGTCGATTTAGAGTCTAGGCTTAACTACAGTCAAAACAGGAAGAATTGAATATAAACTTACATCTGTTTCTAAAACATAAATTAACACAATTAGTACAATGATATAACCAATACAGCCAGTCAAAAATGGAATGGAAAAACACATACCGAACAGTGATGGGAAACGCGTCAAAATGAATGTTGTGATTTAGTCATGTTTATAAAAATAATACAGTCTTGTGACTGGATATCAAATAAAGATAATCCATATAATCAGACGGAGTACAAGTGGTGGGCGTTTAAATGAGTGTCATTGGTCAGGTTAATTATGAACATAATTAACACCGATACATATATGTTAAAGATCCTACACAAATTGATTAATCACCTGCTTAAAATTAAATACCGAAGTAGATTTAAATTTTGTAATACAATATTGAAAATTATTTATGTTGAATGTGTGTAGCTCATACAAAAGTCTTTATTGATCATTAACACTGCTCAATTTTAACATCAGTTCTTATTAATTGGGCATTAATTGGTTAATCTAGCCTGTTCGTTCTGCCTAGTTCATGGAAAACAATGAGACGTTTTAGCCAATTACAGATTTTTTGACTCAGTAGAGAACCAAACTGTTCAGTGTAGAGGTTGGTAATACTCTCAAGTTGTTAAAGCAAAACTGGTAAAAGATAGTTGAAATTTGCAGTGACTGAGTGTTGAGTATGTTAGCAGTTAAGCCGAAATATCTAAGACGTCGACACCTAAATAATTGAACACAAGGATGACATTTGTTAATATTTAAGAGGGTAGATTGTCTATATTTTGTACAACTACGGATTATCTATTGGGATTGTGCTTTTTAAGTATGTAGTTTTATAGTTGTCGATTTACTTGTATATTTAAAACATCGCCAAGTAACGCTTCAAGTAAAAGTGAAGCTAATAAATTATTTACTAATAGTACCACACAGTTCCGTAAAAACATGATTTAATTTTCCTCAAAATATGACTTGGTTGATGAATAGTTTAATATTATTATCATCATCATCATCATTACTTTTATAATTACTGAGTAGTTTGTTTAAATTTGAATATCGACCTCGATTTTCACATACAAGTAACAAATTTATGTAATCTATTTGAGAAATATTAACAAAATCAAAAACTTTTGGAGAAGAGCAAAACTTTTTTAATTTTAATTGTTACATTTTTGGATCGCGGAAAGAAGATTTAATCGATGTAATTAACTATAGTTGTTATTTAAATAAATAGTCGACTGATGCACACGAAGGATAACCAAACTGATTTATTTTCTCAAAATAATTGTATCCTACTTCTTGATGAATGAAACAACTAATCCTACACGAAATTAATTATCTGTTTTTGGAATAATTTCACTGAGATACGTATCCAATAAGATAAACAAACACTGTAGCAGATATATGGGTAACGTACAAGAGCTAACCAACATATGTTATGTTTCTATCAACCAAGCCAAAAAACAATGTTAAACTATTAAGTTTTGGCTGAAAATACCTCTGTAATTAATATTTTTGTAGAAATAATTCAAGAAATGCCATGTGCAATATGATTTCTTTTGGATTTTTAGAAAATCTATTAAGTAACCAATGAAAACTTATTTTAGAAAGACGGAAAAGGTTGTAAAATAGATTCAAACCATTTTGATCATTTCAGTTTACCAGAATCAAACTTACCTCTTGCCATTGTGAACATACATTTGTACAAACTAAGGCTTCTTTTAATTTGGTCATTTGAGGATAGTGATTATTTCCTACTTCAGGCAATAAAAGAAACTGCTGGAAAAAATAAAAATAAGTAGAATAATTGTTAGTGTCGTTAAATGACGTTGTTAATGTTATACATTAATGGAATGCATCACTCACATAATTTTGTTATTTCTAGTTTACGAAACAAATTAAAGTGTCATGTATGAAACCTCCTTAACTAAGGAGTCTTCCCACGAAATCTTGATAAGTGCCACAAAACAACGTCCTAAACTTGAAAATCTACAAATCAAACCAACGATGGCAGCACATGATATTTACAACAGCCATCGAATAGATATTAAAAATATAAAACTATCATAATTTTTTAATTTTAGAGAAGGGTGACTAACTGAAGCTAGGCCCTACTGTATTTACTAAATAGAAAAACGATAAAATCCATTCAACATGAACTATTATTCCAAACAGTTACAATTAACCTTGATCAAATTTCACATTTTCAACACACAAACTATCTCCATCCCCTGATATTAAAAAACATATCTCCATACCACTCAGAATCTTACGAAGAGTACAAATATGCCTCACTTAGAATCACCTTGATGTAAACGACAACACTTCAGCACGATCAAACTTGGCTTTCTTGTTTTAGATTGTGCTATGTATTTTAATTTGTCCCTTGATATTATTTAAACGCCAGTAAGTTTACTTCGGTCATTTATTCACTGTAGAAGTGGGGGTAAAGTAAGACGTTGAACATCAAAATCTTCAATTTCCACTCATTAGAATATCAAAAATACATTATTTGCAATTTCATATTTAAAGATTAAAAAAGAATGCGAATTGTGCCAGTCAACAAATAATGGTTGAGCTTGTTATTTATAAGTATACTTGTAGTTGACTCATCATTCGTTAATTAAAAAATTCTAATAATCCAGCTTATGGTTGCTAATCCCAGTTGTCAGATATTACAAAGAACTGTGAACTTTAATACGTGTTCACTATGTCGATCTTTTACATCATGAAAGTTAAGTTTAGCCAGGTAATCCGAAGCAACATTTATGATTAATCTTCAAGGTAGCACATAAGCTACTCTAAAACTCGGGATTTAATTTTCCTGAATCATGAGTTCTTGTTTTTAGATAGTACTAAGACGTAGCCTGCAATGTAAAACTTCGTTCTGTAACTAAAAGTATCTTCAGTTATGATAATCCGAGATGAACTCACCGATCTAGAGATAAACGTTTTATAAATCATTTAAGGTATGATAACCTGAAAGCCTACATAGAATAACGAGTTGAATTTACAGTAGCACAAGCATATTTTGCTCTCATAAGTTTGAAAAGTTATTATCCACTAAGTTTATTTCTACCAAGTAGTGTTATAATGAATTAAGGCCACAAAGTTGCAACAGTAGTAAACTATTTAAAATATATTAATGTCTTTACAATTTTCATCAAGTTTGTGGCTTTTTGTAGACAGATCATAAAAATACTGGTAATGTGAATATTGTGTTGCCATTATGTTTTCAATAATAAACATGTATTATTTTAATTTATGTTGGAGAATCATTTTATGGAATGAGACTTGTGACGTTTTAGGTTTAATTTTCTATTTTGAAAAGACTTCCGCCGTTTAATAATTCTACTGTCAGGTACATAATTTCAGTACATTAGAATCCTACTAGCGTTCAATTATTATTTGCCACAAATAAGACTTACAGATATTCTTTTACCAACAGCTCGAGCTAAATTCACTTGCTCTATCGCTATAGGCATGAATAATATAACTGAAGTGAAAAGTGATGTGATGAAATTCATTAATGTGAACAACTGATAACTTTTGAGAGCTTCCGGATCACCAGGTCCTTTATGTAAAAGCAAAATCGCCACTACCAAGATCATCACTGTAAATTTTGTTTGATAAATTATCTGACTGCTTCTGAAAGCTTGAAAACACCGACCACGCATAAAAAGTCTGATTTCTTTACTAAAAGACAATGTTAGAATACAATGCTTAAAAATTAAATTTTTCCATGTTTAAACTAATTTATGCCATGATTAGGGGAAAAGTGTTGATTTAATTTTGGATAAGTCGGTCATTTGTATGAATAAAGTAAATAATTAATTGTCGTTTATATTCAACATTCGTTGATCTCATTTCAGTTCACCTGAAAATCAAGGAATAGTAGACATCTCTTTAGCAGTGCACTCTTTCATGGGCTGAACTTAAGACCTTCACATCACATAACACATGCTTAACCATTAACGCAACAGCTCCTACTGTCATCCAATGATAGGATCCTTACATCAATCAATGTGCTAAGGTGACTAAATAATTTTGGCGCTAATGATGTGGATAATTCTGCTTGGAGCCCCCTAGGGTTGGTGTCGGTCCCAAGCCCTGATAAAGGATGAGGGTTGGGCATGGGGTTAGTAACCCCATCCTGTGAAACAACAACCTTGCTAAAAAATGCAAACCAGTAAAACCTTTATAACTATTTTAACTCTGCCCTGGCAGTTAGAGGGTCTGTTATGACGCCTCATGGTGAAAGCCGAGTTTCTTCGGAAACCAAGAGGCCGATGCCCCTTCTGACAACCACAGTAACAATTAATATAGGTACATGAAATGTCCGCGCGATGTGGGAGACAGGGAGAAGCATGCTAATAGCTGGAGAAATGAAGAAATACAACCTGAAGATACTCAGAATAAGTGAAACCCATTGGTTACAAGCTGGACAGCTACGATTATCCTCAGGAAATGCTCAGACAAGGACCAGATCATTCTGATGGAAGACTCCAACTCCAAGGTTGGAATGAACAACGCCGAATATGAAGACATCATGGGACGACATGGACTGGGAGATAGAAACGAAAACGGTGAGAGGTTAGTAAACCTATGTGACTTCAACAAAATGATTATAGGTGGCACCATATTCTCCCACAAACGTATACACAAAACCACATGGGTTTCACTGGACCACATTACGGAGAACCAAATCGCCCACATCTGCATCAATAAGAAGTTTAGAAGGACCATGGAAGATGTAAGAGCAAGGAGAGGAGCTGACATAGCTTCCAATCACCATCTGGTGGTGGCTAAAATGGAACTGAAGCTGAAAAAGCACTGGACAACTGGAGCAGCAGTATTACATAAGTTTAATACAGCTCTTCTTCGGGATACTAACAAACTCAACGAATTCAAAATAATTCTCAACAATAAGTTCCAGGCATTTCACAATCTACTAGAAAAAGGTGGAACTAATATGGAAGACAACTGGAAAGAGATTAAGAAAGCAGTAACTCCAGTATATCAGGAGGTTTTGGGTTGCAAGGAGCATCTCCATAAAGAATGGATTTATGTTGATACTCTGGACAAGATCGAAGTAAAGAGTAACAAGTAGATAGCAATTAATAACAGCCGGACAAGAACAGAGAAAGCCAGACAGAATACACAGAAGTCAACAAGGGAGTGAAGAGGAGCATTTGGTCGGATAAACGGAAATATATTGAAGACCTAGCAATGACGGTGGAAAGAGCTGCAAGAGAAGGAAACATGAGGCTCCTATACAATACAACGAAGAAACTATCTGAGAAATTTAATAAACCAGAACGTCCAATCAAGAACAAGGCTGGCAAAGCAATTATTGTAGTGCATGAACAAAGAAACAGGTGGGCAGAACACTTCAAGAAGCCCTTGAATAGACCAGCCCCACTAAAAATAGCAGTCATCAAAGCAGTAGCCACGGATCTCCCTATAAGCACAGACCCACGAACAGTCGAAAAAATCAAAATGGCCATCAGACAGATCAAGAGTGGCAAGTCAGCAGGACCAGACAACATACCAGCGGAGGCACTGAAGACAGATATAGAAGCAACTTCAAAGATACTCCACATTCTCTTTAGGAAGGTTTTGGAGGAAGAACAAGTTCCAGCAGACTGGAAAGAAGGGTACCTCATCAAGATACCAAAGAAAGGCAATCTCAGCAATTATGAGAACTACAGAGGCATCACTCTACTTTCAGTACTAGGAAAGGTCTTCAACAGAGTGTTACTGAACAGAATAAAGGACCCGGTCGACGCCCAACTCCGAGATCGACAGGCCGGATTCTGTAAAGACTGATCGTGTACCGACCAAATCGCTACTCTATGGTTCATTGTTGAACAGTCAATTGAATGGAATTCACCACTTTACATCAAATTCCTCGACAATAAAAAAAGCATTCGACAGCGTGGATAGGAGAATATTATGGAACCTTCTACGACATTACGGCGTACCAGAGAAGATAGTCAACATCATACGGAATTCTTACGACGGACTACATTGTAAAATCGTGCATGGAGGTCAGTTCACAGATTCATTCGAAGTGAAGACCGATGTCAGACAAGGCTGCTTACTCTCGCCCTTCCTCTTCCTACTGGTCATCGAATGGATCATGAAGACTGCAACATCTGAAGGCACTCTCGGAATACAATGGACAACATCGACGCAACTTGATGACTTGGACTTTGCAGATGACCTAGCTCATCTATCTCACACACGACATTAAATGCAGATGAAGACGAACAATATAGCAACAGCCTCGGCAGCAGTAGGTCTCAACATACATAAAGGGAAATGCAAGATCCTCCGATACAAAACAACAAACACTAACCCAATTACACTTGACGGAGAAATTCCAGAAGACGTTAGAACGTTTACATATTTGGGCAGCATAATCGACAAACAAGTAGGGTTTGATTCGGATGTGAAGGCGCGGATTGGAAAGGTAAGGACAGCATTTCTACAACTGAAAAACATCTGGAACTCAAACCAACTGTCAGTCAACATTAAAGTCAAAATTTTCAATCCAAATGTGAAGACAGTTCTGTTGTATGGAGCTGAAACTTGGAGAACTACGAAAAGTATCCTTCAGAAGATAAAAGTATTTATAAACAACTGTCTGCGCAAGATTCTTCGGATTCGTTGGCCAGATACCATCAACAACAACCTTTTACGGCAGAGAACTAATCAACCCCCAGCCGAGGAAGAAATTAGGAAAAGACGCTGGAGGTGGATTGGACACGCATTGAGGAAATCATCGAACTGTGTCACAAGACAAGCACTAACTTGGAATCCTGAAGGCCAAAAGGATGACGAAAGACCCAGGAACACATTGCGTCGGGAATTGGAAACAGACATGAAGATAATGAACAGCACTTGGGAAGAGCTTGTAGGGAAAGCCCAAGAGAGAGTTGGCTGGAGAATGCTGGTCGGCGGCCTATGCTCCACAAGGAGTAACAGGCATTGATTGATTGACTGATTGATTAATTGATTAATTGATTGATTGATTGACGACGTGGATAAAAGTAACGACACATTAATGCGTGAAGACTGCTAATGTTATATTACTAGAAAATACTAGTTGGACACAACGACTACTCGTAATATGAAAAACATCGATTTAACACGACAGTAAAATGATATTACTACTAAATGCATTCTGCTGTCTAAAACCAATTAATAATTAACCTGTTTGTGACATATATATCTGCTGACATCAATCAAAAACAATCAGTTGTTATGAAAGAAAGTTCGTCGCATTCATTTTCTCGGCTCATGTCTAGTATTTCTGGCATATTAGGAAAATGTTTGTCATGTAAAAAATTTCCATATTTTTTTATTTATTTGTGGTTAAAGTATATAACTAACCTTCTCAAATTATTAGCTAATTTCATAAACACCTTTTCCCATACATGAAGTTTAATGACACGTATACCTGTTATAATATCTGAAAGAATGCGAATACGTTGATCAGTTACATGAGCAGTTCTGAATCTAAAATTGGAAACAATCATCAGTATATACAAGATTGTAATTGGAGAAATATTAAGGAATGAAAATAAATTGTATAAACTGTTTATCCAACAATCAGTTCCTAGGTTATTTATGGTAATAATAAAAATCATTTATGAACTAAACAGTAGTGAATTCATAAAGTATTATATTAAAGTAAAAAATACAAGTTTATCATAACCCAGTTAAACCTTTAGTGAGTAGTATATAAGATATGTTAAAAGTTTATCATATTAGTTAATCCAGTAATTGCAAATAAACATTTGTATTCGTTTTTGCAAATTAATTTTTTAGAAATGATAAAGTTATATTTCACTAAAGTACCTCATCTTATATCATAGAGCTCTAAGCTTAACCTCAAACGCTACTTTAGAGAATACTACATGTTTACTGTTTAATCAAAAGGCAAAGAATTTCGTTGATACTGAGGTTTACTTACACTAATCCTGTAATACATTTCTACATGAGGCCATGATACATAATCAATACATTTGCGGAAAACAGACACATGGCTTCACAAACATAATAAAATCGACAACATCCAAGCGATAGTGTATTTCACAATAATATAATGATTACTAAAGTGTTAATGAAAATAAATACTGATTATCAACGAAGTGATTACTACATGCGTCGTCAATAATAAGTAGGTGAATTAGGAGATACGGATATAAAATTGACCGATTCCATAATATCATGTAAGAGGACTAATTTAAAACGATTTTATACGAGATCAAATGCTAATATTAAATATATCTGGATTCTTTCACATATTATTTATTACTTATAGACTTCCATCTCAGTATAAATATTTTGTTATGAGTAGTTGCCACTCTAAATTTGGTTCATTTCACAACTCACTAGCTGCTTTGACTAATTTTATTAAAAATGTTCATTGGTTGATAACAGCCATTGATCTTGACTCTCCTCTCTATTCACCGCAAACTTTGTGAACGAAAAAAATAATATGTTTAATATTTTACATTTGACTGAAGCAGAGTGCAACGGTCCTTTTCATACAGTTATTCACATTACCACATATCGGAAACTAAATCCACTGTAATATGAACACAGTTATTAAATATCTCGCAACTAAAAGCAAGACACTGAAATGCTAGAATAACATTTATATAGACGCATGCTTTAGTGGCGCAAATGCACTTATTTTCCATAAAATAGCAACAAAGTAGGGGTCAGAAATGAAGACATAAAGTGAAAACGTAAAACATCACTGGAAATTAATTAGCAATGAACCGGTGTTGTGTTTTGATTCGAGTCAGTATGGAAATGAGTATTTCATTTAGACCTGCACAGTTTGGTGTAAGAATGATACAATATAGTCACCAAGTGAGAACTTCCTAATTTTAGCTAACCCACCACATAACTCAATCCTTACCAAACGTTATAAGTAAAAAGATCCCCAGATTTAAATCTCATAAAACACCTAGGACGGGAATTCACGAAATTCAATCAAAGTTCAGCCACTAATTAGTGTTATATATCCCGTGTCATTAATAATCGATATACCGGACCCACTACCATATTTCTACCACAGTTGTCACAGAATTTTCAACCTTCCATCATAACAGAAGAAGGTAAGATGGATGGTCACAGGTGTTATAATTTGGGTTCATAGCCAACAAAATTAAGGTAAAAGAGGAAAACGTACCAGACTTTTAGTTATTTTACTAATATTTTTGCGCCACATAAAACATGGTAATAACCAGTAGATCAATAAAAGGCTTGCATTTAAAACCATTTAAAAATACTACAGGGTAATCGTCCAGTAGATGGCCACATACATTTAAAAACCAAATAAGTAAAGAATAAGTACCACAGTTTCAAGCTTGTATTGCCTTCCAAGACATTTTGAACTATGAAACACTTTAGGTTATTTGTGGGTATGCGATGCTGCATACCTAACTTATTGTCCGATCCTTCTTACATGTTAGTTTTAAAATTCAAGTTTGTCATGATAAAGTATACATAAAGCCATTTAGTGACTCAGATAACTCGTGGGGTTGAGTGGTGGATAGATTTTAAATATAAACATACTGGATTTTTTTATTTTTCTGTAATATATTTAGAGGTATATTTCATGCACCTAAAATACAACTACCCACCTGTCATACTGAAATAAAATTTATGTAGCAAACGGGTTTATTAACGAGGGGTCTAACATTATGAAAGCTCCCCTTTAAAATTTCAGGTATGGCAAACGTTCTGAGACTAATAGTTATTGGTGATCGAATTACTAATATTTTAAGAAGGCAGTTTGTCACACGTATGAATGTCAAAACCCCCACAAATAATTTAATTAATAAACGTTTCTGAGTGGATAAATCTTGGCTTTATTTAGCAGCGCCTTTATATCAACATATTTTTAAGCATATAAATATTGAAAATATCGAATGGCTACTGCACGAAGTGCGACCAAAATGTGAATGATCATCTTTTTAAAACCATTGATAAAAACAAGTTAATTCCTACCTTATCTTCCCATATGCCCGATTAAAAGCCGATTGTATAGGAATGATTAAGAGGATAACTCCAACTGTAATTACACTTGGGATAAAAGTAGTCCGGCTCATCAAGGCGAGAGTTATGAGTGTCTCAAGAGGTCCAGACCATAAGTAATGTATGAACAAGAATGTCTGAAAATATTATTTATAAAATTAAGAGATAAATCATGCAAAGCTATGGCCATGATTTTATATCATTATAGACTCAAGATTTATTCAAACATATCAATATGTGCAATTAGGAATAAACAAATAGATTATAATCACTATCACAGTACTCTATTGTTAAAAACAGCCTTAACAACATGTTGATTCACCACAGCCTAATGATTTAATTTAAACAAACGTACTTAATTGTGTGTCACGTATTTTTGTGCAAAGACTGATGTTTAAAATTATAACGCAGTTGTTTAGGATTGGATACTATGATCACGAAGACATCAACATATAAAATTGAAATTTGTTGTAAATTCAACTAATTCTAGTAGCAGAAACCTTTAAGTAATTCATCTTTAGCAGTAAAATGCATTTTTAACATATTTTCATGAGTAGACTGTTATATACGGTTTGTTTATTCAAATTTAGAGATCTGTATTTATCAAATGGAGGTGAGTAAATTAGTTTAATAATCCTAAGGTAAAATACAGAAAATAGTCAGCCATATGAATACCGGAATCATTATGAAGCTAAGTCAAATAAAATAAGCTAATGCCTAAGTTAGAGTGTTTAAGTTATAGCGATTACCAATATCTCAGAAAAGTACAGCATGTTGCTATCAAAAGAATGGACACAAAAACATGATTAGCCAACGATATCTGGTGGCTTAATGGATAATAAAATAATAATAATAAATAGTTAGTTCATCACTTCCCAACATGAACTAGAAGGAATAAATCACCCAGTGGCTTTACATTACAATTCATAATCAATTCTAGAGTTGTGCATAGTAAATAACTAGACATCCTTTGTTTATAATTATAATGGCAACTTGCTAGCTGCCGCTAATTTCTGAGTTATCTTACGTCTATCATATACATATCGTTGATCACTTACCTGAACGCTGATTATAACGTTTTGAATGAATTTAACTGAAAGTAATCGGATGATTTCATTGAATTAAAGTGTTTAAGGACTCAACTCACAATAGTTCTGAAGAAATTGGCTAAAATTAGTCATAAAGTGGGCATGATTATTAACATCAACTCAGTTTCGCTATATTCCATACTGAAAAAAACTTCTTCCAGGAAGGACTTGCGGAGCACTGTGTAAAGAAGATGTAATTTTAATTTGATTAGGACAAAAGGCTGGATTGCTTGCGTTAGTCCTGTCTATGAAGACCACTCAGTTTATGTTTATATAATGTGTTGATGGTTGAAATTACAACTATGTGTTACAAGGGAGAGTTACAGTGACTGACCATTTCGTTAACAAGTCAGTACCCAGCTGGAAGATACCCAGCTCTAGGCTTACGGACATTTTTGGAGTGTGTTCAAAAGTTTGTTGTCCACCTAACAAATTCCTTTAAACATCAAGCCCTAAACAATACTCGATGTATTAAAAGTTTAACCTAATATATTCGTAAAATATCTGTAACGATGCTATAAATTTCACACTCACATATTCAAAATATTGAGTATCAGTTGATAATAAATTAATAATCTGACCAGTTGTCGAATTTGCCAATGCTTTCTGGTTAAGTCGAAGTATCTAACAAATAGATTCAGAGCAAAGAACAAAGAACCTTTTTATAAATCAGACCGCAGGTTGCTATCCTCACACGTCCTCCTAGACGATAAGTAATCCAGTATAAGCTGTTTAGAACAATCACCGACAAAGTTGTGCTCAAAACAAATGCAATGCTAAAGGAAATAGCCATAACCACATTCTGGTAATCCTTTAGATTACCGAACCTCAGGAGAATTTGTTGAAGAATAATAGGTTTAGAAATATTAGTAATCACCTACAATTAGATGAATTTAAATATTTCGAGCACAAACTTCAATAGACATAAATACACCTGAAATCAACAACTCCTTCTTGAAAGCCCTGATTGCCGATAATAACAAGTCAGGACACTGTCGGTCACATCGCCGTTCCCATTCTCTGTTAAAATCCTTACTGTTTTAGCTAGGAACAATTTTTACCTTTCCAATTTTTCTGTATTCAAATCCGACATCTCAGTTTCAGGACACATATATATGTCGTCATTTGTCAGATGTTTGTTTAGTGAAAGTGCAAATAAGGGGTTGAGCCAAGTAAAAAACGTTTTGGAGAATATATTTGCCCTATTATAAGGTGTTATTAGATCGTCATTCTTTTCCATCTCTCTGTTACGGTTTCAAGGCACGCGCTAAGCAAAAGCGAAAATTACTGAACAGAAGTTAATTTAAGTTATGAGTTATAACAAATATACCTTTAAACCGAATCAGTGCAAATATTTGTTTTCAATTTAAAAGAATATTTTTTTATCAACTCCTGTGACTAATTTTTAACAGTTTGTGCAATGCAACATTTACAGGGGTCTAAGCGTGCATCGGGAGTATGTATCTGAAAAAATGCGCACACTTTACGTTGTTTGCATGACTCGCATTTAGCGAAAAACCCTGTTTTTTAATTTGACGTCTCACTCTAATACAAAACAACAAGCTTCGCAATATATCCTGCCCTTCAAACATGACTGGATTAAATCTATCTCTCTTTGTCATGTTTACTAGTCAACAACATTACGCCTTCTCTTTACAAATGTCATCTCGAGCAAATAAAGAACCCAAGGCTTTAGGAATAGGGGTTATGTATAGAATGCATATCAAATGACTTATATAACGAGAGCTACAATTAGTGTTCAGTACATTGTTAAACAGACCGGCTAGCTAATATTGTATTGAAGAAAGCGTTCTTATGAATTAACAAGAAGTTCCTCACCTCAAGAATACCCCCACCATTAGCTTTGTTGCAAATGAATTCAGTTTTAGTGGACAGAATCATTTTTCGTTATGAAGTTACTGATACTTCTTGAGTGTAGTTTTTTGTACTATTTCAAATGAACTTCGAAGGATATGTACTCATATCATGCAGCGTTCCGAAGATGTTTAATTGGCCATCTATGATATCTTGACTGTGAATTAGTCGGATTTATGTCACTAAGGATTTGATTCAGTTTCTGCTTCAGAGCCAAAGCTTTAAATTTAACTATCTAATAAAAGTCTTATACAGATAGACATTATTTGAATCACACTATTTTCCGTTTCTCCATGGAGAAAGCAGGCGTCTGTTGTCTTGTACAAACGTGAGCTTCATAATAAACTGTGGGGTATAAATGCTGTGCGTACAGCATTTATCATTCCACGTTGAGAAATATAGTAACCCGTTTTGTATTCTAAAGTTTGTTACAGAACTAACACTAATTTACAAACGTGATCATTATAATCACGTGAACTCCGAAATATGTGGGCAGTAAAATGCTTATTAATGAAAGTAATCGCTCGAAGAGAGGAATAAAATAAGCGTAGAGCAAAGACAATTTGATATTCAAAAGTTGTTCCGAACACTTTCAAATTGTGGTGTCTAGCAAGAAAGTGGCGTTGCGTGAACAGTGTCTCACAAGTAAACTACGTAAATACAAGGGTCCAGGCTGATGTATTGTGTTGGGGCGGCGAATACGCGTTTGTCTTCTGAGTAAATACGCTTTATTCGGATTTTAATATAACAAAGCATTTGAGTGTTGAAATGAATAAAAAGAAAAACCAGAAAAGTGTAAAGGCAGAAATTAACAGTAAAGTATACCAGTGTATGGTGAGAACTAAGGTATATCGTCCACGTTCAATGGTGCATGTTGTTTATTTGTTTTTTAAGGTTGGTTTACACAAAAATTTAAAAATACAGAGCTCGGAAAAGCTAAATTGGCAATAAATAGATCGAAAATTGACACTGTTGCAGATATTCGTATAAAAAGTATGGCGGTTAGCAGTTAAACTAATATTGTAATATCGAATGTAATAAGTGCATAAATTTATGCGAGGTCTTTCAGAATTTTTCATTTGGTGCGTATCAATATCATCATTTGTAACGTAACATCCTGACTGTGCTTGAAAAAAAGGTAACTTGTTAGAGTGATAAAGCTAACTAGATATTACAAGTATAAGCCAAAGTAAAAGATATGAAAGCACACTAAATAGTATTACTGGCTGACTACCCTGACCAAATCATTGTGAGCGACAGCGAAATATATGACAAAATCAGCCCTACAAACAAGGGAGTCTAAAGTTACCTCCCACACTACCATGTCTACTGGTTAGAATCTCCATCTTCCCTTCTTTTTTTTTTTTTTTTTTTTTTTTTTTTTTTTTTTTTTTTTTTTTTTTTTTTTTTTTTTTTTTTTTTTTTTTTTTTTTTTTTTTTTTTTTTTTTTTTTTTTTTTTTTTTTTTTTTTTTTTTTTTTTTTTTTTTTTTTTTTTTTTTTTTTTTTTTTTTTTTTTTTTTTTTTTTTTTTTTTTTTTTTTTTTTTTTTTTTTTTTTTTTTTTTTTTTTTTTTTTTTTTTTTTTTTTTTTTTTTTTTTTTTTTTTTTTTTTTTTTTTTTTTTTTTTTTTTTTTTTTTTTTTTTTTTTTTTTTTTTTTTTTTTTTTTTTTTTTTTTTTTTTTTTTTTTTTTTTTTTTTTTTTTTTTTTTTTTTTTTTTTTTTTTTTTTTTTTTTTTTTTTTTTTTTTTTTTTTTTTTTTTTTTTTTTTTTTTTTTTTTTTTTTTTTTTTTTTTTTTTTTTTTTTTTTTTTTTTTTTTTTTTTTTTTTTTTTTTTTTTTTTTTTTTTTTTTTTTTTTTTTTTTTTTTTTTTTTTTTTTTTTTTTTTTTTTTTTTTTTTTTTTTTTTTTTTTTTTTTTTTTTTTTTTTTTTTTTTTTTAAGTAAAAAGAACGGGTAGGACTTACAGCAGTACGCCTACCTGTCCTAGCTTTTCTAATACACCACAAGGCTATTCAGACCCCTCAAGGAGACACACCTTGCGTATGTCCCGCCTAACTATTCCATTTCCAGTGCGAATCGTTACTGTCCTAACCTTTCCGTCGTTATCTATTTCACAACTTTCTACAACTCCTAGCGGCCATTTTCCGCGAGCTGAAATATCCGAAGTCACGATTACTACATCGCCTTCCTTGAAATTGCGATGTTCAACCAACCATTTCTGACGTGACTGTAGAGACGGTAAGTACTCTTTTAGCCACCTTTTCCAAAACACATTGGCAAGGTAATTAACCTGTCTCCAACGTTTGCTGTACTTATCAGTAATGGTACCCTCCTCAACCACTCCATCGCACTCTCTCAGTAACAATAAATAATAGTAAGGAGTGTGAACATATAGAATATGGTTCAGGAAGCGTGGAAAAATTCTGGGCCATGTCACTCAACATTTCCGACAACTGGTTATGGTATCCGTAGGGACCCCAACCAGGTGGTCTGCAGCTACCGACACGACTCCAACCGGCAGTCAGTTACTTCATGGACTGATGCCATGTTTTAGTTTTGCCGCCTCTTACTCGCTTTCTGTAGAATCCAAACTAAGTCAGTTTGGATTGAAGAATAACTGTCGAGGTTGGTTTAGATACGCGTACTCTTGCCCAGTAGAAATTCAGAACAAATGGTTGGGTGAGAAACGGTTCTATGTAAAATTATTTATACAAGGTACATTATTACCTAAACAAATGTCACCACCAGTTATTCAACCCAAATTTATCCCAAAGATTGGAATAATCAATTCAGTTTTTATGAAATAAACAAGAAGGTTATTCTATCCTTACGGGATAGATCAAGTATTGCTTGTCCAGAGAGTAAGGTCTAAATCTACAGAAACATCAATAACAAAGTATCAAAGGTTACTTGTTACAACAAAATAATACAAGTTCTGGAAGTGTGCGTCAATCCACAATCAAAAAATGCACAAACCCAGTCAATTCAAGCAATACGGTCCAGAGGAAGAACGAACCAATATGGCAGCCGCCAATCCGAAGTCCAGTAAAACAAAATATATAGAATCAATGAGAATAATAGAAATCCGGTAGAAACTCAAGGGAAAACAACCATTACAATGAAAATAAATAGCAACTAACTCGAAAAAGTCATTAAAATGCATAGCCAAGTGGAAGAAGAGGAATAAATGTACTTTTAAACACAAAACAACGAAATACAATGGGGAATATGCTACTTGGAGGGATTTTCACACAGAATCATCAAAAAGGATCTTACACCGGCCCACAAAATCCCTCCATGTATTGCAAGGCCACTTGATACCTTCTGTCATGGTTCTGTCCACTATATCATCAAAGTAAAAAGAACGGGTAGGACTTACAGCAGTACGCCTACCTGTCCTAGCTTTTCTAATACACCACAAGGCTATTCAGACCCCTCAAGGAGACACACCTTGCGTATGTCCCGCCTAACTATTCCATTTCCAGTGCGAATCGTTACTGTCCTAACCTTTCCGTCGTTATCTATTTCACAACTTTCTACCACTCCTAGCGGCCATTTTCCGCGAGCTGAAATATCCGAAGTCACGATTACTACATCGCCTTCCTTGAAATTGCGATGTTCAACCAACCATTTCTGACGTGACTGTAGAGACGGTAAGTACTCCTTTAGCCACCTTTTCCAAAACACATTGGCAAGGTAATTAACCTGTCTCCAACGTTTGCTGTACTTATCAGTAATGGTACCCTCCTCAACCACTCCATCGCACTCTCTCAGTAACAACAAATCATTTGGGGACAAAGCTAGTTTATCCTCTGTGTCTTGGGTCACTGGTGTTAGGGGTCGATTATTTAATATCTTCTCAGCTTCAACTAAGTAAGTGGCTAGGGATTCATCAGTCAAGGTCTGCTCCTTTGTGATCAACAACAACAACCGCCGTACTGATCGAATCATTCTTTCCCATACTCCCCCTCTGTGGCTGGACAATGGTGGATTGAAGTGCCACTGGATCTGCTTCGTTGCTAGTTCATTACTTATCCTTCGCTGATCCCACTGTTGTATGAACCCTTTTAGTTCAGAAACCGTACCTATAAAATTCGACCCATTGTCGCTGTATATTTCTGTGGGCCTCCCTCTCCTCCCCATGAAACGCAGTAAAGACATTACAAATGAATCAGTATTCAGACTATGTGCCATTTCAATGTGCACAGCTCTTGTCTGTAAACAAGTAAACATACATCCATATCTTTTCTCGAATGATCTTCCTCTCTTCACTACGAACGGTCCAAAGTAATCAACTCCCACGGATGAAAAGGTATACCAACCTTGCCGAATTCTACATACTGGGAGGGGTGCCATCAGCTGTTGTCCTGGACTCTTCATAAACCGTCGACAGGTCACACACTGGCCTATTACTCTTTTAACCGCGCTCGTCCCCTTTACTATCCAATAATTTCTGCGAATCGTAGCCAATACTTGAGACGTTCCTGTATGTCCTTCCTCTCTATGATAATGTCTAATAATTAATTCAGTCACGAAATGTCGGTTAGGAAGAATTATCGGATGTTTAAAGGTACTTGGGAAATCTGAGTAATTTAAGCGACCTCCAACACAGAGCAGTCCATCCAACATTATCGGGGACAATTTTTTCAGGTCGTTATGTTTCATTAACTTACCGCTACTTTTAATTTCACTTATCAACTCTCCATATACTTCTTCCTGAACCATCATCAACACTTTACGCTTAGCCATTTCAAGTTCATTAACTTTAAGATGACCTAGATGAACGGATCTTCCGACGTTCGATGAACTTAGAACCTCAACAAATTCGATGAATCTTCTAAGCCATGCTACAGCTCTTACCAATTTCATCCACTCAGAAAAATAGAACAGAATTGGAGAACTGCGTCGTTCCACACTACTTAGGCCAACATTAACCAACGGTTTTCTAAACTCAATATTTTCAAGGGTAGGTTCTGGACATCTCGTTGCCATTCTGGAAACATTAGTGTCCAACAATACAGGACAATCAAACCAAGACTTAAGATCGCTAACCTTCTGAATACCTCTCGACGTCCAGTCACCCGGGTTCTGTGACGATCTTATATAACGCCATTGTTCGACACTCGTAAATTGATGTATGACGGCGAGACGATTCGCTATAAAGGTACTGTACCGACTCTCTGTATTCTTAATGTAATACAATACTACCATTGAATCTGTATAAAAATTCACTTCACTGAAAAATCTGGGGAAACTTTTCTTCAAGACTTCACTCATTCTCACGCTTAACACTGCTGCTGCCATCTCTAATCTCGGTATGGTGATTCGTTTAATCGGTGCAACTCTAGATTTGCTATATAATAAAACACAGTATGGTGATTGCTGTGAATACTTGACCCGGGCGTACGCAACTGCTCCATATCCTAACTCCGATGCATCACTGAATAAATGCAACTCTACCTTCGCATCTGGCTCGTCAATTATTCTTTTGATTCCCCGTGGCACAGTGACGTGGCCTACCTGCAGCATGAAATTTACCCACTTTAGCCAGGCAGAAACGTCCGGCTCACTGAGCGGTCGATCCCAACCTATCTGAGCCTTGCACAGTCTTTGCAGTAGAAGTTTAGCGGTAAGACATGTAGGAGCGATTAGACCCAAGGGGTCGAACAGGGAGGAAACGACTGACAATACCCCTCTCGTCTAATTATAGGCTTCTTTGGTGCGTCAAAACAAAATTTAAATACGTCTTGTCTTGGATCCCATTCTAAACCTAGAGTTCGATGGGTGACATTCTGAAGTATAGGTAGGTCAACTGAGGGTTCTTCATCACATACAAGAGGAAAAACCAACTTCACTGCCTCGGAGTTAGTTATCCATTTCTTTAACTTGAAACCTCCTTTACATAGTAATTCATTCATTTGCACAACAAATTTTTTCGCTTGTTCACAGGTGGGAAAAGATACTAAACAGTCATCTACGTAGAAATTATTCTTCACGGCGTCCACGACTGAAATCATCATAACCAGCCGAGAATCTTTGTGCGGTCTTATTCATAGCAAAGTTTGCACAAAACGGCGATGACGTTGCTCCGAATGGATGTGAGGTCATCTGAAACTCCACAGGTTCTCTTGACGTGTCACCGTTCGGCCACCATAGAAATCTCAAGGCTCCTCGGTCAGACTCCGGTACCTTCACTTGCATGAACATTTCTTCCACATCTGCAGAAATAGCTATAGCTTCCTTGCGAAACCGTAACAATATGCACACTAACTCCGCAGTAGTGTCTGGCCCTTGGTAAATCATGTCGTTTAAGGATACTCCTGCAAACTTAGCAGCACAATCAAAAACCACTCTTAGTTTTTCCGGTTTTCTTGGGTTTATGACTGCATGATGAGGTAAACACCATCGAGGACAATATCCGACTTTACGTTGTATTTCTGAGACTTTTTCCGCATAACCTTTGGTAAAATTATTTTCGACACTCCTAGTATACTTATCATGAAAACAACAATCTCCAACTAATCTGCGTCTCAAACTCTGTAATCTGCGTTTGACCATCTCATAGTTATCTGTTCTATATCTATCTATATTATTTTTCCATGGAATGGGAACAAAAAAATGACCATCTGAAAAATACGTTTCATCTTCCACTATCTTCATGGCCTTCAGGTCATCTATTGAAACAGTCTTATCACCTGAATATACATCGGAAAACTCCATGTCATAGATCCTACGAAGATGGTCTTCCGACGATTGCCCCATACAAACATGGTTTACGACTCGTTTTCCCAATTCACGATATGACGTGGGACCGAAAACGACCCACCCCAGTAATGTTTTTATAGCATATGGTCGCTTCTTGCCGCCCAACCGTTGATCTAAAACCCAGTGGGCTTCAGGTACATCACAACCAATTAATAACAAAACTTCATCAGAGTCAACACTACCTAATGGTACGTCAACTAAGTGGGGCCACTTCTGCACATCATCCATCACGTACCTGGCAGGTTTTCGTCCTGGAATCTTTTCCACAACCAAAGCTCCTATTTCAACGTGCTCTGCTTGGTCCAATGACTACACTTTGAACGAAGCGTTCGTGACCTTAGCTATCTTGTTACCACCCACCGTCTGGAGCACTATTGACGCTTTCTCCTTCTTTAGTCCAAGTGAATCCAAGCAGTCTGAACGTATTAATGTCGCATCAGAGCCATTATCTAACAGGGCATAGCCTACTACTTCCGCATGTTCTGACCTCAACCGTATGGGTATCATCCCTAGGCACACATGATTATCTAGAGACTTAGTGTATCTACAATGACTAGCTATGCTGGAACTGCTTTCCGGACGGTCGAGATGTTGATTACTATGTAGTAAATAATGATGTCGTTTCGAACACTCTTCAACATTACGTTTATTCGACTTGCATTCACTAGCACGATGACCCTGCTTTAGACAGACAAAACAAACACCCTTGGCCCTAGCATGAGACCATCGATCTTCAATCGTCATCGACAGAAAACTTGGGCACTGATAGAGATCGTGATCCTTAGAGCAAACACTGCATTTGCGTTTAACAGCTAAACTATTGTATTGTTCCGACTGCAAATAACAATTCATCTTTGCATCGTATCTCTTCTTTACATGTGCTGCCAACTGTCCAAATCTACTACCAGCGACTCTGGCACGAGATGCTATAAATTTAGTAAGCTCAGAAAACGTGGGTTCCCTATCGTTCTCTGTTAATGTGTCGACTTGGTCCGCCCACTGTACTTGTAGCGAACGGGGCAACAATTTAACGATACGTTCCAAAGTCGCTAAGGAACTCAAATCGGCATCATAATTCATCTGTTTCAAAACCATCTCACAATTTTCCATTTTTATAGCAAGGTTTGCTAACCTTTCAGCATCGCTATAATCGTTCACATTAGTGAATAAGCCTTCCAACGTTTCTCGAGCAATAATATGCGGCTGACCAAATAACCGCTTCAAAATCTCCTTGGCTTTGCTGTAGCCAGCAGTAGGATCCATTATGACACATCCCTCAATCGCGGCCTTTGCCTTGCCTTTACAGTAGTGTATCAAATATAACAGGCGTTGACTGTCATCAATAACTCTTGACGCGACGTAAGTCTCGAATTGCCGTACAAACATCCAGTACGCCGTTGGCTGCCCATCGAAGTAATTAAGCTCGACCTTGGGTAGGTCTAAGCTTACCATAGCAGGTAATAAGTAATTCCGGTAAGAAACATTTGAATCGCCTAACTCTACCTTACGTGTTCGAGTCTCATTCCTCTCTAGTGTTTCAGGTTTAAACCTTCCCTCTAAGTTAAGATCTTTCATGTCATCTACTATAGAATCAGAAACAGTCGCTCTATCATCAGTATCACCCTTATTAAAGTCTAAACCATGACATATAGAGGTATGCAAAGGCACTTGCTTTATACAGGAGGGTTCATCGTACAGTTTGGTTTCACTGCTATCCACCGACTTCAAATTTGACTTCCTTTGACGCTTCGTTGTCATTACGAGCCAAATATTCTTTGTATTCCGAGAGCGGCACCAATTCACTGCAGGGAAAGTACTTCCAATATTCTGAGATTTGTTTAGAACTGTAGAATCCAAACTCAGTCAGTTTGGATTGAAGAATAACTGTCGAGGTTGGTTTAGATACGCGTACTCTTGCCCAGTAGAAATTCAGAACAAATGGTTGGGTGAGAAACGGTTCTATGTAAAATTATTCATACAAAGTACATTATTACCTAAACAAATGTCACCACCAGTTATTCAACCCAAATTTATCCCAAAGATTGGAATAATCAATTCAGTTTTAAGAAATAAACAAGAAGGTTATTCTATCCTTAGGGGATAGATCAAGTATTGCTTGTCCAGAGAGTAAGGTCTAAATCTATAGAAATATCAATAACAAAGTATCAAAGGTTACTTGTTACAACAAAATAATACAAGTTCTGGAAGTGTGCGTCAATCCACAATCAAAAAATGCACAAACCCAGTCAATTCAAGCAATACGGTCCAGAGGAAGAACGAACCAATATGGCAGCCGCCAATCCGAAGTCCAGTAAAACAAAATATATAGAATCAATGAGAATGATAGAAATCCGGTAGAAACTCAAGGGAAAAACAACCATTACAATGAAAATAAATAGCAACTAACTCGAAAAAGTCATTAAAATGCATAGCCAAGTGGAATAAGAGGAATAAATGTACTTTTAAACACAAAACAACGAAATACAATGGGGAAAATGCTACTTGGAGGGATTTTCACACAGAATCATCAAAAAGGATCTTACACCGGCCCACAAAATCCCTCCATGTACTGCAAGGCCACTTGATACCTTCTGTCATGGTTCTGTACTACTATATCTTCAAAGTAAAACGAACGGGTAGGACTTACATCAGTACGCCTACCTGTCCTAGCTTTTCTAATACACCATAAGGCTATTCAGACCCCTCAAGGAGACACACCTTGCGTATGTCCCGCCTAACTATTCCATTTCCAGTGCGAATCGTTACTGTCCTAACCTTTCCGTCGTTATCTATTTCACAACTTTCTACAACTCCTAGCGGCCATTTTCCGCGAGCTGAAATATCCGAAGTCACGATTACTACATCGCCTTCCTTGAAATTGCGATGTTCAACCAACCATATCTGACGTGACTGTAGAGACGGTAAGTACTCTTTTAGCCACCTTTTCCAAAACACATTGGCAAGGTAATTAACCTGTCTCCAACGTTTGCTGTACTTATCAGTAATGGTACCCTCCTCAAACACTCCACCGCACTTTCTCAGTAACGACAAATCATTTGGGGACAAAGCTAGTTTATCCTCTGCGTCTTGGGTCACTGGGGTTAAGGGTCGATTATTTAATATCTTCTCAGCTTCAACCAAATAAGTGGCTAGGGATTCATCAGTCAAGGTCTGCTCCTTTGTGATCAACAACAACAACCGCCGTACTGATCGAATCATTCTTTCCCATACTCCCCCTCTGTGGCTGGACAATGGTGGATTGAAGTGCCACTGGATCTGCTTCGTTGCTAGTTCATTACTTATCCTTCGCTGATCCCACTGTTGTATGAACCCTTTTAGTTCAGAAACCATACCTATAAAATTCGACCCATTGTCGCTGCATATTTCTGTGGGCCTCCCTCTCCCCATGAAACGCAGTAAAGACATTACAAATGAATCAGTATTCAGACTATGTGCCATTTCAATGTGCACAGCTCTTGTTTGTAAACAAGTAAACATACATCCATATCTTTTCTCGAATGATCTTCCTCTCTTCACTATAACGGTCCAAAGTAATCAACTCCCACGGATGAAAAGGTATACCAACCTTGCCGAATTCTACATACTGGGAGGGGTGCCATCAGCTGTTGTCCTGGACTCTTCATAAACCGTCGACAGGTCACACACTGGCCTATTACTCTTTTAACCGCGCTCGTCCCTTTACTACCCAATAATTTCTGCGAATCGTAGCCAATACTTGAGACGTTCCTGTATGTCCTTCCTCTCTATGATAATGTCTAATAATTAATTCAGTCACAAAATGTCGGTTAGGAAGAAGTATCGGATGTTTAAAGGTACTTGGGAAATCTGAGTAATTTAAGCGACCTCCAACACAGAGCAGTCCATCCAACATTATCGGGGACAATTTTTTCAGGTCGTTATGTTTCATTAACTTACCGCTATTTTTAATTTCACTTATCAACTCTCCATATACTTCTTCCTGAACCATCATCAACACCTTACGCTTAGCCATTTCAAGTTCATTAACTTTAAGATGACCTAGATGGACGGATCTTTCGACGTTCGATGAACTTAGAACTTCAACAAATTCGATGAATCTTCTAAGCCATGCTACAGCTCTTACCAATTTCATCCACTCAGAAAAATAGAACAGAATTGGAGAACTGCGTCGTTCCACACTACTTAGGCCAACATTAACCAACGGTTTTCTAAACTCAATATTTTCAAGGGTAGGTTCTGGACATCTCGTTGCCATTCTGGAAACATTAGTGTCCAACAATACAGGACAATCAAACCAAGACTTAAGATCGCTAACCTTCTGAATACCTCTCGACGTCCAGTCACCCGGGTTCTGTGACGATCTTATATAACGCCATTGTTCGACACTCGTAAATTGATGTATGACGGCGAGGCGATTCGCTATAAAGGTACTGTACCGACTCTCTGTATTCTTAATGTAATACAATACTACCATTGAATCTGTATAAAAATTCGCTTCACTGAAAAATCTGGGGAAACTTTTCTTCAAGACTTCACTCATTCTCACGCTTAACACTGCTGCTGCCATCTCTAATCTCGGTATGGCGATTCGTTTAATCGGTGCAACTCTAGATTTGCTATATAATAAAACACAGTATGGTGATTGCTGTGAATACTTGACCCGGGCGTACGCAACTGCTCCATATCCTAACTCCGATGCATCACTGAATAAATGCAACTCTACCTTCGCATCTGGCTCGTCAATTATTCTTTTGATTCCCCGTGGCACAGTGACGTGGCTTACCTGCAGCATGAAATTTACCCACTTTAGCCAGGCAGAAACGTCCGGCTCATTGAGCGGTCGATCCCAACCTATCTGAGCCTTGCACAGTCTTTGCAGTAGAAGTTTAGCGGTGAGACATGTAGGAGCGATTAGACCCAAGGGGTCGAACAGGGAGGAAACGACTGACAATACCCCTCGTATTTTTTTTTTTTTTTTTTTTTTTTTTTTTTTTTTTTTTTTTTTTTTTTTTTTTTTTTTTTTTTTTTTTTTTTTTTTTTTTTTTTTTTTTTTTTTTTTTTTTTTTTTTTTTTTTTTTTTTTTTTTTTTTTTTTTTTTTTTTTTTTTTTTTTTTTTTTTTTTTTTTTTTTTTTTTTTTTTTTTTTTTTTTTTTTTTTTTTTTTTTTTTTTTTTTTTTTTTTTTTTTTTTTTTTTTTTTTTTTTTTTTTTTTTTTTTTTTTTTTTTTTTTTTTTTTTTTTTTTTTTTTTTTTTTTTTTTTTTTTTTTTTTTTTTTTTTTTTTTTTTTTTTTTTTTTTTTTTTTTTTTTTTTTTTTTTTTTTTTTTTTTTTTTTTTTTTTTTTTTTTTTTTTTTTTTTTTTTTTTTTTTTTTTTTTTTTTTTTTTTTTTTTTTTTTTTTTTTTTTTTTTTTTTTTTTTTTTTTTTTTTTTTTTTTTTTTTTTTTTTTTTTTTTTTTTTTTTTTTTTTTTTTTTTTTTTTTTTTTTTTTTTTTTTTTTTTTTTTTTTTTTTTTTTTTTTTTTTTTTTTTTTTTTTTTTTTTTTTTTTTTTTTTTTTTTTTTTTTTTTTTTTTTTTTTTTTTTTTTTTTTTTTTTTTTTTTTTTTTTTTTTTTTTTTTTTTTTTTTTTTTTTTTTTTTTTTTTTTTTTTTTTTTTTTTTTTTTTTTTTTTTTTTTTTTTTTTTTTTTTTTTTTTTTTTTTTTTTTTTTTTTTTTTTTTTTTTTTTTTTTTTTTTTTTTTTTTTTTTTTTTTTTTTTTTTTTTTTTTTTTTTTTTTTTTTTTTTTTTTTTTTTTTTTTTTTTTTTTTTTTTTTTTTTTTTTTTTTTTTTTTTTTTTTTTTTTTTTTTTTTTTTTTTTTTTTTTTTTTTTTTTTTTTTTTTTTTTTTTTTTTTTTTTTTTTTTTTTTTTTTTTTTTTTTTTTTTTTTTTTTTTTTTTTTTTTTTTTTTTTTTTTTTTTTTTTTTTTTTTTTTTTTTTTTTTTTTTTTTTTTTTTTTTTTTTTTTTTTTTTTTTTTTTTTTTTTTTTTTTTTTTTTTTTTTTTTTTTTTTTTTTTTTTTTTTTTTTTTTTTTTTTTTTTTTTTTTTTTTTTTTTTTTTTTTTTTTTTTTTTTTTTTTTTTTTTTTTTTTTTTTTTTTTTTTTTTTTTTTTTTTTTTTTTTTTTTTTTTTTTTTTTTTTTTTTTTTTTTTTTTTTTTTTTTTTTTTTTTTTTTTTTTTTTTTTTTTTTTTTTTTTTTTTTTTTTTTTTTTTTTTTTTTTTTTTTTTTTTTTTTTTTTTTTTTTTTTTTTTTTTTTTTTTTTTTTTTTTTTTTTTTTTTTTTTTTTTTTTTTTTTTTTTTTTTTTTTTTTTTTTTTTTTTTTTTTTTTTTTTTTTTTTTTTTTTTTTTTTTTTTTTTTTTTTTTTTTTTTTTTTTTTTTTTTTTTTTTTTTTTTTTTTTTTTTTTTTTTTTTTTTTTTTTTTTTTTTTTTTACACCTCGTATAGTATATGCTCTTTGGTGCGTCAAAACAAAATTTAAATACGTCTTGTCTTGGATCCCATTCTAAACCTAGAGTTCGATGGGTGACATTCTGAAGTATAGGTAGGTCAACTGAGGGTTCTTCATCACATACAAAGGAAAAACCAACTTCACTGCCTCGGAGTTAGTTATCCATTTCTTTAACTTGAAACCTCCTTTACATAGTAATTCATTCATTTGCACAACAAATTTTTTCGCTTGTTCACAGGTGGGAAAAGATACTAAACAGTCATCTACGTAGAAATTATTCTTCACGGCGTCCACGACGAAATCATAACCAGCCGAGAATCTTTGTGCGGTCTTATTCATAGCAAAGTTTGCACAAAACGGCGATGACGTTGCTCCGAATGGATGTGAGGTCATCTGAAACTCCACAGGTTCTCTTGACGTGTCACCGTTCGGCCACCATAGAAATCTCAAGGCTCCTCGGTCAGACTCCGGTACCTTCACTTGCATGAACATTTCTTCCACATCTGCAGAAATAGCTATAGCTTCCTTGCGAAACCGTAACAATATGCACACTAACTCCGCAGTAGTGTCCGGCCCTTGGTAAATCATGTCGTTTAAGGATACTCCTGCAAACTTAGCAGCACAATCAAAAACCACTCTTAGTTTTTCCGGTTTTCGTGGGTTTATGACTGCATGATGAGGTAAATACCATCGAGGACAATATCCGACTTTACGTTGTATTTCTGAGACCTTTTCCGCATAACCTTTGGTAAAATTATTTTCGACACTCCTAGTATACTTATCATGAAAACAACAATCTCCAACTAATCTGCGTCTCAAACTCTGTAATCTGCGTTTGACCATCTCATAGTTATCTGTTCTATATCTATCTATTTTATTTTTCCATGGAATGGGAACAAAAAAATGACCATCTGAAAAATACGTCCCATCTTCCACTATCTTCATGGCTTTCAGGTCATCTATTGAAACAGTCTTATCACCTGAATATACATCGGAAAACTCCATGTCATAGATCCTACGAAGATGGTCTTCCGACGATTGCCCCATACAAACATGGTTTACGACTCGTTTTCCCAATTCACGATACGACGTGGGACCGAAAACGACCCACCCCAGTAATGTTTTTATAGCATATGGTCGCTTCTTACCGCCCAACCGTTGATCTAAAACCCAGTGGGCTTCAGGTACATCACAACCAATTAATAACAAAACTTCATCAGAGTCAACACTACCTAATGGTACGTCAACTAAGTGGGGCCACTTCTGCACATCATCCATCACGTACCTGGCAGGTTTGCGTCCTGGAATCTTTTCCACAACCAAAGCTCCTTCTATTTCAATGTGCTCTGCTTGGTCCAATGAGTACACTTTGAACGAAGCGTTCGTGACCTTAGCTATCTTGTTACCACCCACCGTTTGGAGCACTATTGACGCTTTCTCCTTCTTTAGTCCAAGTGAATCCAAGCAGTCTGAACGTATTAATGTCGCATCAGAGCCATTACCTAACAGGGCATAGCCTACTACTTCCGCATGTTCTGACCTCAACCGTATGGGTATCATCCCTAGGCACACATGATTATCTAGAGACTTAGTGTATCTACAATGACTAGCTATGCTGGAACTGCTTTCCGGACGGTCGAGATGTTGATTACTATGTAGTAAATAATGATGTCGTTTCGAACACTCTTCAACATTACGTTTATTCGACTTGCATTCACTAGCACGATGACCCTGCTTTAGACAGACAAAACAAACACCCTTGGCCCTAGCATGAGACCATCGATCTTCAATCGTCATCGACAGAAAACTTGGGCACCGATAGAGATCATGATCCTTAGAGCAAACACTGCATTTGCGTTTAACAGCTAAACTATTGTATTGTTCCGACTGCAAATAACAATTCATCTTTGCATCGTATCTTTTCTTTACATGTGCTGCCAACTGTCCAAATCTACTACCAGCGACTCTGGCACGAGATGCTATAAATTTAGTAAGCTCAGAAAACGTGGGTTCCCTATCGTTCTCTGTTAATGTGTCGACTAGGTCCGCCCACTGTACTTGTAGCGAACGGGGCAACAATTTAACGATACGTTCCAAAGTCGCTAAGGAACTCAAATCGGCATCATAATTCATCTGTTTCAAAACCATCTCACAATTTTCCATTTTTATAGCAAGGTTTGCTAACCTTTCAGCATCGCTATAATCGTTCACATCACTGAATAAGCCCTCCAACGTTTCTCGAGCAATAATATGCGGCTGACCAAATAACCGCTTCAAAATCTCCTTGGCTTTGTTGTAGCCAGCAGTAGGATCCATTATGACACATCCCTCAATCGCGGCCTTTGCCTTGCCTTTACAATAGTGTATCAAATATAACAGGCGTTGACTGTCATCAATAACTCTTGACGCGACGTAAGTCTCGAATTGCCGTATAAACATCCAGTACGCCGTTGGCTGCCCATCGAAGTAATTAAGCTCGACTTTGGGTAGCTCTAGGCCTACCATAGCAGGTAATACATAATTCCGGTAAGAAACATTTGAATCGCCTAACTCTACCTTACGTGTTCGAGTCTCATTCCTCTCTAGTGTTTCAGGTTTAAACCTTCCCTCTAAGTTAAGATCTTTCATTTCATCTACTATAGAATCAGAAACAGTCGCTCTATCATCAGTATTACCCTTATTAAAGTCTAAACCATGACACATAGAGGTATGCAAAGGCACTTGCTTTATACAGGAGGGTTCATCGTACAGTTTGGTTTCACTGCTATCCACCGACTTCAAATTTGACTTCCTTTGACGCTTCGTTGTCATTACGAGCCAAATATTCTTTGTATTCCGAGAGCGACACCAATTCACTGCAGGGAAATTACTTCCAATATTCTGAGATTTATTTAGAACTGTAGAATCCAAACTAAGTCAGTTTGGATTGAAGAATAACTGTCGAGGTTGGTTTAGATACGCGTACTCTTGCCCAGTAGAAATTCAGAACAAATGGTTGGGTGAGAAACGGTTCTATGTAAAATTATTTATACAAGGTACATTATTACCTAAACAAATGTCACCACCAGTTATTCAACCCAAATTTATCCCAAAGATTGGAATAATCAATTCAGTTTTTATGAAATAAACAAGAAGGTTATTCTATCCTTACGGGATAGATCAAGTATTGCTTGTCCAGAGAGTAAGGTCTAAATCTACAGAAACATCAATAACAAAGTATCAAAGGTTACTTGTTACAACAAAATAATACAAGTTCTGGAAGTGTGCGTCAATCCACAATCAAAAAATGCACAAACCCAGTCAATTCAAGCAATACGGTCCAGAGGAAGAACGAACCAATATGGCAGCCGCCAATCCGAAGTCCAGTAAAACAAAATATATAGAATCAATGAGAATAATAGAAATCCGGTAGAAACTCAAGGGAAAAACAACCATTACAATGAAAATAAATAGCAACTAACTCGAAAAAGTCATTAAAATGCATAGCCAAGTGGAAGAAGAGGAATAAATGTACTTTTAAACACAAAACAACGAAATACAATGGGGAATATGCTACTTGGAGGGATTTTCACACAGAATCATCAAAAAGGATCTTACACTTTCATCCTATTCCTATACCAGCCAACAATGCGCGTCGAGGCAGACGGTGGTCGGACATACGCAACACATGTCCCAACCACCTCAGTCGATCAAGATTCACAACCTCGTCCATTGATTTACTACCTATACATAACACTCGTCGTCTAACCCCCCTTATTACTTACTCGGTGATCCCAGCTAACGTCAGTGATGTTTCGTAAACATCGATGGTCAAAGACTAATAACCGTTGAGCGTCATTTACCTTAAATGGCCACGTCTCACACCCATACAGTATGACAGAGAGAACTGTTGCTCAATACACTATCCCTTTCGTTGAGAGACGAATATCTCGTCTACGCCATAGGTGACGTAAGTTGGCAAAAACCAAACGAGCTTTTTGAATTCGTACTGAGATTTCGTCAGAGACCAGCCTATTAAGGCTAATCAGACATCCAAGACACGTGAAGTGGTCGATATGCTCAACCACCTCACTCCCTATCTTTAGTTCAGGTGTTGACGAAGACCAGTCGTGGAGCAATAGTTTGCATTTAAAGGGGAAAAACGCATGCCGAACATGCTTGCATTGGGGCTTATAGCTGTTAAAAGACTCTGCATCGCATCATCGTCTTCGCCAAACAGGACTATGTTATCAGCATGTTGTAAGTCAATAAGCGGACCGGTTGGTAGGAGATCAATTCCTGAAAGAGTCAAGCAATGAGAGTGTAATTTCCAACAGTAAATCGACTATAAAATCAGACAAATATGGAAAAAGTGGGCAGCCTTGACGAACACCACTTGATGTTACAAGTTCCGATGACAGTTCGCCATGTGCTCTGACACGACTAATAGTGTTCGAGTAAAGAGCCTTCACAAGGTTTATACACATCTGGAGTAAGCCTTCTAATGAAAGACATTGTCCTAGAACCTCTCGGTCTACAGAGTCAAATGCCGCTTTCAAGTCAAGGAAAACCACTATTGTCGGCCGCCGAAAAGTATGTCGGTGTTCTAAAACCTGACGAATTGTAAATATCTGGTCTATACAACCGCGACCAGGTCTAAAACCAGCCTGATTTTCTCGTATTTGGAGATCACGAGTTGCAGTTAAGTATCTGATAATTATAAAAGCTAGTATTTTAGACACAATATTAGTCAAACTAATTCCTCTATGGTTATTACAGGACGATTTTGACCCTTTCTTATATACTGGGACAATTAACGATCGACACCAGTCAGACGGAATTATGTCAAGTTCCCAAACATTGGTTAAAATATCAGTCAGCCTGGTTGTCAATGTGGGACCACCATCTCTAAAAACCTCTGGGGATAATCCATCCGGACCAGCTGCTTTTCCTCGACTTAGATTCGCTATGGCTTTTTCGACCATTACAAGAGTCGGGAGACCTAAATTTAACTTCCATTACGGACGTCCTGAAACAGAGAGAAGTTCTAAAGCTGATGAACGAAAAATAAACTTCTCCTTGAAGTGTTCACCACATCGTTCTAAACGTCTATACTGAAAGCCAAACCACGTTCCATCATTTTCGGACATCGTCACACTAACGATAGATTTTTTTAACCCTGGTTTCTTTTATTAACTTGAAGAGTTGTCAAGTGTTAACTTTAAGCCTGTCTTTTTCATTAACCTTGGTTTCCTTACCCACCACTGCTCACAGTAGATTCGCAGAATTCTCGTATGTTTGTGCTTGAAATGAATAGACACAAATACATTCGAAATAAAATAGAATTCTAGCATACAGGAAATATATATAAAAATTAAAATAAAAATAATAGTGAAATACACAGTATTAAGAATCCTCCGAAATATGATTAAACAACAAGGAAAAAACAATTCATACTGCCAATCTATGCATTGCCCACTATGCCTGGACTGTGAATCGTGGTGTAAAAAGGATATACACCCGCTCTAGGTTAAATTTATGCGTGTCTACAAGTCAACTTGCAGGTGTGGAGTAAAGTACACACGTCTCACAAAGAGAGGGCTTCCCAACACTTTACAGTTTGGCCATCAGACGAAGAATGCAGGGCAATAAATAGTTCAATTGTAGAACACCTGCTCGTCACTGCTCCCTCCACCTCACTGGAAGACTCCTTCAAAATCGTCTACATGGTCAAACTACCAGGGTCAAAAGGAGTACAAACTAATACTTTATGAACTGTAAAGGGCTTGGTAATTCAGTTACAAACCTGAGCCCTGTGTGCGAAAGCGATGCGTGCATGCCCAAATTTTACCGTAATCACAAGACCAAATTTTACATTATTTTACTTAATATTTTGAATTAGTCATAATTTTTAACGTTTTCCTTCATGACCTAGCTTTTCTAGCTTCTTTTTCATCACTAATGTCAAATGTACAATTAGTTTCATAATAATAATAATAATATATATTATTATTATTATATTATTATTATGCGGCATTTACATTGTTACTACTAGCCCTTTGATACACTTTCTAAACATTTCATGGTGATAATCGTTTCCTATTTTCAGATGAGCTTTGTATAAGTAAAATGGTTTGTTTGACTTCATTTATCATATGTACTGAGTCATTAAAAGATGGAAACCTTTGTTTTGAGTTTCACCCAACAAATGACGCCTAAAATTTGCCACAGCTTAATTCCATGAAGTATCTAAATCTGTAATCCTAGACTCTATAAACCAATGTAAAGCTCAATCAGAAGGTAGTAGGATATCCCAATGTGCTAAAAAAGATATAGGTCCTATTGGATCCCCCGACATGGTACTGTGTATAATAATAATAATAATAATAATAATAATAATAATAATAATAATAATAATAATAATAATAATAATAATAATAATAATAATAATAATAATAATAATAATAATAATAATAATAATAATAATAATAATAATAATAATAATAATAATAATAATAATAATAATAATAATAATAATAATAATAATAATAATAATAATAATAATAATAATAATAATAATAATAATAATAATAATAATAATAATAATAATAATAATAATAATAATAATAATAATAATAATAATAATAATAATAATAATAATAATAATAATAATAATAATAATAATAATAATAATAATAATAATAATAATAATAATAATAATAATAATAATAATAATAATAATAATAATAATAATAATAATAATAATAATAATAATAATAATAATAATAATAATAATAATAATAATAATAATAATAATAATAATAATAATAATAATAATAATAATAATAATAATAATAATAATAATAATAATAATAATAATAATAATAATAATAATAATAATAATAATAATAATAATAATAATAATAATAATAATAATAATAATAATAATAATAATAATAATAATAATAATAATAATAATAATAATAATAATAATAATAATAATAATAATAATAATAATAATAATAATAATAATAATAATAATAATAATAATAATAATAATAATAATAATAATAATAATAATAATAATAATAATAATAATAATAATAATAATAATAATAATAATAATAATAATAATAATAATAATAATAATAATAATAATAATAATAATAATAATAATAATAATAATAATAATAATAATAATAATAATAATAATAATAATAATAATAATAATAATAATAATAATAATAATAATAATAATAATAATAATAATAATAATAATAATAATAATAATAATAATAATAATAATAATAATAATAATAATAATAATAATAATAATAATAATAATAATAATAATAATAATAATAATAATAATCCTAGACTCTATACCAATTGTAAAGCTCAATCAGAAGGTAGTAGGATATCCCCAATGTGCTAAAAAAGATATAGGTCCTATTGGATCCCACGACTGGTCTGTGTATAAGATGATACTACTGATCGACAGAAGAATGAATACAATAATTTCTTACTTTAGCTAAATGCTTCGTGTAAATATCGAAACGAAAAGACTAGTTCCAACCGATTTTCGCACTTCCCACTTTCAAAATACTGTAGAGCATACATGATTCGTCCAATGTTCGACTTAAAATATTCAAAGAATACTTACACACTACAACCTAGACACGCACTTTCAAACGTTTTTGTCATTGTCACAGTAATATGAAGCAAACCACTGAACATTACACGAGAACCTTGCCTACGCTGTGGATAGACAAAGTAGAACTTCTGTACCCACTCCGGAGTTTCACCAACTATCTGTTCAAGTTTGGCGAAATTTCCAGATAAGCAGTGGCTTACTTGTTTGTCTACTCTACTCTTTATCATTAGACATAATACTAATGTAGACTAGTTCTGAAGCAAAATCTAGTATTCAAGATAATAAATAAGTCCCGAAAACTCTTCCATTCATGTAAGCCATATTATGAATTGTCCCCCAACTTTATTGTTTAAGGACGCAAAAAGAAAGATATAGTCAACCGTAATTACTAGGAATATATCATTTGATATATGAACAGAACAAGTTTAATATCTTTAGTCGACCACGTAAGTAGCATTGTAATTGAGTAAACACACATAAAAGAACTGTTCTTACCTATTTCATTAAAATCTTCGAATCGCAGTTTTCCAGAATCTTCTTTGATATTATAATCCTCTAAGATTTTCAGTACCTCTTGCTTCTTCAACTCGAATCCAAGTGCTCGAAGTGCAACCTGTATATAAAGTCATAATGCAAACACTTCAACCTTAAATTCATAATAACTGATTTCCTGATCTTTATCTGTATCAAAAAGATCAAAAGCTTCGACAATTTCCTGTTTTTGTTCTGGTGTGAGTTCTCGCCTTTTGCGTCGTCGAATATTATCCACAAGTCCTGTGGATAAAATAAGAAGTATACATTTTATTGACAAGCAACGAAAATGTCTTGAATGAGACATAAACTCTTAGAAATCATAACACAATGAAAATTAGAATCTTAAAAAGAAAATGTAAAAATAGTATGCAGACCAGAGATTGCATGCCTTGCCTTTATCAACAAACGTCCACTACTTAGCTAAGAATTCGAGTACAAAAAGCTTCAAACAGCAAAAGAGATCACTCATATCGCAAATGTGTAAACTACGTGTGTTATAACCAGCTTAAAATCAAAGCACAGTTTAGTGATTACCATGTTATTATACCAGAGTCTGGTTTACCTAATAAACAAATCTGTTTTACACCAAGTTTTCATGTTTAGGACTTGTGGGTGTCTTATCGCCGGAGACCTAATCATATTACATGTTAGCTACCATGTTAGCCCAACCATAAAATGGTGATAGTAATGCGTTACTCAACTTACTTGAATAGATCAAGCCCTGATAAATTACATCGTTACTTTAATCCTCAGCAGACATTTCAAGACCATTCATGGATCTACTGAATACGTTTCCTTCTCAAAGGCAGGAAGGTGTTTTAACTGACCTTATTTCCTAGAGTGGAAATAGACAGCTCATATTTATCGGCCTTTATGACGAAGGCACCCGTCAAGGTCATAGGTAAACAATTTCGGACAAGCAGAATATGTATTCAACATTCCTACTTGACAAATCTCATTGTAAGAAGGGACTAAGTTGTAGCCAAAGTCAGTAGTTTGCCTGTCGACGCAACATTCATTGACCTTAACAGTTACTAGTCACATCCTGATTTGGCTTCTAGTAAACAGTTTGTATGGGAGTAAAGGTATGAGAAAATATCAAGAAACACCAACTTTAAATAGAAGTTTTTCTCAAACCATTTTCACCGACGAAGTTACCTGTTTTAACTACGGACGCATCTCCATTGAAAATAGGTGGAGTTTTAAAGCGAAATTGGGAGCCTGAACTCTTCATATTCACATGACTGAGTAAAAGTGAACAAGGATATTCTTAAACCTCGAAAGAGACGTTAGTCGTCGTTTGGCCAGTAAAAAGACTGTATAAGTACTTATTTGTTGTGAAGTTTCACATCTTGTCTGACTACGAGGCATTGGAGTCTAGTTACCACCAAACTACGTCACTTCATCGGTTGTCTGTTGCAACGGTTCAAAGGTGGTATTAGAAGTGAGCACTTATGACCCTACCACTGAGTACAAAAAAGCCAAACGAAGATAACATGAAGACTTCCTGTCACGCTATTCATATTTTGGAAAGCCACTTAGTGAGAATTAGTTCTTTAGTTCAACCACGGTGTAGCAGACACTGGAAAGTATTTCACTAGCATCATAAGTAAAAGGAGTCTGGAATGCTTAATGCAAGCGTAGATTTCCAAATTTTCATAAAATAATAAAAGAAATACCGCCATACTCAGGTCTACTATGTGTGAATGACAAAATTATTATCTCTCCAACACCTGCAAACAATCAGCATTCTGTTCATCTGGGTATCGAAAAGATAAAATCGTTCGTACAGAAAGCAAGTCGATGGTCCGAAATCGATGCTGGTATAAATATACCGGAAAATCGTCCTGCGTGCTTACACAGATTGTTATTAAATAAATCTATATGGAACCTTTCATCTAAATCCTAGTAATTGAAGCAGCCGATCCATGCTAACTATTGTGGCCTACTTTTACACTCACTTTGCTCTTTAATTATTATTTACACAAATTCCAGACAGTCATAAGTGGTATTGACAAGTAATCCTAATGAAAAATCCACACCGAATGCAATGAGAAGAGTATGTCTTCGTGAAGCGACACCTAGTGTACTAGTAACTGACAACGGAACCCATTTTGCAGAGATATTTCAGCAATTGGCTGAATGATATTGATTGTTGTCACTTGTTCACGGCACCACATCACCCTCGGTTGAATGCCTTAGCGAAAAATCTTGTTCGAACGTTAAACAGCGCCATTACATCGGTAAATCTAAGAGTTTCAAAGAGCTAGAGAAACTCCAGGGTATTTTGCTGCATCGTCGTAATTTAGAATTTTCGAGAACCCATAAATATTTAATTGAACTATTTAAAACATGTATACTCTAAACTCATCGTTTGAGCAACATTTATTGCAAAGTACGATACCACCGATAAAATGATTATCCACTGTCTAAAAGAACAAGATTTCCAGGAATTGGAGGTATACTTGTGTGGACTGTGGATCTAGATGACCATTCAGTTTATAGTAGACACGTGGATCAACTGAGGATTAATAAAGTAGCCGGTCATAATTCCATTAATGGTAACTTTATTGTTAATCCTGAATATTTTCCCAATTCTGACTTCTGAATTACAAAGGAGAGGCGAGTTTAAAAATCACAACTAGCTGAATCCCCACGGCATTTGTTTTTCCACAGAGTGATCAACTTCTAGAGCATGCTGCCGGAAGAATTTGCCTCTGCACTCAGGAGGAAATCAGACACTCACGGTAGATCATTAGAAGAGGATTAACAAAGAATGCTGGTCATTTGCTCTTGAAGATATAAATCAAATTAGAGTCGAATCTTTTGATTGTCTGCAGACATGTATTAATCATCACAGACACAAACCTTTTGGGGTGGAGGGGGGGACAATACGTGATGGCATTGACAGGTCAAGATAAGTTAGACAGATAGTCAAAAGGTTGGTATTGGAGGCTGGCCAATTCTAAAAACCGAGTTTACAAAACTAGGATTATTATCGATAATAAACGTAATTTGCTAACATGGCCCAAAAATTGAGATAATCACTTCATTTCTTCCTTAGCATTTTGTAAGATCTATGAAAAGTAACGTTATTCCATAAAATGGGAGCGGAGTGCATTCGGTATCTGACCAAGTCACGTTTGTCGTATTACGAGAGCAAAATCTAACGATTGAACCCAATCATATGAATGAAATGCTAGAGTTTCGCAAATTAAGGAAAACACCTCGATACGTGCCAGCAAACGTATGGCCAGCGACACAGCAACAGGTGAGCTAAGTTATTCACAGCGCCTCCAACTCAGCTAACTAGAGGAAGAAGTCCAAAGTCAGCAGAAGCGTTTAATTCCACAAGCAGCCTGGAAAAATGGAGTAACAACCATACATCTGACGAGTATAAATACGAAAAACAGAGCGTCCTAGGAATGTCATAAACAGCGTACTAAAATAAGCAACGAACCGATAAAATTTAGCGTCTCACGAAGTGGGAGACACAAATTGTAGATGGAAAAGGAATTTTTGGCTGGAAAACGAAAATTTTGAATTTACACAAATTAATCACAAAAATAACAGGTTTGCCAAGAGAATTCTGTGGATCTGACATCCCCAATATGAGTATAAATCAGAAGGCAGTGAAAGATGGAGGAAAAGTTATATTCAATCGTAAATAGAGCATCAATGGAATAGCAACGTCTAGGCTGGTAAAGTGGAGAGAGAGATGCTTCTCACGGTGGGTCGTGACGTCATCTGGCAATGATGCATGATCGAGCGCTATCAACTAGTCGTGTTCGACAAAACAAATATGGTCAGCATCAATGTCGAGAGTCTATTCAACCATTTATTTTGGGGATTATATACCGCTACAAGAGTAAATAGTCTACTTTGAAATTACCGACAGATCGAAAGAGTGTGTCTTGTAGAAAATTTGAGTATACATCCCATGGCTTGGAATAAACATATTTTCATTGATGTATGTGGTGGATGTAAATTAGACTTAAACGGGGAAATATAATGCTCAAAGGAATAAGAATCCAAAGTGTTCTCTATCAACGGCTGATCAAATAAACTAAGATATCACATTCTGTTATCATAAGAGTAATGTCAAAAATAGTTGGCATAGTTAAAACAGTCTTGGTGATTTGTAAATAAATGTTCAGGTCTGGTAAGAACCAACACTATCGGAGAGTGCTTACATAAATTATTTATATACGTACAAGACTTCCCAGTAAATGCCAATTTTTTGATCCTCTGACTAAAATAAAGTTAACTGAAACAATCGTAGGGCCTTAGTGACGATGAAACTATAAAATCTACTCAACAAGAAAAATTTCCACCATCCTATTTTGAATTGTGAGGAATACAAGCTACGGTCTATTTCATATTGACATTTAAACAAGATAGTTAAAGTCGTTCCCAAAATTAACTGATTATTAGGTTTACTTAATCTTCGTTACTAGTAGTCAGCTGATTATTGTTCATAAATAGCTAACGATCAAAATATTAACCCAGGTATTGAAAATTGAGAAGATTTGGATTAATTTCGAAAGTGTTATTAACCTTAGTGATGGATAAAGGTAGGTCTGAAGGCCTATTTTGTGCTTACTGAAGTGAGATTGAGGTGGTTCTGCTTATTTCATGTCTGTGTAGCTCGGTAGTTACAAACTTTAATAACGTCATTAAGCAATTTCTGTATTCGTTTTTCAGCAGCCGATACAATATTCACCAAACGGATACTCTCATTTTACCGAATAACGTCACTTTCCATCGATCTTACAAAGTGCTTAGGACCGTGGTGTTTTTCTAGTTCATCAGAACTCTTAGATTTACCGATGTAATGGCGCTGTTTAACGTTCGAACAAGATTTTTCGCTAAGGCATTCAACCGAGGGTGATGTGGTGCCGTGAACAAGTGACAACAATCAATATCATTCAGCCAATTGCTGAAATATCTCTGCAAAATGGGTTCCGTTGTCAGTTACTAGTACACTAGGTGTCGCTTCACGAAGACATACTCTTCTCATTGCATTCGGTGTGGATTTTTCATTAGGATTACTTGTCAATACCACTTATGACTGTCTGGAATTTGTGTAAATAATAATTAAAGAGCAAAGTGAGTGTAAAAGTAGGCCACAATAGTTAGCATGGATCGGCTGCTTCAATTACTAGGATTTAGATGAAAGGTTCCATATAGATTTATTTAATAACAATCTGTGTAAGCACGCAGGATGATTTTCCGGTATATTTATACCAGCATCGATTTCGGACCATCGACTTGCTTTCTGTACGAACGATTTTATCTTTTCGATACCCAGATGAACAGAATGCTGATTGTTTGCAGGTGTTGGAGAGATAATAATTTTGTCATTCACACATAGTAGACCTGAGTATGGCGGTATTTCTTTTATTATTTTATGAAAATTTGGAAATCTACGCTTGCATTAAGCATTCCAGACTCCTTTTACTTATGATGCTAGTGAAATACTTTCCAGTGTCTGCTACACCGTGGTTGAACTAAAGAACTAATTCTCACTAAGTGGCTTTCCAAAATATGAATAGCGTGACAGGAAGTCTTCATGTTATCTTCGTTTGGCTTTTTTGTACTCAGTGGTAGGGTCATAAGTGCTCACTTCTAATACCACCTTTGAACCGTTGCAACAGACAACCGATGAAGTGACGTAGTTTGGTGGTAACTAGACTCCAATGCCTCGTAGTCAGACAAGATGTGAAACTTCACAACAAATAAGTACTTATACAGTCTTTTTACTGGCCAAACGACGACTAACGTCTCTTTCGAGGTTTAAGAATATCCTTGTTCACTTTTACTCAGTCATGTGAATATGAAGAGTTCAGGCTCCCAATTTCGCTTTAAAACTCCACCTATTTTCAATGGAGATGCGTCCGTAGTTAAAACAGGTAACTTCGTCGGTGAAAATGGTTTGAGAAAAACTTCTATTTAAAGTTGGTGTTTCTTGATATTTTCTCATACCTTTACTCCCATACAAACTGTTTACTAGAAGCCAAATCAGGATGTGACTAGTAACTGTTAAGGTCAATGAATGTTGCGTCGACAGGCAAACTACTGACTTTGGCTACAACTTAGTCCCTTCTTACAATGAGATTTGTCAAGTAGGAATGTTGAATACATATTCTGCTTGTCCGAAATTGTTTACCTATGACCTTGACGGGTGCCTTCGTCATAAAGGCCGATAAATATGAGCTGTCTATTTCCACTCTAGGAAATAAGGTCAGTTAAAACACCTTCCTGCCTTTGAGAAGGAAACGTATTCAGTAGATCCATGAATGGTCTTGAAATGTCTGCTGAGGATTAAAGTAACGATGTAATTTATCAGGGCTTGATCTATTCAAGTAAGTTGAGTAACGCATTACTATCACCATTTTATGGTTGGGCTAACATGGTAGCTAACATGTAATATGATTAGGTCTCCGGCGATAAGACACCCACAAGTCCTAAACATGAAAACTTGGTGTAAAACAGATTTGTTTATTAGGTAAACCAGACTCTGGTATAATAACATGGTAATCACTAAACTGTGCTTTGATTTTAAGCTGGTTATAACACACGTAGTTTACACATTTGCGATATGAGTGATCTCTTTTGCTGTTTGAAGCTTTTTGTACTCGAATTCTTAGCTAAGTAGTGGACGTTTGTTGATAAAGGCAAGGCATGCAATCTCTGGTCTGCATACTATTTTTACATTTTCTTTTTAAGATTCTAATTTTCATTGTGTTATGATTTCTAAGAGTTTATGTCTCATTCAAGACATTTTCGTTGCTTGTCAATAAAATGTATACTTCTTATTTTATCCACAGGACTTGTGGATAATATTCGACGACGCAAAAGGCGAGAACTCACACCAGAACAAAAACAGGAAATTGTCGAAGCTTTTGATCTTTTTGATACAGATAAAGATCAGGAAATCAGTTATTATGAATTTAAGGTTGAAGTGTTTGCATTATGACTTTATATACAGGTTGCACTTCGAGCACTTGGATTCGAGTTGAAGAAGCAAGAGGTACTGAAAATCTTAGAGGATTATAATATCAAAGAAGATTCTGGAAAACTGCGATTCGAAGATTTTAATGAAATAGGTAAGAACAGTTCTTTTATGTGTGTTTACTCAATTACAATGCTACTTACGTGGTCGACTAAAGATATTAAACTTGTTCTGTTCATATATCAAATGATATATTCCTAGTAATTACGGTTGACTATATCTTTCTTTTTGCGTCCTTAAACAATAAAGTTGGGGGACAATTCATAATATGGCTTACATGAATGGAAGAGTTTTCGGGACTTATTTATTATCTTGAATACTAGATTTTGCTTCAGAACTAGTCTACATTAGTATTATGTCTAATGATAAAGAGTAGAGTAGACAAACAAGTAAGCCACTGCTTATCTGGAAATTTCGCCAAACTTGAACAGATAGTTGGTGAAACTCCGGAGTGGGTACAGAAGTTTACCTAACTTTGTCTATCCACAGCGTAGGCAAGGTTCTCGTGTAATGTTCAGTGGTTTGCTTCATATTACTGTGACAATGACAAAAACGTTTGAAAGTGCGTGTCTAGGTTGTAGTGTGTAAGTATTCTTTGAATATTTTTAAGTCGAACATTGGACGAATCATGTATGCTCTACAGTATTTTGAAAGTGGGAAGTGCGAAAATCGGTTGGAACTAGTCTTTTTCGTTTCGATATTTACACGAAGCATTTAGCTAAAGTAAGAAATTATTGTATTCATTCTTCTGTCGAATCAGTAGTATCATCTTATACACAGACCAGTCGTGGGATCCAATAGGACCTATATCTTTTTTAGCACATTGGGATATCCTACTACCTTCTGATTGAGCTTTACAATTGGTATAGAGTCTAGGATTACAGATTTAGATACTTCATGGAATTAAGCTGTGGCAAATTTACGGGTCAATTTGTTGGGTGAAATTCAAAAACAAGGTTTCCATCTTTTAATGACAGTACATATGTAAATGAGTCAAACAAACCATTTTACTATAACAAAGCTTCATCTGAAAAATAGGAAACGATTATCACCATGAAATGTTTAGAAAGTGTATCAAAGGGAGTAACAATGTAAATGCCGCATAATAATAATAATAATAATAATAATAATATTATTATTATTATTATTATTATTATTATTATTATGAAACTAATTGTACATTTGACATTAGTGATGAAAAAGAAGCTAGAAAAGCTAGGTCATGAAGGAAAACGTTAAAAATTATGACTAATTCAAAATATTAAGTAAAATAATGTAAAATTTGGTCTTGTGATTACGGTAAAATTTGGGCATGCACGCATCGCTTTCGCACACAGGGCTCAGGTTTGTAACTGAATTACCAAGCCCTTTACAGTTCATAAAGTATTAGTTTGTACTCCTTTTGACCCTGGTAGTTTGACCATGTAGACGATTTTGAAGGAGTCTTCCAGTGAGGTGGAGGGAGCAGTGACGAGCAGGTGTTCTACAATTGAACTATTTATTGCCCTGCATTCTTCGTCTGATGGCCAAACTGTAAAGTGTTGGGAAGCCCTCTCTTTGTGAGACGTGTGTACTTTACTCCACACCTGCAAGTTGACTTGTAGACACGCATAAATTTAACCTAGAGCGGGTGTATATCCTTTTTACACCACGATTCACAGTCCAGGCAGAGAAGACAATTCTTAGATTGGCGGCTTGTACGGCTTTTCTCAGAGATTCTGACGGTCGGTATATCGGAATCTGTTTTAATTTTTCACCGTTAGTCTTTTGATTCTGATAGAGAGTTTTCTTTTTTTGGTCTTGGGTATTCGTAGTTGTAATGTTGATTCCAGGTTTTCACCGATGAAACTAGATATGTGTTTGTAGAAGCTGCATTAATTCGTCCTTTATTGCATCGTTTTGACATATTCGTTTGGTCCCGGAGGACAGAGTTTCTATTTATACTCATTTTAATCCAGCACTGCAAATCCATATATTGACCATTCCATGCTGGCCTACTATATACATTCATCTTTGTTTTTTAACACATTCTTATTAAATTGTATGTGTTTACATATACATCCTTTGATCAGATTCTCTATCTTGATACGATCGTTTTTTGTAGTTTGTTTATTGTCCTAAACAAACCTGGATTTAATTATCTGACTAACCAGATAACGTTGACAAACCAATGGTTATTGTTTGCAGATTAAATGATTTCACCTATGATAACGTGATATAATTGTATCTCACGAAAACCTTTCAGCGTGGGATGCGGAATATATTGATTATATGTTTGGAGACTAAGTAATCATTTAAGTTTTATAGCTGTTATCAGTTATTAGTAATTCATACGTTTAATATTAAATAAACTTAGCTTTTGTGGGAGATTTGAAACTGTTTGATTTATTCATAGTAAGAATGATATATTTCTAATTTTTAAAAGAGTGGAAAGTGGGATTTTTGACATTTCAACAATCTGGTGTGCATTATTTTTTTAAAGAACGAATAAAATATTAAATTCAACACACGTTTGATTAGTAGAGGGAATAACTCGGTTTAAATACTTCATTATATTCTATTTGTTTTCATAAATCTAAACACAGCTATAGAGACAACGATTGCACAACGCAATGAACTCGAGGTACCTCATTACTTTTTCTTGAGCTACATGCATGCTATTAATTTTAATCACGTAAGATAATGACATACAAATTTAAAAGTAAATCGTTCATTTGGACAACGTGAACGTAAAGTCTGTAAAAACCGCATTACATTTGTACCCTTCAAACTTATTTTATTGCCATAAGTACCCCCTATTTTGTTTGGATAATTATTTGCACTTTAATAACCGTATCTCTCAAAACTCTGTGTAATTTTGCACTACAATTAAGTTTTACTCTTATGTGCTTAGTAGTTGTAACATCACATAAAGTTATGTCCTTATGTACCCCATACAATTTATCTCTTCCCTCCACGTCATCTTTATGTATTTGCTTTCTAGTGACAGATATGATTTTGGACAGGGATCCTGTCACCGAAATGATAAGAGCCTTTAAATTATTTGATGAAGATGATTCTGGGAAAATCACTTATCGTAATCTTAAGAAGGTCTCCAAGTAAGCATTTCACAATTAATCCTTTTCCATGATTACTGTCATTTTATTTCTAATGTATTTATTTGACTTAATCACTTATTAAGTATTTCTCACCTATTTTTTCATGGATAAAAGATGCGAAACATGTGTATGAAAATAAAAGATATGCATAGGCTTCAGGTCTTTATTCATAGAAGTTTTCCAAGCATCGCCCGTGTATTATGGAATGGCAGAGTAGACAATATCGGTGTTAAACACAAAGTACTAGTAAAACTGGCGAATCGATGAATAAGTGTATGGATGTTTATAGGCAGAGGCTATTAGGACATTTATTGCAGATGCCCACCCACCGCTTTATTTGTGGCACGATATTGGCTGGTATAGGATTAGGATAAAAGAAAAGTTGAGGTGACAGAATTAAAATGTGGCATCAGTCCACAAAGTCGTCGAATGTTGGTTTGAGCTCTACTGGTATATGTAGACTATTTGACTGGGATTTGCTTGATAATCACGATTAGTGGCTGGGGACTGTTTTAGAATCGATCACAGTGGCACACGTGTATTCACTCTTTATTTTATTCTTGATTGTAAGTTCCATTACCCTTGCATACATACCTCTTCCTGTCGAACTGCATTCTAATATTAATCTTGTGGATTTGGTCTTGTCGTACTAATGTTTGTATGTCAACTTGGACTTATATCCATCTGCCAGGTTCTACGTTGTCAATGACTGATGGACATTAATTTACCCTATGTAGTTGACTTTAATAGTGTCGCATCAAATTATTTTAAGAAAACCTGAGAATTTGGTCAGTATCGTCACCTCTCGTAAATTAAGCGTCCTACGTAAATTCATTTCGAATTACTAACGTTGAATTTATTTTTATTTAGCTGATGTAGCGAGAGCTAACTGAACAAATAGTAGTATTCTGAGTGAATCCATCTACGGTTATATGCATCTTACTAACTAGATATCACCACAAGCATGTATCGTTAGTAAAATGATGTTTGAGAAAATGGATAGTCGCTGTCCAATTATCTGAGGTATCCTATTTATCATAAACGAGCGTGGTATTTTTCCATGGCATCTTAGTAAGTTTATGAAAGCTTGCTACTTGTAAGTAGTTAAAGTCGATCTATTAAATTTTTCATGTTTCGTGCTTCCGTTTGTCAGCTAACAATTTGATTTACACCCATTTATCTCACTTTTCAATAGTTATCAACCATCTATAATCATGGTTTATTCTGTGACCCAGATCACGTATTACAGTAAAAAAAAATTTTAAACAGTAGTAAATTACGCTTCGCTATTGGTTGTCGAAATTTGATATTTATTTCTTTAATATGTTTAAATGGTGTATGGACGCTTGTATGACTGCAATTTTAAAAACCTACTTTAGCAGATATCGTACCATCTTTTAGGCCTTCTAACTTCATAATATTGTATAGTTTTTTCCGTTATAATCTGCTGACAAACCTTAGTAACCCAATGTTATTAATGTTAATTGGAATATCACAAATTGAAAAGTCATAATAATTAACCATTATATGATTAAAATTACAGATTAGTAACATCTAAATATAATCCACTCCTGGATTAAGGATGCAACTCGAACGTTTTTCTCATCTCACTTACAACCATTATATCTCATTCTACACTGCCAACCCATCTCATTTTTTAGTATCTAGGCTGTATTTTTAATTCTCATATAATAAATATGCTTCAAAACGCGGTCATCACTAATATATAGGTAGAGTGAATTAATACTTGCATATACAGAGATAAAGAAATGTGAGTAGCAGCCGAACACTACCATAATCCCTATTAGGTTAGCTACGTTACTCCAGTTTCAGTCATCTAGTGTAATCAAATTAGTGAAACACAAAATGCTTTCTACATTTCATTAAATTGTCCACGCAATCCAACTGCTTCATTCCTGTCCAGATAAAATAAGATTTTTGGGGATAACCAAATCACTGTTTATTCAGTAACTCGTCTACGTTCATTCAAGTAAAAAATTCCATTATTTTATTATTGGTAAACATGACAGTGAGTACCCTAAGGGAAACCCATAAGCAGGTATCAGTGGTCTTTCGTAAATTTTAGGCTGTCATTGGTTGGAATTTATTTCCAAATTGTATTGTGATTGCTCTAAATTGTAAATATTTGCGACACAATTGTGTTATGCCTTAAAAAATTGGGCAATCACAATATATGGAAAACAGTGACCTCGATAGTACTAATCAATGCACACACATGTCTGTCCTGTGACTACTAGTCGCCAAGCCGGAATGAAAAACACAAGATAACTAAGCTAGTAACCAGACAGTCAGATTATATTTTAGTCATCAATTTATATACATACAAAACCTGACCGCACAGCGTACCAGTAGGAAGAATGGCATTTATAAAAAAACGGGAACAATAATGACTAGGGACCGGGGATGGGTGCAATTAATTAACTACAGTTCCTGAATGACAAAGGTTACGATAATAGTTTATAAGTCTAATGGGAGGTTAGGGCGATGGAAACATGACAATAACAGAAGTAAAATAATCGATATACATATACTAAAAATAAATGAAGCAGTCTTCTGAAGTACAGTTCAGAGAGTTAGTTGCCCTTCTTGGATCATCCGATATAACAAATTATTTCTCAGATGCCAAGCTAAACACAATTATTTTATCCATTGCTTTATTTTACCTCTTCACATATCGCCTACATTTACTCATCATTTTTGTTATCTGTTCTCTATGGTTGTTTAGGAATATGTGTGTTCATAACAACGCTTGTTTATTCTGCCTAATAATCAATTACTACCAAGTGTAATTACTGTAGAAATCAATTTTGTTGAAAATTTTATCTTATTTATTTTGCCCACTACTTATGATTATGAATGAATTATTATTTATCTTTTGATATTTGTTTACTTCTCCAATACTTTCCACCTCTTTTTATGTTGATTGAAATGATTTGAAATGATTTTTCATCACTCTGAATTTCACTACACCCGGCAATTGCGTAAAATTGTTTCACTTATTTCATGAGATTTACTTTAAGGCTCAGCATTTTGAATTGGAATAATTGACTTTAACTTCATGCAACCACATCGCTGAGTTCATTCTGACTGATGTTATCGACCATCTATTGCCAATTTTTCTTGATCGTTTATAAGGTTCAATTCGAAGAATTATAGGCTTCATAAATGATGGCCATGTTTTTTCGTATAGCTTATGCATCACCTTTCCACTAATTCTTTGTCGCTCAAAGTAAATTGTTAACGTGCAAGCAGCAGGTTTCAAAGGGAAAGCAAATATAAATTAATCTACGCGTAGTGGTAAATGTTGCTATTGGTCGGTCAGATACTGAGGCCAATTGCTTTAAGTATGTGTCACGATGTTTTGTCAACTTGAAATGATGCAAGTCAAAATCTCAAAAGGAGCATAAATCTCCGCATGATTTTGGATATGTATTCATCTCTAGTGGTTAAGCCGTATGGCATATTTGTCAAGAGTTGCCTACTTAACTGCTTCAATCATTCTACATGCTAACAACATTACAATATCAACCTAAGCTTGTTTATCTTGTCATAAAATTTTATCATTGTGTTCTGGAGAGTACTCAATATATGATTAGCGTAAATGAAGTTTTCTATCCGTCCTATCTTACTGTATCACTTAAAATTCTCATGAAATGATGTTCATATTTTTTAACATCAACTGTTATTATTTAGCACAAAATCGCTGATAAGTGTTTTCATATTGTTTCAAATCCTCTGCAAATATTAGCGGCTCAAGAGGTGTTTAGATAAAAGCATACTGTTGGTTAAATTTACACTAAAGACATATATATATATATATATATATATATATATATATATATATATATATATATACGTGGATATACTTATTCCAAATACAGAATAGTTATTCTAATCCCTTGAACTTCAGTAAACGGCTAACTTACGTAACTGAGATCACTAATGTAGCAAGCATTTGTTCCTGAATGCATCCGAAGTCATATCTATGACATAATGAACCAGTTCTAAATTGGTTTACAAATAGCGGGAACTAGAGAATGAAATTTCGGAACAAAATTATAAGCTTTCGTTATGCAACTCTTGTTTTTCATTCGGAGGAAAATCACGGTATATAATGAATTTATCAAGAATTGCTGATTAAACTGTTTACGGAAAATTACCGTTCAGACTTTCGCGCAAAACATATAGTGCCCAAAAGTTGGTTACTAATAATAATTCTTTAAATAATTATAGAGTATTGTCAACAGAGCGGTGTGAACTTTGTGATTATCTGTTGCACCAAATAAGCAACCAGGAATTTAAGTCTTGTACCTACGTAAAACGTTTAAGTGTATACTTTAATTTAAAATCACTGCTCAAAATATACAGCTGAACAAAAAGGTTCATAATACCTGTTTATGTGCGAAAAAAATTATTTAACTTTCAGTACTCTAATAGACGATTGAATGGCAAATAGTCTTAACATATCTGAGAAACTAGTCAGGTTAAAATTCCTTGTGGAAACTTTTAAAACATTCTACAGTTACAAGGAGATCAAATAAAATGGGTTGAAGCTCTGTGAGATCATGGTCTCACCTCAATCATCAAATATTTTGCCGATGCTTATAATGAAAACAAAGATTATGATATTAAAATCAACGCAGGGCAGTTTTAGTTTTGCAGAACAATATTATGTTGAAAACAGTAATTTCCCCAAACTGGCATTACATGTAGTCACATCAAATGTGCACCAAGTGAAAAATCAATAAGTTGGTGGCATTTTCAAGAAACTTTCTTAAATAACAACCAACTTATAATATGATATATACAATAACCGATTGTTTTAACAACGTACAATTCTATGAACTGCAACCTACACATTCTGTCTATATAATAAAAACTATGTATTTCTTATGTTTACGCAAGCTTCTATGCTTGTAGATAACTCAAATAATGATTAAGAATTATCATCTGTGCACTGCTCACAAACTTGAACAGTCGTAGAAATGGGGCCATGAACTATACAAACTTTTATTTTGTATTACAGCCTTTGACAAAGGCTAATTTTAAAATTTAAGCCAATAAATCTCCATATATAAAAATTTGTAATAGTCGTGTTACTTAAGATTAGGAGAACACATGCGTTATGAAAGTTATTGTTTGTCGATCAGAGTCATGTAAGGAACTACAAAATTCATAGTCAGGTTATTAGAGTTGTTAGAACCAGTTGTTAAAGACCCTTATTCTTCCCGTAACATATTCTGCATATTAACACTTTTCTTACAACCACTGGTGTAAATCCTACCTCTACAATCTTTCTATTCATCCTAATATTCAGTTGAAGTGTCGCAACTTAGACCGCTTCATATATATCCTTGGTTCTACTTTATGCCTGACTGACTAACTAGCGAATGGAAATACTATCGAAAGTGCTAGATATAGTACATCTCTTCAGCATTAAAAATGTTTCGGATAACCCCAGCCCACATTCTGAATTATCATAATCTCACGCAGTACTAGTTTCATTGGTGCATTTGTAGTTATGCTGTATTTTGTAATAACTTGAAACATCTCAATATTTAAGTCCCTTTTTGTTACACATATATAATCGTTTTTCTTGAATGATGCCCTAGGATTAATTTCCCACCCTTTTACATTTATCCAGTCACTTAACTCTTCCTATGATTTCACCCAGTTCGAAGACATTATTGTTTTTGTCTGATTGGTTTAATCAGTATTTTTACAGGAAAAAAGTTGTTTCATTATTTTATTTAACCTAGTTTAGGGAAGCTGTCATTTCTGCATATTTTATAAACTTTTCTGAGGAACTAGACAGTTTTAGCATAGCATGCAAATATTCGTTTTAGTCTGTTGGTATATGTAGCCTTCATACACCAAGTATGGTTCAAAGAGTGAATTAACTCGTGTTAAGCCACTAAGTTAGATTAATTTACTGTGTATAAAAACTATTGAGTCTTAACATTTTGCATGTCTTACGATTCACGTTGATGCATGGCTAGTTGGTGTAAATGGTGTATAAATGAAACTCTAGAGTTCAGAAAAAATATGACATCAGCTCATGATGCTACTAACTGTAACATTCAGCATAATTAGCTGTAAGTATCTTGTTTATATTAACATAAGTCACTGTTTGGTGACATCTCCAGCTGTGTCAGCTTTCAAAAATCTAACCCTGAACTTAATGAGAAAAAATATGCAAGACGTGTTCAAGGTTAATTTATTTAGGTAAATCTGGTATAATTTGTGAAGTTCATAGTATTTTTCATTTTTCCATATGGAATCTCATTTCTTTTTGTTATTTGTTTTATCTTAGAGAACTTGGTGAAAATTTATCCGATCAGGAACTTCGTGCCATGATAGAAGAATTCGATCAAGATGGAGATGGTGCGCGTAAGTGTTAATATTAGCGTGTTTATTGTAATATAAGCTCGTTTAGGTTAATCTCTATTTGTCCAATCTTAATGAAAAGTAACATTCTTACTTAAATAGCTTCCCAACGATTACTATGATTTATTACTTATTTCGGTTGCATTATCCTTGAGCATACTTCCACTTTGCTTCCAACCTACACATTTTGGTTAAACAGTAGTAAATAAGTCACCGCAGCTGATTCAATTAATAGTCTAATTGTTAATTACAATACTCTGCTTGAAACTAAACTTTTGATTGTCTAAAATGTTGGATTGCTTTTGACTATTTTGTTTGGTGGAAATGTCCTATGCGCCGATTTTTGTAACTCCTTTGCAATAAACATTGTAAATGATTTCCGTTTAGTTGCTTCATCACGAATTTACCCATATAAACACATAATTTATTTTTCAGTACGTAGTGCTAGGGATTGTGATAAATATCTCTTTCTCGTGCTACCACATTGCACATTAAATTGTAGTTCTAATTCTCGACATTAAATAAATGAATTACAAGGGTAACTGATTATTTGGTACTGACTAAAACAGTTATTCTTAATTGATCAGTTGATATATTAGTGGAATTTTTCAAGAGCAACTATCTTCAGAATCACTTCAGGCTAGTTAAAACGTTCAGTTCCTCTAAACAATTAACGCCCGTTCATATAACTTAGTAACCTAACATTGGTAATTGGTTATTGATTTGTACTTGATTCACGTCACAGTTGGAAAGTGAATTTTGATACATATATATTCGAGTGAAAAGTTTTTACTATGCTAAGACTGGATTTCACTAACTACTATCAAATATAGTAATGATGTAGTTATTGGCGATCTTCAGCCACTCATGCGACATGATCATATACTGTTAGGAGTTACTGTCTGTTGGTCTGGACTGTGTTGGTAGACACAGGTTACTTGATTGGAGTCCTCACTACTGTCGTGAACAATGATTGTAGACGCTGTGGAGACGTGGTTCAGTATCAATCATAGTGGCGCAAGTGTGTTCACTCTTTATCTTCCATTAGATCCTAAGTTCTATTATCCTTCCACGCATACTTTTGTCCCATTCCTACCTGGTATTGATTTTGTTAACTTGATCTTATCGTGTTATTGTGTTATGGTAATTTGAACGTAAGTGCATATCTGCTAGTTTCTGATTTTTGAATAACTAATTAAAGAAACAGACGACGAACATTTCAGTTCTTTAAATTAATAATCAAAAGTTCACGCATCAGTTATTACTATTTTTTATTAATGTCATTATTATTATTATTATTATTATTATTATTATTATTATTATTATTAGTGTGATGTTTGGCATATTTAGTGTTTAGTGAATGATTATTTATGGAAACCGTTAAAATCCTGAATTCTTTACTTACTCTACGGTCTCTTGATTTGAATCAAATAACCTATAGCTATTGTCTTTGGTTTCTTATATGAATAACTTGAATTTACATCTTACAGTCGGTTGAAATGTCTTCAGAGTTGTTTAATACCATTCCAGTCATTGATGATACTCAACGAATCAGTTTGCTTCTAGTTACCCTATAACTATATACATATTAAGTTAAAAAGGAAGACAATCTTAAAGTTATGTATTTCATGAGCATTTTAGTCTAATATTCGACTTATACTTTGTGAAAAGTCGAGTATCAATATATTTTGGCGTACTATACACATCCCTCTGTTATTCATTTTTAAAAAACTACAATAGCAGAAAAAGTTGTTTTTGTTTGTGTTAAATATATCGTACTATATAAACATATAGTGTAAACTACAAATTTGTCATTTCTGCTTTCTATGTCCACTTTAGGGCTGTCTTATTTTCTCATATCATTTCTGACTTAAACTTTCTAGCTAAATTTATGAATTATTACTTGATAACCGACATATAATTAATGTTTCTTTTATTTTTAGTAATAATTACATGCGTACACACTATTTCCCATTATCTTTTGGATAGTTTATTGTCATAGGTGGAAAACCTCTAACACAATACACGTCCTAGATTACCATAATGATAATGATTAATAATGTATTCTGGTTTAACATGTCTGTTCATACTTGCCGTTGGTGTCCTCGTTGCATACATCCATTAGTTATATATATATATATATATATATATATATATATATATATATATATATATCCTACGTCTTTATTTATGATCTTCATCGTTCACTTGATTCACCTAGCTTATATCACCTTAAGCATGTGTGCACACTTGTTTGCAGATAATGACTTTAACCTTCAGGTAACTAGCTATGTCGCGTTTCTGAGTCAATGAAATGCTAAACTGGAATTGTTTGAACTACAATCTGGACAGATCGCAATACATTTTTAATGCTCTGGTTATGTGGTAACTGTCAAGTCACTTAAGTAATACGAAGTCACGTTAATTAGAATTTAGACACTCACTATTAAGTTCATTTGATTAGCTTCATAATATGTCGTGTGACCAAAGCACATCTAAATGTGCGAACCACGTATCATTTAACCATACGTTTATAAATTTTTTATCTTAGCCTTTTCCCTCACTTTACTACGAGAGACAGAAACAGGCAAAAATAATAAATTTGAAAGAAAAATGAGTTACTCGCTATCATCCCAGTAGGTAAATAAGCTTATTTTTTACTTAGATAAAACATAAATATAGCTTTTTCGCACTCCACATTAATGAAATGTCTAGTCAGTTGAAAACATATGAAAGATAGCTTTTATAAGGTAGCCATCCACAACTAATATACGTGAACTATATGTCCCTAAAATATGCATTTTTTATCACTTTGCATGAGACATGTCTTAGATCGATTTTTAATGGAAGAAACAGTACATCTCTAGCTATGATCTGTCCTATTTAGAAGTACAACTGTATATCTCATTCGTGTTTTCATTTCCCACTTTTAACTAAAGTGTTATGGATCCAATTTTTGTATCACTGTCTTAGCTTTGAGTAGTTGAATTGCTTGCTAGATACATTCATGAATATGTACTCAATTTCTGAACTGTCTAATAGTAGTATGCTCATCACAACACACTAACTGAATACAGTTTGAATAACTTGCACCTTAGTATCTATTTACGGTTTGTTTCAAATTCTTACTGTTTTTGTGAATTTTAAGAAGTATATTTGAAGTCTACTTCTGTTATATGTATATCATTTTCTATCACAGACAGGTGTTTTCAATAGTATAACTCGTAAAACAATTCTCGGTTCCTCGAAAAATAGCTACTATTTATGCATAAAATATTAGTATCAGTACACGTCGAACTTTGTATTGGGATATTGATATCGGTTCGGAAAATTAATCCTCTAGACCAACAACTCGTAACTTTATACACTTTTACTGATAAAATAAACGTTTGGATAGCTTCATATAACTTTGTTTCTATGTAACATACAATTAACCTACTTTCTATTTGAGTCATTCAGGGTGGTGTATCAGTTTTTTCTGTGGAGTCATTCGGATATTGCTAGTCTGTGACCATATATATCATTTAAAATGGTATACTTTCTTCCACATCTTACATTTCATTGAATTGTAAACACTTGATCCGAGTTACACACGTTTATTTACAGTTTGATTATATTCTTTTATTTTACTTTGCTATTTTTACTTACTTAATTTCAGCTTCTTTTTATGTCTCAATAAAGCAAAACGAGTGAATTTTCATACTTCCTTTGCCCTCTGTTTCCACCATACCAGACGATTCAGTCATTTTTTTGAAACATTTCTCCCTCTCTAGATGTAAACTACAGCTTCAGGACTTGTCTACGTCAGCACCTAAATTAAAGATAGGAAGTGAAGTAGTTGAGCATGTTAATCACTTCACTTACACTAGAAGTCTCATCAGCTTTAATAGATCGATGTCTGGCGAAATCTTGGCACGGATTCATAAAGTTCGTCTGGATCTTGTCATATTTATGTCACTTGTGTCGTGAGCGAGATATCCGTCTATCAACAAAAGTGGGGAGAGTATACCGTTCAGAAGTTTGTTCTAGCTTACTGTATGAATGTGAAACGTAGCCATTATGTGTAGATGACATTCGTAGGTCATCGGTTGTTGATCGTCGATGACTTCGAAACATCACTGGCATCTGCTGGGACCACCGGGTAAATAATAATGGAGTTAGACTCTAGGTATTGGGGAGAAAGGCAAATCAGTTGACATTGTTTGTTAATCTTCATTGACTGAGGTGGTTGGGATATTTGTTATGCATACATAATCACCGTCTACCGCGACGCGCGTTGTTGATTCACGTTGTAGAAGGAGGGGAGGCCAAATTAAAACATAGCATCAGTCCATGAAGTTACTGTCTGCTGGTCTGTACTGTGTTGTTAGATTCTGACTACCTGATTAATATCTTCACGAATACAGAAATCAATAGTTGGACGCTCTAGGTGACATGGTCCAGAATTGGTCACAGTAGTACAAGTTCATTCACTCTTTTTCCTCCCTTAAATCAATGGCTTTAAACCACTCTGTACCTTTTTTCATAAACTATCTCTATCTCCCTGTATTATATTCTATATGTCCAATCTGTTTTTTTATTATTATCATTGAAGTAACTGTTAATTCTACTAATTTGGTGTTAATCTCGCTTTGCTACTGAGATATGGCAAATTGGACTAATGCACGCATATCAGGTCCTGTGTTGTGCATGCATACATATACGTACATTATATGTATATACAATATACATCATATTTTTTAAAGTGTATGTACAGTCAATAGTAATATACATTATTATTGCTTGTCCATCCGAGCTGAAACCGTCATTAAATGTCACTTCAATAGTACAACTGATTGTATACTTAATATTATTGCAAATAATATGCATTTTGTCAGTTTTATGCGGTAAATTGCAAAACAATAGATCAGCAACATAGGCGTTGTTTCGTTATTGTTCTGTTTTACATTCTTGTCTATCTACTGCTATCAGTGCTTGTGTGTTTAAGCCGATAATTCTTTGTTTTCAAAAGCTTGTATGATTGAATGCATACAAATGTACACACGGTGTTTGGCTCTTCTAATCAGATTCTTTGAGCTATCTAATTATGATGTTAATTTCATAATTTGGATCACTATAGCGTTTATCATATCTATCATTATCTATTATTTTATACATATATTTCATCTTATATGCTTCATGGTAATTCGTTGATATGCTTGTAGTGGTAAATATGAATATACTCATTAGGTTTGTGTGGCCTATATGAGTAATTAAGTACTTTTGAAGTATATTTATACCTACAGTGTTTAGTTCTGCATACTGATTCATGATTAAAGCTAAGTTATGTGAGGCTGTTAATTTAGAATCATGTTTAGTTCGTTGCATCTATTTTTACGATGGGGTGTATTTGTTTCATCAACACTGATAGTTTTATGTCAACAACTATTAGAAATTTACATTCATTTCGGAAAAATGGCTAAGTGACTTCATGTATAAGTGATATGTCTCTGGCTAACGTTTACCTTAATTATTTAAATTGTTTGCAATTCACTAGAACCATGTCAAAAGTAATCATAGTTCGGTCATTTTTTATATACTGAATATATTCAGTTAGCTAAAAATCCACATTAATATAATCGGTAAATTCCACATATCGATCGTGATAGTTTATAACAGTCGTTGTTGTTCGCAGTTAATCCTTTAAAACAACCCAAACCATCATTATAAAGGAAAAATGATCTTCCAGTGAGATAGTTTACATTTAATACACATCACTTTTGTTGAAATCCATATTTTCTTACCTACAATACCACCATTGTTTTAAATATTACCTAAACACTACTGTTTTATACAACTAACTCATGGAATAGGAAATATACAAACAAACGCCGTCAACCAAATAAAATTAGTACAACTACTTGTATGAATTGGACGTGTTTCTGTTATTTTTACCGGGATGACTTTAATGACATACTAAAGGATTTATAGAAACCTATCTGATATGAAAAGCTGAACAAATTACATTTTTATGATGAAAACTACTTCCGTAATAATATAAAATATATTTGAGAAGGTTCAGAATATACTAACAGCTTTACTTCTGCTTGGTTGCTCATTAGTTGTCTAAACAAGGTCAATTCGTAATATAAAACTTCAAATCCGATCATCACGATACTCAATAATAATATGGAAATATATTAGGAATATGTGTTCTAATGAGCATTTAAATTGTAAAGAAATACCTACTTTGCTGTTTTTCTGATAATTTCTATAAAAACTGATTGAATTAAAATGCATAGATTGTCAATTAAATAGAGATTTAAGTTATTTCTTTACCGCTACTTTCATATTAAGCTATTTATTCGTGTTGTGTTAGGAAACATTTATAATGACGTTGCCTCACTTAAATAAGCTCTGTTTCATTAAGAAGAGATTAAGTCATTTTATCAGTTATCCCTACCTAAGGATTTTTCTTTGATTAGGTTTGGTTACAATTCCACTTGTCAGAATTCATTTGCGTGCTTACTAAGAGTATATAAAATTTCTTAATTGTCCGAAACGAAGACTGATTTCAGGTTGAGGTTTATACTGACTGTTTGGCTCAGTGAGACCATCATGATCAAACCCTTCATCTTAGCAAACCCAACTTTACTAAAACCATCCTCCTTAGCTACAAAAGTATTGTCCACAATCACAAGAAAAGGTCTTGGACTTATTGCTTACGTGTAATTTGCATTGCGTTTAGTATTTTCAATTATTGTGATTGATTAATTTATCGTATATCTTTTCAGTTAACTTGGAGGAATTTATGGCACTAATGACAAAAGAAATATAATTCAACAGTTGTATATTGATCAAAACCATTATATAACCACCTTTATTATTCTCCATTATGTTGGTGTACATATCTTCATTTTCTGATATTTTGGAGCATTGTTTGAATGACTTTCTTTGGAATTCATTTTTTTCTTTTGTATTCGGGAATGAGCCACTGATTGTACCGGTGGCGGTTGGTTGATTTGTATTAAATAGCTTTTTTATCTTTTCTGTTTTGTCATATTTATATTACTGTTTCATCCAATATTTCAATGCATGTCAACATTCCATTCTATTATTATCGCCTTATTATTCGAAATTTACTTGCATCGGCATGAAAGATATTCATCAATTGTGTTGCTATTTTGATAACTTCATGTTCATAAGTACACTAATTACTCTTAATCCCCGCCTATATAAGGATAAAGGGTCATAGTTTAAAGTTGTTTAGTATGTTATAGGGAGAGATCAGCATATCTCGTCTATCTGCTAATCAGGCACAATAATCATTGAAATAAGGTGTAAGTTGTTTAACGTGCCAGATTACATATTCAGGCATTAATGTACTAAAATATATAATTTAGTAGTGGCTATGGTAAGTATCTTTTTTCAGTAATACCATCAAGTAAATCCACTAGTTGTTCGCTTAACAGTAGCTTGCGCAGTGTGTACTGATTAATGCTAATCGAATTTTATTAACCAAGTTGGAATGCAACTATTAGTCTAAGCAACTTGGTATAGCAGTGCACTTTGTTTGGTATTTAATATTTGAAAATGTTCTACAGATTATCCTAGATCATTTGGGTTTTCTGTTTGTTGAAACATTAGTGCGGTGTCTGCATTCTCGAGAAATTGTGTCGCCAGGTATCATTGCTCTGCGATAAAAGCCAAGACAGCTTCCTTCTGGTTTCTTCGGACACCTAAAACCATATCCTCGACAAAATAGATTAGTGAATTAGTAACTTCAGCCGAACGAGCTAGTTAAATATACGATATATGTATTCACATTTCGCCATATAGGTCGTAATCCGAATGAATAAAATAGTAGTGGGCTGCTGGTTGTTTTTCAGGTATTAAGCCGGTTAAAAATGGACCTTGAAATATATCATAATCTAAAAACGTTAAGTAGGTAAAACCTGAACAAGTTGGGCAGTAAGATGATTAGTGGTGTAGACTAGAATCTTTGAGGAATAAATAGATTTAAAACCTGCTTGTCCATCGAGATGATGAATTTTGGAGAACACGAATGTGTTTAGTAAGTTAACTGGTTGATTCGTAAGCTTCAGTAAGAGTAGTTCAGTAATACTAGGTATTACGGAACGCAAGCTTAGGAACAATAGGATGCATTTTTCTCAGTAAATTAAGACGAAACATTAATTATCGTTTCATCATCAGATACGAATGAAACAAAAATTGTGGCAAAGCATTTCCTAGTGGTTACAGATTTTGCGTCATTACGCGTACTCAGCTAATCGTGACTTTTTTAAAGGATGTTTCTATTATAGATTGGTTCGTCTTATTAAAATCACAACATAGTGGTCAAAATTTTAACTTGTAATCTAGTCGGAATGCTGTTAATAATTAGTCACCTTTGGTCATGTATGAAAGGATATTACTAGATTTATTCGGTGCATTAAGAAAATTCTGGAGATAAATTTGGTTAAGATCCAAAAATATACGATGTAGAGGGCAAATAAGACTAGAGGATTTCTATAGTCTGGCACTCACTTATCAAGAGTATTGACATACATTAATCATAACAAGAAAATTCAGCTGTTGACCTAATTCTGTCAAACATGTAACGAAGAGAATAGACGATCGGAATCTTCATGCACTGGAGTGACACCAGAAGTGTAAGGTACAATTATTCCTTTTCAGTATGGCAAGTGTAGGCTAATTACAAGGGCACTCCTATTGTTCAAAAATTACGTTAAGGGGACGTACTACATTCTTCCACGTTGAAATTTATCACATCAAGTATGCTGTGTGACGATATGTGTATAAAGTAAAATTGAAGAATGCTTGGCTTATTCCAATATTGCATGTTGGACGGTTCATCTTACTGTTTCTTACGTCAACGTTATCGACAACAGGGAGTTTTCTTATTGAGCAAGGAAAATCAAAAATTGCAGTGAAATCAAGTGACTTTTTCGGAAAGTATTTAAAATGTTGAGGCTTAATATTTAAGTTAGATTGTGACTGGCAAGCGGAATGCAGGACGCGCGTTTCGGCCTATTTTGGGCTCACCGGCTGGGTGTACCTGCATACCAATGTTGATGTTCACACTGGGATTCGAACTCAGTCCTCTTCGTGCCAAACGCCACTTTGTTCACCACTAGGCTACTGTGTCCAAATAAAAGCTCATTCTAGTTGTGACTTAACTTTCCAAGTTGTCTACCTGAAATCAATTATCACTGAGCTGATGGATGCTAAATAGCTAACTTCAAGTTTTAATGAAAAACTCAGATCTACTGAAAACCTTTAATTTAACCGATGAGTACTTTTTGTTATACCATAAGTATTGTCTTATGATTGTTTTTGACTTTTCATCAGCATAGATTCATGACCCTGAACATGATGTATTGAACCATTTTTACACCTTGTATTAAGCATAGCATAAAACAAGTACTCAGCACATGAAAATTTATAATTCCTCTAAAAGCCTAAACATGTAGTTTAACATAGCAATTTTAAATTTTTCAGAAACAGTCACCTTAGACATCGGAAGGTTCATTTAAGTGGAGAAAAGATGATGTACCTATGTCCCAATAACATAGGAATTTGTGATTTTTGGGGGGGAGGGGGTCGAGTTAAAAAAAAATGCATCTACTGCCTATATAATTCAATGTTGAAATCTTTATTTTACGTCGTGCCGATTGGAATGATAAATGAAGTGAAAAGTATGTGCAAAAAGTATTCTTTATTCATCAAAATCTATTCTGTTGTCCACCTGTCTACCAGTTAGAATGATACTAACTAGTCTGTAACTAACCGACATATCACCAAAGTTTAACCAAACAACAATCGATACATAGTTTGGATAGTACAGATACATGTTGTGCGACTCTACAACGAAATGCATTCTAAATCTCTAGTAGTAATAGATTTTAATGATAGTAACAAGAGGTCAATAGGTCAAAGTTGGTTGAATCCATCATCTTAACAATTATTAAACTGAAATTTGTTTATGCTTCATAAACTAAAGAAATAAGTGGTGAGCTGTTGCTAAATATTTGACTTCGTGCTGTATTTTAATAATTAAGTGAATATTTAGGTTAGCAAATTAACTGTTAGATGAAAGAGCTGTTATCAATCGTATAATAATCACCAACGCCAAGATAAATGTCTTCCTTAAGTTTGAAGTATATCTGAATTACTGCATGAAGTAATGGGTAGTACGTAAAATTTTCTTAACTGGTCTGAGCAACAATGATTTCAGTGTATCAGCCAAACTAGGTTGAAGTAAATACACTTTGAATATCCTTATTGTTAGGGATTTGTCATTCTACTAATGTTTGCTAGTTGGGAGAAGAATGGAGAATATTCAGCGAAGGGAGTTTTCTTTTCGATGACGTCATTAGCATTAGTTGTACAATCGCATATATATAAGAAATTTCACACAGAATAGTCTAAAATAAAATAGAAGCCTGCACTGATGATATAATTGAGTTTGAACTGAATAAACTGTAGTAGTTACTTGTCAGTAATCGTTATACCTCAAAGTTCATCGACAGAAACCTGAAGCCAAACCTACTCCATGAAAGATTATTGACAGTTCCAAAAGAAATACCTCTTCATGAATACTGAATTCAAAAGAGACACTGCTCCTGAGATTCTAAAGAACAGACTTTCAAAAATCGTCGAATAAACGTTCTATGCTGCTCAACTATGCATTATCTTTCCCGGCATGACTTTGGTTCGCGATCATGTTAAGGATAAGCGACCGCTTCGGGTTACATCTACGTTCATATTTAAACTAATTTACTGTTGTAAAGTTATATTGGTTTCATAGAGCAAACCATGTCAAAACGGATCTCTGAACACAACCCTAACTGGTTGTCTAAGAGTGTATGCAAGTCAATCGATAGCATCTTCCTCGAATATTTGGTGACCACTAGTAATTTCCTAATTCTTTTCTTAGCGATAATTACTTTTAGTTGATTCCTATGTATTCATTAACAGTTTTGAACCATTCAATTATCCTCGTCTTTATATTCCCCTAGTGGGCAATCGATTCATGAAATTTAAATTATTATCCAGTCTTACAAAAAATTTCTGAGTTATTTAAAATTACAAAACGTATTTCCGTCTTCTCACTACTTTCAAGACTACTACATAACTCATAACTGATACTTGAGGCCCTTTGATTCCCTCAAATGATAATCGTTCGTGATATTTTTTGATAAGTTATTTTCTTGACGTTATACTTCTATTTTAGTATAGATTATTATGTGAAATTTTCCGATTTATATACGACCGTACAACTAGTGCGAATGACATCGCCGAAAAAGAATATTTCTTACATTGAATATTCTTCGTCCTAACGCCAATGATGCAGTGGGTTTCTTTAGGTATGTGAGTTTTCAGAGTCAATGGCTCGTCATGGAAACCACAGAAAATTCGTTAGAGCTAAATATTTTATATGACCTAATCCTATAGATCACAGAATAAAACTAAATATATCGAAAAATTAACGATTGATTATAGTCATGATACTTAAGAAGCAATTATTGTACATTTAGACAAATTTATGCCAGGTAATTGGTTGTTAGTCCAGATCTAAAGCAATAATTCAGAATTATCTTGTAAAACTTAGATACTCAAAATCTACTGATTCGCATTTTATTAGACAATGTAAAAATCAAGAGCTAAATGTGAAGATATACAAAATAGTAAATTCGAGAAATGCTGGAAGTAGTAGCTAACGTACCAGCATAAGATTTAAAACAGGCAGGAAGCAATTCGATTTTCACTCAACAGGGAAGCAATTAGAGAGGATATTCTTCAGGTATTATACTAAATATTCAAATGTACATATAATTAGGCTTTAAAAAATTTCATAAAAATAATGACTGTTGTGTGACTGACAGTGATAAATTGTGCACTTACGTACAGGTGATGAAAATAATTTAGGCTATTTTCTTCAGTGCCCAAACAACAGGATTTTAATTCTAAATAGACTGTTTACCTTCAGTCTTTGATTTGTTCAGGAATAAAATTTTGAGGTGGAAATTTTTTATTTTCAGGCCCTGATACTCTTAATCACTGGTAATCTCAACGGGATTGTCTTAAAAGTTTTTATAAAAACATGATACTACAACTTAACTTTTATTAATCTATGATAGCACAAAATGCATATGATATCTTGATTGGTGGATTTATAGGCATAATCAATCAGTCATAATTCAAATAACATATCCCAGGGCATAACAACATGCTATGATACAGTGATGATTTCCATAAATCATCAAATTTTACAAATGTAAACAACGTCTAGAAACGAGGATAAGTGCAACAAAAACTCCCTGACGAGTCTGTAGGGATAAAAATAATGTTGACAGTACCCCAAAAATAATCAGAATCCAAATCAAAATATACACGTGAGACACAACGTAAGCAAATGCACCATATGAATTTCATAATTCCATTTCACTTATGTACATTTGTATGTTTGTATGCAAAATATTGGCATAGGGTCCATGAACAGACGAACAAAACTAATCTAGAATCCCCAATTACGTAGTCGTTTCTTATAATTTCGACACACATAACCTATCTAAATATTATATGTCGGCAGTGCTGTTGTAACGTGCAAGTTAATCTAACATAGATAAATACTCTCCTAACTTCCTATTTATGTAAATGAAGTCACAAGTGTACAGCGTATATCCGTATCCTAGGCACAATACAAAAACATTTGTATTTATTGGTATTTATAATATTGATCAAATTAATGTAGTTTATGTGCATGTATTGGTACTAGCCTATGAACCACAATTCGAAAACGGACAGAAAAATAAAATTAAGTCGATAAGCATAAACTTGAAGCCCCAAGCCAAATTTCATTTTAATAGTCACCTAACATCACAAGCGCATTACTACAGTCTTTCGATTGATGAAGTTATGGCCTTATTTGTATTCTTCTAAATCGTTTGGTCAATTACACAATAATTAATGCTGTGGAACAGTTATCATCGATGAGAATAAATGATCGTCGAGCTATATCACAAATTAGTGGAAGTGGGAATTTTACTATTGGACGCCCCTCCCCCAATGGTGTGCGGGGTTAGGCGTTCACCAACCTAAAGGCCCTTGGTTCAGTTTCTCTGGTGGAATTAAGTATACGCACCGCCAAGGAGTCCAGTACTAGGACAAGACAGCTGTTCATCACTTCCTGGTTCTCAGCGGTACTCTATCAACATCAATCTGTGATAAAATCTAATCAGCTAGACCTAAATACACGGTAGTAAGAACAAAGTGATAATATGCCGGTAACTTACAATAAAAAACAGTCAATCACAAGTAATTATGTTAATCAGGTAACACGCCTTAATAACTGGGTTTTGTTCTGAACTATACCGTTTAATATGAAGGTTAGTGATATCATCTAATTGCCTAAACTAGAATAGATGATGTGAGTTTTGAACCTTTAACTATTCGCTCTTGATGAGTTACCAGACAACCTTAAGGTCCAGTTCATGGATTATGTTGCACAAGTTTCTAAACATAAAGAGGAGAAAAAGCGTATAAAGTTACTCAACAGCCTGGAAAACCAACCAGTCGAGAGCAAATTTCCATTGGAACCTAAAAGGTATGTCCATAATTTTTCTACAGTTGAATTAAGTAAAGAACAACTTGAAGTGTTAGCGTTAGGTCTAAAATTTTGTGACACACGTAACCACGTAAATCACGTAGACACCGATGTTCAATTTGAAAATCTGTATAGCCAAACAGTCGGTCTAGTTCCAACTTCCGAAGAAGAATTGAAACACTTTAAGTCTAGCCTAGTTGACTGCTGTTATCAATACAAGAACTCTAAATTCAACTATAGCAGCATTCTAACGAAGAAACATAGGAATGCTATTAACGAACTTATTAATAATGAAAACTTGATTATTACCAAACCTGACAAAGGAAATGGAGTAGTCTTACTCAATAAAAAAGATTATATAGAAAAAATGAATGATATCCTAAAAGATAACCTAAAATTTCAGAAACTAGATAGCCAAAAAGATCTCACTAGCAAAATAGAGAAGGACTTCACAAAATCCCTAAAAAAGCTGAAAGACCAACAATTAATCCCAACAAACTTATATGAAGCGATTAAACCATTAGGAACACACACACCAAGGCTTTACGGTTTACCAAAGGTACATAAACCGGGCGTTCCAGTCAGACCAATCCTAGATATGCAAAACTCACCTTATCACAGCGTAGCGAAATGGCTGGTACATCTACTAAAACCTCTTTGCAAACAGATAGTTAAACACAGCGTCAAAGATGTCTTTCAATTTGTAGACATGGTCAAGGAACTGAGTACAAAAGAACGATGTATGCTATCTCTGGACGTCAAATCCTTATTCACGAACGTTCCACTAATTGAGACCGTTAACTATATATGCGACCAAGTCATAGAAACCGGAATAGACGTCACCATCCCAATAGACACGCTTAAAGAATTATTACTGAAGTGTACAATGAATGTACATTTCACGTTTAACAACGACATATATAGACAGGTGGATGGAGTAGCAATGGGCTCTCCACTGGGTCCCATGCTGGCCGATATCTTCCTAGCCAAACTAGAAAACGGTCCACTGGCACAACTCGTTAGTAAATTACCTTTCTACTGCCGATACGTGGACGATACATTCCTCCTTTGCAAACAGGATACTAATCGGTCTGACATTCTCAGACAATTTAACGAGGTTCACCCGGCTATAAAATTCACATGCGAAGAAGAAAGGGAAGGTAAAATAGCATTTTTAGATGTTCTGCTCACGAAAAGAACAGATGACTCGCTAAGAAGAAATTTGAACAAGAAAGCCACATGGATAGGACAATACACAAACTTCCTTAGTTTTGTGCCTATACAGTATAAAAGGAATTTATTGAAAACCTTACATCATAGAATCATAACGATATGCTCTCCTGATGTGGTTGACGAAGAAACAGAAGCGTTGCATAAAACCCTCAGGGAGAACGGTTATCCCGCAAAGTTTATAAGTAAACATGCCATGTCCAAAACAAACAGAAAGATGTTTCAAACCGTAAGCAGGAAGCCGCTTTTCATTAGACTAGCATTCAGAGGGGACGCGCCCAGTGAAATTCTGACGTTAAGGCTAGGCAGTTCCATCCGGAAAACATTTAACGCCGCAAAAATACAACTGGTATTTTCTACCCGTCCTATGGTGATACCGAAAATAAAGGATAAATTACCTAAGCTTGCCACTTCATTTTGTATCTATCAGTTCAACTGCTCCTGTGGAGCAAGTTACATTGGCAGATGGTCAAGGAATTTACTCCTCCGTGCCCGGGAGCACCTTCCAGTTTGGTTAACCAAAGGAGTTGTCAGAAATATCAATAGCTCAATATTAGCACACCTAATCGAAACAGGTCATACGGCGAGCATAGATAAGTCATTTAAAATAGTATTCTGTGTCAACAGCTATCTGCCAAGATCGGTTAGACTCAAAGTCCTTAAAACGGCAGAAGCGATAGCTATACGGATCATGAGGCCAGAACTATGCATACAGAAGAAGTACGTTCAACCCCTTCTCCTGCCATGGCCGACGCAACATCCGTTAAACCATTCTCCAATTTAATCACACGACGATTTAAATTTAGTAATGCATGTGTCTTTCCCTCTTCATATGTGTATTTGTACCCTGTCCAAATACTACTCTCTTTGTTCACATATATGCATATTTATTATTAATAGTATTATTATTATTATTATTATTATTATTATTATTATTATTATTAATAATGTTATTAATCAAGATACACAGAATGAATTTGAATATCACTCAATCTTCTTTCCTAATTTTATTGACTTTACAACATCTTAAGACCGATCAAATGAACTGATTATAATTTTTTCTATTATTGTTATTGTTACTATTTGACGAATTTGGATTATCACTTACTCCATTTTGTAATTTCTTACCTATTCGGTTACATTTTAAATAGCATTCAGCCTTTGTCTAATCACATTTTGTCACTACCCCATCTCCTAGGTCACCCATATACAGAGACACCTATACATATATATTGGATTAATAAGCTTGTTGTTCATTTCAATTGTCGTTTACGTTTCACAAGTTACATGATAATGATGACTATTTCAACATTAACATTCGTATCTTACAAATAATCTGATGAGACAAAAAAAATGTATATCCAAATTATCCTTTATATTTAAATGATGTTATACCCGCCTCAGAACTGGCTATTTTTGTCACTGATAATTTTGAACTAATAAATGTAGAACCTGATGAGCATTTATCGAAAAGAATATTCTTCGTTCAAACGTCTTTGTTTTAATAAGCATGGGAATTTTTAAACAACTTTAACTATATGGTTAAAAGTCGATTAATTTGTACATTATACAACGGAGTCATTTATATAAACTGAATTAAGTCAAGTCAGAATTTACATATATCTGCATTATTTTATCTAATTCAAAGATATGTCATATAGTGTTACAGTTACAATTATATTATAGATAAGCGACTGATTCGAAATTCACTAACATACATAATTCATAAGCATTCGTAGATATCACTGACATCACCCTGACTTTAATGTAGTTATACTTATGCACTATAAAAATCTACGCATATATATATATATATATATATATATATATATATATATATATATTAGTTACATGGTTCTTTTGATCATAGGTTGATTATTCCATAACTACCCAAGGCCCAAATTCGAAAACAGAGGTTGATAATAAGATTTTTTTTCGAAATATGCACAAAAACTCGTGAAATTTATGGTTTTATGATGACCAAAATTCATCGTTGTGAACTGTTCAATCTAAATACAGGAATTTGCGTAACTGACTAACAAGATATGTGGCTTCGGGTAATAAATTGCATTCCAAATATGTCATACAACAACTACCGCATAAATCTATTGGTTGAAGAACATACTTTGAATAGTTGACATGTCATAAAGTCAGTAAAATACATTAAGATTTATCTGTAGTACATTTTTCTCAGTCTCTTTGACACATTTCTGAATAACGTATCATTATGGCATGTATCTAACTGCGCCTGTAGCTCTTCTGCTGTTACTTTCTGTCCCAAGCCCGGGTGAAGGAGGCGAGTTGGGCATGGGGCTAGCATCCCCATCCCGGAAAACACAAGCTTGCTAAAAAGACGCTAACCAAATTAAACAAACTAAACCATTTAAACTCTGCCTTGGGAGTGAAAGGAATGATTATGACGCTTCATGATGAAAGCCGAAATTCTTCGGAATTCATGAGGTCGATGCCCCCCCCTTCTAACAACCAGAGCAAATATTTTTATAGGTACATGCAATGTTCGGACAATGTGGGAGAGCGAAAAGATCAATCAAATAGCTGCAGAAATGAAGAGATACAACTTGACAGTGCTCGGAATCAGCGAAACCCATTGGACTCAAGCTGGACAGAAAATATTGGCTTCGGGAGAGATGCTACTATACTCCGGCCACGAAGAGGAAAATGTTCCTCACACCCAAGGAGTTGTTCTGATGCTGTCCAAGAAAGCCCGTAATGCACTTATAGGACGGGAACCACATGGATCCAGGATCATCAATGCCTCTTTCAAAACAATGTAGTAGGGGATTACAATGATTATTATCAAATGTTATGCACCAACCAACGACAGCAAAGACGAGGACAAAGATCAGTTTTATGATAGACTGCAATCAATTATAGAGAAGTGTTCAGGAAAGGATATGATCATCCTGATGGGGGACCAAAACGCCAAAGTCGGAAAGGACAACACTGGATATGAAGAAATCATGGGACAACATGGACTGAGAGTAAGAAATGACAATGGTCAAAGATTAACGAACCCATGGTCTTTCAACAAATTGGTTATAAGTGGTACAATATTCCCCCCACAAACGCATATACAAGGCTACATGGGTCTCACCGGATCATACTACAGCGAATCAAATCGATCATATATGCATCAATAAAAAATTTAGAAGATCAATGGAAAATGTAAGAACAAGGAGAGGAGCTGACATAACTTCAGACCATCACCTGGTGGTTTCTAAAATGAAACTTAAGCTAAAGAATCAATGGACAACTTGAGCAATAGCATTACAGTGGTTCAATACAGCCTTTTGTCGCGATACTGACAAACTCGAGAAATTCAATATAGCTCTCAACAACAGGTTCTAAGCCTTACAAGATCTACTGAAAGAAGAAGAAACCACTATGTAGGACAACTGGAAAGGAATCAAAGAAGCACTAACTTCGACGTATCAGGAGATTCTAGGCAGCAAGAAGTACTATTTTAAAGAATGGATCTTTAATGAGACCCTGAGCAAAATACAAGTAAAGAGGAACGAGGAGACAGAGACCAACAACAGCTGAACGACAGCAGAGAAAATCAAGGTACAAACTGAAGCAAATAAGCAAGTAAAGAAGAGCATTAGGGCCGACAAACGGAAGTACATCGAAAGCCTTGCAACGATAGCGGAGAAGGCTGCAAGAGAAGGAAATATGAAACAGCTATATGACACAACGAAGAAACTGGCAGGCAAATATAGTAAGCCAGAGCGACCAGTCAAGAACAAAGAAGGCAAGACAATCACCAAAATTCAAGAATAAAGGAACAAACGGGTAAAACACTTTTAGGAACTCTTGTATAGGCCAGCTCCACTGAACCTACCAGATTTCGAAACAGCACCTACGGATCTTCCAATAGATGTCGCTCCACCAACGATGGAAGAAATTAAAATGGCAATCAGACAAATCAAAAGTGGGAAAGCATCAGGACCTGACAATATACCAGCTGAAGCACTCAAGTCAGATATAGATGCAACGGCAAAGATGCTCCACGTTTTATTCAGGAGGATATGGGAGGAAGAACAATTGCCGGCAATCTGGAAAGAAGGACACCTTATCAGAATACCAGAGAAAGGAGATTTGAGCAAATGTAAGAAGCACAGGGAATCACACTATTGTCAGTACCAGAGAAAGTCTTCAACAGAATGTTGTTGAACAGAATGAAAGATTCAGTGGATACTCAACTTCGAGATCAACAAGCTGATTTTGGTAAGGATCAGTCGTGCACGGACCAAATCGCAACACTACGAATCATCGTTGAACGATCAGTGGAATTGAACTCATCCCTGTACATCAACTTCATTGACTATGAGAAGGCGTTTGACAATGTAGACAGGAGAACACTATGGAAACTTCTTCGACACTACGGCGTACCATAGAAACTCGTCAACATCATCCGGAACTCTTATGATGGAACACAGTGAGAAATTGTGCATAGTGGACAGCTCACAAATGTATTCCCAATGAGAACCGGAGTCAGACAAGGTTGCCTTCTCTCGCCTTTTCTCTTCCTCTTAGTGGTTGATTGGATCATGAAGACCTCCACATCTGAGGGGATGCACGGAATTGAATGAACAAGTAGGATGCAACTCGATGATTTGGACTTCGTGGATGATCTAGCTCTTTTAGACCATACACACCAACAAATGCAAGTTGAAACAAACAACGTAGCCGCAACCTCAGCATCAGTAGGCCTGAACATACATAAGGGAAAGAGCAAGATTCTTAAATACAACACAGGGAGCACCAACCCAATTCAACTTGATGGAAAACTTCTGGAAGTGGATAGTTTCACGTACCTGGGAAGCATCATCGATGAACAAGGAGGGTCCGACGCAGATGTAATGGCAAAGATTGGCAAAGCCAGGGCAGCATTCCTACAGTTGAAAAACATATGGGACTCAAGACAACTGTCAACCAACCTCAAAGTCAGACTCTTCAATTCGAATGTCAAGACGGTTCTGCTGTTTGGAGCTTAAACGTGAGGAACTACTTCAAACATACTCACAAGGGTACAAGTATTTATAAACAACTACCTACGCAAGATAATGAATGTCCGTTGGCCGGAAACCATTAGCAACAGCTTACTATAGACGAGAACAAACTAACTACAAGCCGCAAAGGAAATTAGGAAAAGACGTTGAAAATCGATAGAACATACATTGCAGAAATCATCAGACTGCATCACGAGACAAGAATAAACTTGAAATCCTGTTGGGAAACGGAAAAGAGGTAGGCCAAAGAAAACACTGCGTCGTAAATTGGAAGCAGATATTAAAAAGATGAACAGTAACTGGAGATAGCTAGAAATGATTTCTCAGGACAGAGTTAAATGACGAATTCTGGTGAGCGGCCTATGCTCCTATGTGAGGGGTAACGAGCGTAAGCAAGTAAGTAATTAGGGTATTTACCTGTTATTTAGTATATATATATATATCGACATTCTGATTCTTTATCTTATCACCAACATAACATCATGCATTGTACTTATTCTATAGATCATCTCAACATAGTAATGAACTACATGAATGAATATGAAAGTTTGTTGATTCTTCTATTTTCGGTGGATATCATAAATTCCTTTCAACTGACTCTATTCTTTTTAAGGTTTCTTACTTTGCCTGTTCAGTAGATTAATTTAACAATAAAGAAACTGTAATAATTTCAAATATTACCAGGCAGCAAATTGTAAATTTGACAGCTTTGCTGGCTTGCTCTAGCTAGTTCAATAATTTATAGAATTTATGATTACATACAATTGCACAGCGAAATTTATGTGATTATAATACATTACAATTGAAAACAAAATCAGACACAGTCTGTTTTAATTATTGTTTACTTTAATAAGATGATTTCGTCACAGTCTTCAGACATTTTTGGAATTGTCTAAATTAATCTGTCTTTTCATTAAATTACAGTGACTTGACATTTTCAACTCAATTAGATTTGAATAAATAAATAAATATATAATTTCTTATTCTCATGCAGAATTATGTACATGACAGAACATTAGTGTACAGGCACGTGCACGGAAAACATTTAAGCACTATTAATGCCTCTAGGTTTTTCTTTGAGCACTATCATTATCACCTATACTGGCTGTACAATTCACAGACATGTATATTTACGACCGCTTTAATATAAGTACATTTAATTTGCTTGAAGTTATAAACAGACATTTCATTCATCCTACCATAGTGAGAGCACTATATATTACGTACTTCCACTACTTAATTAGCTGAGTAAAATGAATCAGTTGTAAGACAGTCACTAATTTCAGACTGTAATCTTCAATGAGAGTTTATCATTTCTGTGCTATACCGTGTTATCTTTTACATCATGCAATCAGAAATCACATTTTTAAAGTTACTTTAGAACTGTACCAACTGTCTTACACCAAGTATTATTCTATTAAATGTGGTAGTAATAATGTATTAGCATTTATGTCGAATTTAACAAATAAATTATTATTTATTGTGTCAATCATCAGCTTTTATATATGAATGTAAGTGAAAGTAAATAAATGAACAGAGTGTCATTTACTTAACTCCAGTAGTATGATATTAGCGATAACTTAAATCTACTAAATCTATTCACTACGTATAATGCAAACTTTACTTTATATATACTTTACATTTCAAATATGCTTAATTTGAAAGTGTTTATATTTCGCCGTTGTTATGAGCTAAAACTGAACAGTCTCTGTTGCTAAATATACATTTCGAGCTGTCAGTCTCGACACAGAAGTATTTCACAAATTTAAATAAAGTTAGATTGGGTTAGCAAGTAGAATGCAAAATGTACCTTTCGTCCCATTTAGGACCTGCATTTATCCTCGTACTGACGCTCACATTACAATTGGAACTCAATTCATTCGTGTAAAACACCGCTGCAATATCCACTAAGCGACTAGGTTCAGATGATGCGTCCCAACTAGGACAAATGCCTGTCCTGGATTTCACTTTCCAGCTGTAATCAAATGTTAATCATTTCTAATATTCATTTTTAATATAAATGTGTAGTATTTATTGCAAATCATTTACAGATGCTTTGTCGCTACATATATATATGCATGCCAGTAGTTTCATATTAACTTAGTTATATAAGTTACATTCTACATTGTTTTGAGCATTTAATTCTCAATTACTAGATTAAAGATCTACTACCATTCCAGAAAGTCAAATAACTCACATTTTAGGTATAAATGTTAGGCTAGTAAACAATGTGTTAATTGGTTAATTAATTACTTTATAAAACAAGTTCCGGAAAACGTTTCCATTTGTTCCTATAGTACACATAGTTTATATGTTTATCAATTTCAGTTATTTACACTGTTATCTTCTCAAGACATAAAGAGTAGTATGCTATTCCTTTAATAAGATATATATGATGCAAAACGTCTTTCATTTAAAGTTATTCTTAATCAGTCGAACACAGTTATGTAATTTGACATTCTTTAGACATATGTAACAAGCATACCAGTTTTGTATTCATATTCCATTCAACTCATTTGAAGCTACACGACTGATTAGTATCCATGCTTCTGAAAGTTTTGAATATCTATATTCCCTACAGAAATAAACAATTATCGTTAAACGAAAATTCTATCAGTATTTCCAGCGAATTTATTCAACTATCTTTTTTCAAGTTTCGATGGAATAACTGAAAGATAATTCGTACGACCGCTGGTCTAGATATTATACACTTCAATCTTTAATCAGTTCACCATTGAACTATTGACTAAAATATGTACAATCCATTAATCTTGGATTTAGTTTGCTGTTTTCATGTATTCATCAACAAGATGCATTTTAGAGAAATACTTAGATAGTTAACAATCAAAGTAATATCCTGTTGTTTATAAAATGCCTGCTTTAGTATATATTTGGATGTCTATTAAATGCATTCTTGTTGATTTAACATTATTACCTAGCTAAAATATGGATATTTAGACAGATTGCTTTATTGTTTATATATATAAGGCAAACTATAGGATTTGCTGGGGATTATAAATTACTACTTAAATAGTACTAATTATTCAAGAAATTCTTCAAAATATATATGACAGGTAATTATTATTGCTATAATTTATCTAATTAATTTATTATCCAATTGAACACTTAACATGTATGATTGTTAATCTTTCAATGAATCATTTCATATGACTTCATCTTTCAGTTTAACATATTGATATGGTACAGTAAATGTTCACTTAACAACGTGACTCATAATAGAAACAACTCATATGTAAAAGTGAGGTCAAGTAATGAACAAATAATAGCTATAAAATTAATTTGTATAAATATGACGTACGTATTCAGTTATAACAGTATGGATGAAAGGGGGAGGGGGATTTCTTATTTAAGTACTACTGTACCATTTTAAAGAATGTCTAGTTGGTGTTTTTTCTCACAAAAACTATAAGTTCACAATATGTCTCCATAGTAGTTTTATACAGACTATTAACAAGTATTTTTAGCTTACTGGGTGATAAACATAAATTTGAGCTGTAGAAAAAAAAGACGTAATCAACAGAGTGGAATATGAATATTGTTAGTTAAATAATTGTAAGAAACTGTAGATCTTTTTCATACTAATAGACAATCCTCATAAACGTTAATCTACAACCTGTGTTGATTAATCAAAGTAGTAAGGAAGAGTAATTAATGCGTGTTATTTTATAATTAGAATAATTTAAATCTCTAATGTAACACATTTTTTGGTGAATACCAATAAATAGAAATAAGTAGAAACTTTCAAGTTTCATTTATTTGTCATAAGGCATTCTGTCGGGCAACGATCTATAAAGGATGCTTTATAGATAGAACCCAGTCACTAACATAAACAAAACAGGATATTCTTAATCACAATCCGATGACTGATTAATTCATCGCTTTCTGAGAAAGAGCACCAATTGGAGTGGTAAGTACTATTTTCTTTAAAAATATGCGTTAATGAATAGACGATTAAGGTCACTTCAATTGATAATATAACTTCTTTACACCGAAAAAAAGTTCATAGAATAACTGAAAATAATTCACAAAAACGTAGAATGTGTTACTTAATTATAAAAGCCTAACAATTTAAAGATCGTAATTACATGTGAATTTATCAGATATGTTCAACGCTGTTTAATTTTTAAGAGCAAACTAAATCAAATAGTAAGAAATTTATTTTGTTCTTGAATTTTCTTTTTTTGTGTAAATTTCAGGAGATTCAATGCAATTAAAATTAATTTTCATGGAGAATTTGCATCATCTGCAGAGTTATTGAAGACAGTGGATCCTGTTATAGATGTTTTTTCCTTGTTAGTAGTTCGCTATCAACAGTGCATACTAACAGTCTCAAGCAGACTGGAACCATAAATCTTCAAGTATCTTGTAGTGAAATATGTCATTCCAAGATATTCAAGTTATTTTCAATTAATTTACTGTTTGCATCAATCACTTCTGTGTCTTTCTAAACTTGGTTAAACACATGAGTCAGCACTATCATCTGAAACCGTAAAACTACATCTATGAATTAGTTATTAGTGAGCACATAGTCATGAATTCATGTAGTTTTGTAAACATTAAGTAAAGGCTGAAAATGACCTACCTTAGAATTGGATACTTTAAATATTTGAAGAGTATAGCAGATGATGATATTATAACGCACTGCCAACACTTAGTTAAATTAAAATATGTTGATAATTAGGTTTTGGCAAGTAAAAATCCTGTCTCTACATATTTTAAACTCTAAAAACGATTGATAATTACCTTGACATTAACTCATGACAGAAAAGAGCTGGCTAGGTCTGCTGACTTTATAAAGTTACTTGAGTAAAATTAGTAATATTATAGTGCATTTCCACTACTACTACTACGTTTACGACAAAAACTACTATCAGGACGAAGATTATAACTACTAAGACTAATAATGATAACATTATAACGGTACTAATACTGATATTACTACTATTATTACTACTATCATCAGTAATAAAAAGACTGAAATCTATAATATTTCTAGAAAAATTCCACCAAGCTCATTCATAACAATATACTGTTATCAAGTCAGTCAGCTTCATTTAAACAGTAATTTCGTGAAAATGCAAAACACTGGTTTTTAAAAAATTCAGTTCAAAAATTCAGCGATATGAATTCATCATTTATTTCTATTTATTCTGTTACTGGAATCAAGTGACTATTTTTTTGCAAATTCACTTTGTTAAAACCAGGGAGCACTGGGTGGCGGTTTCGTCATAGTATGGAACCCCTTAATAGTGTTCACCCTAGATTCCACCCTAGGGGCTTCAACTTGGCAAATAACTAACACCCTATACCACTGGGTCGGCACCCAGTGATAGAATCCCCACTTCCATCAATTTCTACCAGTGGTTACCGGCTAGGTGGTGCAGTGGGTTGGGCGTTAGACAACCTGAAGTCTCTGAGGCGGAATCTGGGGGTGAGCACTGCTGAGGAGTCCCATACTGGGATGAAACAGTTGTCCAGTACTCTCTAGTTTTCAATGGTACCCTGCCAATATCAATCTGTGATGTATTCAATCAACTAAAATACCAATCTATGCAAACTATCTCAATTTGCTTTCTGCTGATTGTTTTCTACATATCATCTGTTTTTAATCCATAAAATGTCTAAATGAGAATCAATTTAAAATTTATGCATAATTTCTTTGTTTGTAATTTATATAATGCAAAAACATTAACATACATACAACATAAAATTTATTCAATAATCTTATTTCAATATTAATTCTTTTCTATATTTTTAGACTTTTAAAATGTACCAAGCAGGGTATATACAGTATAGACATTGACATTTATGTAAGAGAATTTTCCTATTTGTTTATATATGCCAATATCAAAAAAATTTAATTTATGTCTAATTTGAAACTAAATATAATAAGTTAGTGATTCTTTTAAATTCAGATCTAGTGATGAGTCAAGTTACACTTTTTCTTTATTATTATTAAATAGGAAATCTGCTTTATAATAATTGTTTGGGATGTTATTGTAAACAAAAATGTCTAGTTGAATAGAGAGAAGGAATAAAACGTAGTCAGGTATACACTAACTACTGATATGATATTTGAAATGATTGCATGATGACTGAAACTAATTGAATATTTTCTTTTATGTATGAGATAATGCAACGATGCAGACATATAACTGTTAATCAAATATAAATGAAAATGATGAATTTCAGTAGTTAAATAGTTATTATAGGAACCACTTGTATTAATTACTATATTGGTTGATTGGAACCTATGCTAAATTTCTACTTAGGTTAATTGATGTTACATGAGTATATTCTGTTTCATTTCCAAGACAATAAATTGGTTATTTTTCAGGCAAATCTTAAAGTTTCTAAATATTCTCAGGTTTAGAGAATTTCAAATTGTTATATTTTAATAGTATACTTGTATTCTAAAGTAAAAAGTAAAGTCTGTTGACCTTTAAACTATGTAGGAAAATGTAATCACGAATCTGAATTAATTTTTAAAATAACTACTGACAACGAAGTAATAGAAAGTTCTTGAATTCTTTGGCATCGTTGTGGCATATAACTTGCATCATTAAGTAACTAATTATCCATACAGTCATCAATATTAAACAAAAGTATGTATTATAGATACTTGGGTCATATTTTTCCAGGTAAGGAATGCGTTGATATAAAGAAAAATAACTACTGTGACGAGTAAAATTCGAGTCGCATACACAATAACTCTAGTTTTTGTCCGTGATCATTGTAAATTGGAATGATGTAATAACATAATTGTAACACGATATAGGAAATTTTGGTAGATGAGTTGAAAAGAAACTCATTAGAGAGTGATTAATAGGCCAATATGGCAGTAAAAGATTTGAGATGGATAGTGTTTTATTGGAAATCGATTTAGTTGTAAAATTAAGGTAATTTAAACATATACTTCTTTTTCCAGAGCCAAGTTTTGTCTCTGCTAGCCTCGGAAATTCGACTTACAGAAACTACCTTAGCTAATTGATGTCATATTGCTACATAATCATTATGTTGTGAATTACAACTTATATTTTATTCTCTACGAGTAATTTGTAGATCCTAATAATTTATACTAATACCTTAGCGTAGAACATGAGTTGACCTTTTATTAAATAATCATTTGCATGTTAATATGTCTTATCTTGTGGTTTCATCAAGGATTAGTCATCTCAGAAGCCATCATAAAATGGTTCGAAAACCGAGGTGGGATAAATTCAAAGTAGGATTCCGTTTTCACATCGAGTGGTTTACGACTTGAAAACATTATTCGAACAAGTAGTATCAGCTTTATCAGTAAACTTTCTCAAGGAAAAGTTGGATCTTCACTTGAATAAATCCTGCACGAATTAATACAATTCATAGACCTTATTACAGTAGACCTTATTACAGTAGACTGAACATCTGTTCAGGAATAATAGTCCCGGCTTATTTTCTCGAGTTTAGTCTAACTAAGAGGGAATAGTCACCCCTTTATTTCTGTTCAGCACTAAAGCAACATACAATATATATTCCAGTAACATCCTACTAACTAGGCAAAATGTTATGACAGGCAAACTACTAAGTTATCAGAAAAACACTAGAAGTATTTACTCCTAAGAGAGTAAATCCCTGTAGTTAAAACTAATCATATTTCCAGCAAAAACGAACTAATTTACCACTAAGTCGACATACTATGCAAGTTATCCACAATCTTAAGAGCTCATATTGCTAACGTATACCATATGTTACTATGAATACCTTTAAGGATATGTAATTCCACATTGTCGATGTATGATAGCAAACATACCTCATATTAGAGAGGTGATACAGTAATGTATTTTACTACTTAAGGCATTAAATAATCATGAAACATTTATTTACAAGTAGACTAGAAGTTTTGAACTCTTCGGTTATACTTTAATTTCAGTGATTTTAGTGATAATGAGACATAGATCCTATACCAATCGCTTGAAGATCGAATGTGTTATTTACTGAGTTTAGATGTTTACTAATTTGATCACTGGGTACGAAGTTATACATAACAGTTTAGATTTTACAATTGCTGACATCATGGATTCCAGATGATCATTTGATCCTGGCATATATGCCACTTGATATTTAATTGTGTTAAAGACATGCAACTGAATGCAATGTCTCAACAATCCTCTCAAGATACATGCGGTTGACCTCACTCTCTGAATGTTAAACTGAAAGACAAAATTAACCATAGTTTCTCTAGTTTAACACTTGGTTTTCTAGACCAGATTGAGAAATGATCCTCATTTGGGTCCTAGAGTTTGACTGGCAGAAGAATGTCAAAGTACTAGTCCTGTTGTGAAGCGTACTTTTACTACCCCAATAATTATTTTAAATGCAATCATTTTCGGTTTATTTTACTCTGGATATATCCAACAGCACAATTTTAATATGCTTACTCTATAAAGGTACTATGCACTGTACCTACTTAAAGCCTAGACTAACCGTATTTTTTTAATATTCGCAACCTGTACTATAAATAAGTTATTCAAGACAATATAACCATTCTTCCAGAAATCAACAAATGTTACCTTATGTCTATGAGGTATTTGAGAGTGAAAAGCCTAATTTTATAACTTTACTTTTCATAATTTAACTTTCGGTAAATTGTCAATCAAAATTATGTGCTCAACTAAGGTCATTCTAGGAATTAACATCTTTGGTTGGTAGATGGTATCAATATAATGTGAATCAAACGTTGTAACCAGTTTTTTTTTAAATTGACGATAAATGCAATTTACAGATTCATTAGTTTGTCTGAACTCAAACTGTAAAATTCTCATTCATATTAGGCAACACAAATAATATATATGTTCTCATTTAAGATTTCAAATGTCAATTAACACACGAAAATCTATTTAACCAACTCGTAAATTTTAACCATACGTATAAAAAACTATCTTAATAGCCAACGTCATAATAAATACATATTGCATTCCCAGTTTGAGTAAACACATGAGTTAATATCCTTAGAGAACGGCGGTATTTACAAGTCTACGTTTTTCAAATAACGCCATTTACACCATGTAAAAGACACGAATTAGTTTATGACTAACAATCGAGTCTGCAATCAGCATATGTACCAGGTTTTCTTCTATAAAGCACTGTTTATAATATTAAATAAAGTTAAAATAGTATTTTTTTTGCTTCCATCTGTTTGTTTCATATACGAATAGTCTGTATGTACTTGGTAGTAGATAGGATTTCTAAGAAATAAGAACATAACAAAGGAAGCATATCTGCCATCAAATAAACTACAGTTTTTTAGAGTTTGAAAAGTAGACAACCTTGTACTTCTAGCCCAGTTAGTTGATTTTCTCTCATTTCAAAGGATGACTCATTATTGTAACGACAGACTGGCTAAAATAAGCATTCTCGCATTACTTGTTGTTATCTCTGTTTTAAATAAAACAAAAAAATACAATGAACAAAGAATTCTTTCTATTTTATTGGGAAGAGCCATGTATAAAATAGATTTTTATTGTGTATAATCAAATTCTTCAACATGTGTCAAACACCCTGAAATAGGACTGATAAAAAATAATTCAGTAGTGTCAATTGATTTTCCCGTTTAGCATTAAAGTCAAAAATTGGTTTATTATGAATACATATTGAATTACTGACATAAGTTAGAAACACTGGATAGCTGATTCAGTCTGGTATGTGAACCCTCAGAAATTTCACATTTCATAGGCAATATGACGCGGTACAAACAGTGATACAAAATATAACGTTTTCTATCTTCACTAATCATTATTCACAATTCCCATGTATTGTCATTTCTAATATTTTTTCTAGTATTGCTTTATTTTCTAAGTGGTGCGATCCCGAAAGAAATTTAATTGTCCTTTTAAACAACAACTTCGAAGCCGGTATTTACTCGATTAATCGTAGTGAACTCGACAATTTACTAAACATTTTGAATCATAAATAAACTTTCTTTGAATTTACACTGTCAAGTTGTATATAAAGGTTAGCTAAAATTTGATGAGAAACCAAAACGTATAAATTTATTGATGAAGTCATCAAGAATGACTTTACAGCTTTTTTCATAGAATGGAGGACAATGAAGGATTAGTACAACTAGTCTTTCATATTTAAAGAAAAATATAGAGTAGTCTTACTTTAATCACCATTTGCTTGAAGATTACTTGGAAATATGAAGATGACTGTCAACTCATGCTTAAATATTACTTGGAGGCAACTGACACTAAAGAATCATGAGTACATTACTTTTGGCAAGGTCTTATGTACTTAGCTGGGCATTTTTTCATGTATACGAGTTGATTGATGTAAAAATAAAATGCTGCCAATGTACAATAAAAATGGATATGATTTATCTCCACGTCTCCGTGATAAGTAGGTATTTCCAAAAGCATCAACTGGTCTGAGACTCATAAAATGAAACATTTAGAACTAAACTAAAAAGTAAAAATCGCTAAGTGATTTGAGATAATTAGTTCAACATTTAAATGAATATGAAGTATCTAATATGATTACTATAACTAGTAGTTATTATTATACAGGAACTTCTATCTTATCGTACAACAAAGAAATTCTTAGTGGTTAATTGAACTATCTATCAAACGAATGAACCATTTACACAGTAGTTATGAAGGCTAATACATTTTCATTCTTAAAGCTATTGTTACTATGTGACACACACAAAATCATAGAAATACATCTACGAAAGGTTACCAAAAAGGAGTAAAAACTGACAGAACAAAAATTACGAGCTAAAGAAAATGAATTAAAAAGAAGCTGGAATTATTTTTTTATATTTTAGCAACAGATTGGGAAGGACAGAAGGATACAAGACCTCTGTAAATCTTGTTAATAGGAGACTGTCCGTTGATGTAACTTCATTTTTAGTGTTTCCAGAGGAGGAATTGCGACTATCCATTGAAATAATACTTAATACCTGTTGACGATTTAACTAGATAGTCAGTCAGCTAACAGGTAATTAAATATCTCAGATAAATATCATGATAACATTCAAAATACATATGAAAGTAATATGTTCTATTCCAGTTGTCACCATTGTAATCTAATTATCATAATAACCATTTTTATTGAAGATAACATTCTTGATTAAATATACACTATGCAATATTATTCAGTCTATCAAACAATTAGGGGGTTTGTGGAGATAGTTAATTGTTAATTTTGATATCACGAATTGATCTGAATCAGACAGCCATTGATCACCTGGAAGCACTGGACAGCTATTTCGTCTTAGTATGGGACTCCTCAGCAGTGCTCATCCACGACGCCATTAAGGATCACACCGAGTATCCTCTGGCTCCTCTGCGAACGCTTTACCATTGGATCACTGAGTCTACTCCTAACGGTTGATATTTCCAGTTCAGTCAATTCGGAGCTAAAGGGTCCTGGGTTCGATCCCCGGGGGGATTTTGGATGCTCACTGCTGAAAAGTCCTATACTAAAACGAAACAGCTGTCAAGTACTTCCAGATGATCAGTGATTGTCTAATTCAAATCAATTTGTGATATCAAAATTGACAATCTATCAAACAATAATTTTATTTTCATGAATTTGTTTTTATTTAAAAAAAAACATTAACTTATATTTTCATACACCCAGTTTTATACATAATGTGAATTACCAACTGTTTGAAATCGGTATTTGTTAAAAATTATTTTTAACTATATGAAATACATTAAAAACAAAAAAAGGAATATGGAGTAATAATGTTTTGTTTTTGTTTTTTTCAAATATTCAATCAACCACTGATAAATACCATAATTAAAACATGAACATTTAACTAGATAAAATTGTAGTAAATATTCAGTGATATTGTCAAAATTATTTGAAAGAGAGTAAAAAATAAAAATAACTTTTATTATAAAATTTATTAAAAATGTCGATTATGAAGTGAACAGTTGTCTTTGTCAACTATTAAAATTATTTAATATTAAAATTGATGACTAATAAAGTTTAAATAATTTACATTTAAGGAATAAATTGTCTTTATTTTTTTTTCTTGAAGAAGACGAAAAAAAAAAGAAAATTGAAAACATCATCATTGAAAATATCATAAGTTTACAAAATAATATCTCATTAAATATTTAGGTTGGATTGTGACTGGCAAGCGGAATCCAGAAGGCGCGTTTCGGGAAAACATAAGCTTATCCTTATTACATATATATGCCCGTTGCACAAGTGTGACTGTCTAGACACAGTAGTCTAGTGGTGGACGCGGTGGCGTTTGGCACGAAGCAGACTGAGTTCAAATTCCAGCGTGAACATCAACATTGGGATGCAGGTACATCCAACCGATGAGTCCCAAATAGGACGAAACGCGCATCCTGGATTCCACTTGTCAGTCACAATCTAACTTAAATATTTAACTTGTGTAATAACGCTATATCGAGGCAATCCGCTCAGGATGCACATATGGCAACAGAGACTGACCAGTTTTAGTCCATTAAAAGGAAAATCAATGGGAGAATACAAGCTTATCCTAATTAATATCTCATTACTTATAATAAGTAGTATAGTAGTTTTAAAGTATTTTTAAGAAAATATTAGAATGAATGTATGATAATTATGTTCATTATGCTCATTTTTACTAATTTCCGAAAAAAAAAGTAAAATCAAAACTATACACAGAATAATATCAGTCAGTGGAATCCATTATAAGTGTTTCAGCTTACATGAGATACATCATCTTGAAGTGACTATATCTCAGTGTTAATGTTAACACCTGGACTAGAACTTATTGATTTTCATCTGAATTATACTATCAAGTATTGCCTCATTTATAATCAACTAGTAAATAAAATTAATCTGGAGGAGTATCTGATTAAAGAACCTATATGCTAATAGAGATTAACCAGTTCTGAATATCAGAAACGGAGAAATTCAAATCTATATAATCGATAATAAAAATTTAATTGCCTTACATGTACACTATTAATTTTATTCTACTACACCAGTCTATAAGAAATGAATAGCGATAAATGTATATAAGAAATTTATTTTCATAACTATTTGAAGTAACTACAATGCATCCAGTTATTTATAAGTAACCTCACAGAACAATAAGTTTACCGAAATGTTCTAGGTTTCAGATATCAACATTCAGTATAACATAGGTAAATAATTTAGATTTTTATAAGATGAGAGGTAAACATATAAATAATAATGAATATGCCAGTGAATACTGTAACCAACAGTGAACATCGAGAGCTAGGAGAATAATGACAATGATGGTGATGTTGATGGATAGAAACGTTCTAATATTCGAAACGAATCAGTTACATAAACAAAATCCATATATGCGTACTCAGGTTTCATCCATCATTGTTTTATAAAACTATGTAAAAACATAGTCACTATAGATGACGAGCTTTCTCATTTAATGATGCTCGGTTTTACTGCCATAAATAGTAAAGCTGGTTGGATAATTAATCACAATTAAGAAAATGTGAAATAAGTTTTCCACAGAAATGAAATTACTTTACTTCCGTGACGTGCAATTAAAAAAATATTTTTTTGACATTTGTATACGGTTCTTACTGTAGTCAAGTAATTTGTCTTGTAAACTACTTAGGTGAAAATAAACAAAATTTTTAACTTTTTTAACAATTAAATATACTTTCTGTAGCATAAAACACTAGGATATCAATGTAATCTTATTATATTAACTTGTTAGTCGAATAAACTATTCATTTCAATGAAATTATCTAATCTGACGATTTCGTAAATAATATTACTTACTTACTCACTTACGCCTGTTACCCCACACAGAGGAGCATAGGCCGCTCACCAAGATTCTCCATTGAACTCTATCCTGAGAAATCCTTTCCAGCTGTTTCCAGTTGCTGTTCATCCTTTTAATATCTGCTTCCAACTCTCGACGCAGTGTGTTCTTTGGCCTTCTTCTTTTCAGTTCCTCGACAGGATTCTATGTTAATACTTGTCTCATGATGCAGTTTGGTGTTTTCCACAATGTTTGTTCTATCCATTTTCAACGTGTTTTCCTAATTTCCTCTTGGACTGGAATTTGGTTTGTCCCTTCCCGTAGTAGACTGTTGCTGATGGTTTCCGGCCAACAGACATTCACATATAATATTAACACTATATATTTTACGTTTTCCTCACCTATGGAAGTGTTCACAATCAGTGACATCGATCTTTGCATTTGTGTATTGTGCACCACTTTCTATGTTTAATAGTAACTTTAATTGCTCTAGACATAACACTACGAATAATTAATTTTCACGGAATTCGTAAATTGAATATATATTGTTTTCGAGACTACTTATTACATATTAAGTACCTAATTTTTAAACTGTATGAAGCTTTATAGAATGACCTACCATAAAACTACCAGTATATGACCTCTAATTTGGTTAATTTAACTAATATATCACAAATGAAACGTGGTTAATGCGAAATTTGAGAGATTGGGTAATTCATAAACGTGACTTTATTAACCATGCTTTTTAAGTCAATAACTTGATAAATATCCATGTCTGGTTAATGTCAAAGCAAAGATTCTTCAAAAAATTACTAACATTAATATATTATATTCGGTAAGACAAATAGTTAAACTAATGTCTTTTAGTTGATTAACTTCAAATTCATAACATACATACCAAAAACAGATATATTGATCCGTTAATTTACAAACAGATATAAACAGAAATATTTTTTGAATTTACCATTATAAGGACAAGTATTGCTATTTCTTACTAATCATTGACAATTGCACAATGTTATCAAATAGCCTTGAAAGAAATTACATTTACTTTAATACAGTTATTTATCAACGTATATAATTATGGTATATTAAGGCAGACGTTTGTAACATTACACATCTATAAATTATTTGAATGAAAAACCATAAGAGATCAAATGATTACTATTACATACATTCTGATACTTAGTCATAGGAACAATGACACTAGCCTGAATAGTTTTACCAATAATAATTCTCTTCATACAGTACACTAAAAAAATCGATTAAGAGAAAACATAGTAACTATGGTTATATTTTCTCTCTGAATAACAATTTTCCATTTTGAATATCAATTCCCTGTTTTTCTATTCACTTATTTTTTTGTTCATGTTCATACCCTCTTCTTGAATACAGTGATGTTTTTCTTTTAGAAATTCGACTTCTGTTGAATATTGAAAACAATGGCATGAATTTATTGTTAAACAGAAGTCAATATTATATGTATTAAATATTCATCACATTGAAAATATTTATAGAAATAAGGAAAGTGAATCACTTTTCTTCCTTGAATAATGCAACACTATAGAAGACAACAATAATTACTTATAGGATGTTTCGTTACCCAACCTATTTCATAACATTTTAGATAGAAAACCAAAATGAGGATTTGAAAGTAAAGAATGAATATGGCAATATTTCTCCCTTACGAATTATAATTATTATTCAGGTCAAATATGCATGAAGATATTAGCTGAGAAACTTAGGAATATTGACGGTATACACTTCGTTAATTATATCCACGGTTTGATTGTTATCTATAGTCTACAAGAGGCTTGATTCGAAAACGTGTAATAAAGGTCAATAATGGTCTTGAATTATTAACAAATATCATTCGATTGGGACAGTTATTTTTGTGGGGATTGGTTATTTATTTGATTGAATATATCACAGATTGATGTTAGCAGGGTACCATTGAAAACTAGGGAGCACTGGATAGTCAAACAAATAACCAATCTCCACAAAAATAACTATCCCAATTGAACTCTAATAATGAGCTCATTAATGACTAACTCCAGGATGTTCTTGAAGCTCTAATGAGAAGTCGTTACTGAAGGAGTTCAGACTTGTCGGGAGTGAGACAGTTACCACCAATGATAATGGATGATCGTCGCGCTATATATCACAAATTGATGGAAATGGGAGTTCTACCATTGGGTGCCAATACAGTGGTGCAGATGGTTAGGCGTTCGCGTCAACCTGAAGCCCCTGGTGTGGAATCTCGGGTGTGCACTGCTGAGGAGTTCCACACTAGAAGTAAACATCTGTCCATTGCTCCCTGGTTTTCGATGGTACCCTGCCAACATCAATCGGTGATATATTCTGTCAAATAAATATCATTCGCTTTGTCTCCCTGAAGAATTTTCACGAATTAAGAGCAGTAAACATTTTGGGATGAAGTTAAGTTATTTCACTTCAAATGCTTTAATTATTCTACATACGCATGAAATCGTGCAAATAAGCGAAATATTTTTCAAAGTGTAATGTTGAATGTAACATGGACAAATAATGGATAACACCCAGAATGACAAGTCCACATTTATAGACGAAAGGATAAGTGAGAGACGGAGGTCACATCATGATCTAATATGAAAAATATGTGCTGACTGTTACGTAAACAGTACACAAGTGACAAAATCGATATCGGTCGCCAAAATTACCAATCAACATAATCATATTGATAGTAATAGATTAAAGTAGTGCAAAATATATTGGTAAGGGGTCAAGTGTTTTAGTAAGTAATGGAAAAAAATAATAAAGCGAATGAAAACATTGAAGGTTTCATTATAAATGCGTAAGAATAGTAGTGGATGATGCAAAAATGTTAAAAAATATGATAGACAAGACAAACAGAAAGGATTTTTGAACACACGCTAATAGGCTAGCAGCACGAGCAAGGAAAATGAATATCCTAGTTTATTTGTTATCATTCTAAATGTAAGTTCAGCGACTATAATTATCTTCCGACGGTTCAAGTGATAATGAACTGACGATTCATGCATAAACCGAAATGAACAACAGCTTATTTATTCAAAATATTGTATTAAATTTTTGTACGATTTGTATTTGTTAGACTTATAAGATAATGATGAATTTAATGCAAACCACTAAAATCATTTCATATATAGTCATCTCGTATATTTCAAAGCATTTTAGTCATATTAACTAAAAATAAAAATAAGAAGAGAACTTATTTGTCTAACACACAGATACGTGTGGTTAGATAACTTGGGTACGATTCTTATTGTTTATGATGCTTTGTATATTACATCATGCAATAATTATGATGTTATCATACTCACTTATTTGTTATCTATAGTTATTAATTCCAATTCATTAAAATTTACTATCATTGCTTTATACTGATATGATATATTTCGAATAGCTGTACTCCCATCTATAAGCAGCTAGTTTCATAAGATATAGTAGTCTAAAAATAACTGCGCCGATGTGACATCATTTGCAAGACAGAACAAATAATTTGTCTATTTCTGACTAATAACTTCTCTCATGTGCAACAACATTTCCGTATCTGAACCTTTACTAAGCTCCATGGTGTAAAACAACTCATCAAGACTATGTCTGTCGGACAAGTTTCAACGTTTGAGAATTGATCTTTTGAGCTGATTATAAGGTTCAAAGCAGTTGGGTCTGAAAAGAAAAGGGCTGATGTACCTGTTCAATTCACACGGAAGTGACCTTATGACGGCAAGGAATTGAACGTGTGGGTCTGTCACGCCGTGGTCTCGAAACTCGGCTTCTGTGTAACAGAACCAAGCTTCCATGTTTTCTGTCCAGAGAGGGATGAGCTGAGAGTTTAGAAGTGTATGAGTTTTAATCTTAATGAGCGTAGGAGTGTGATCAGTCATCATTAAAGTATCAATATATACAAATACAAAAATAAATGCAGCGGAAATGTGCGAAAAAAAGAGATCATAACAAAAATGCTCTGCTAAAAAGAATAAACAGGAACGAACTCACAGTTACGGTGGTGTCCAGATCACGTCGTGTTCACCAATGAAGTGCACCCAGTATATGATCAAGTTACGTTTGTGGTATTACTAGAGCAACTTCTAACGATTGAACCCACTCTTACAAATGAGAATAAATCAGAGGACAATGAAGGATGGAAGAGAAGTTATATTTGATGGTAAATAGAGTGTCAATGGGATAGCAACGTCTAGGCTGGGAAACTAGAGAGAAAGATGCTACCCACGGTGCTTCGTGACGTGATCTGGTAATAATGCGTGGCCGAGCTCCTTCAACTAGTAGTGTCCGCTAAAACAAACATGGTCAGCATCAATTTCGAGGGCCTATGCAACTATTTATTTTGGGGATTAATTACCGCTACAAATTCAATGTAATTTCTTTGTCAGAAGAGTAAGACAACAGTTCTAATATGTTTCTATAGACTTCGGAAGTCATTTTACAATGTTACAAACTATTTATTAAAGGTGTTAAGAGTTAATCAGCCAACATAAATTGGACTAAATATATCCCCGTTATGATGTAGACAAATCGCCACTCCGCCTAAAAGTTTTATGCTTTATCATCTAACCTTTATTGTTTATATCACTCCGCCTGGAGCCCCCACAGGGTTTCTGCCGGTCCCAAGCCCGGATAAAGGAGGAGGGTTGGGCATGGGGTTAGCAACCCCATCCCGTAAAACAACTACCATGCTAAAAAACAGCTTACGAATAAAAATCTTTATAACCATTCTAACTCTGCCCTGGAAGTTGGAAGGACTAATATGACGCTTCATGGTGAAAGCCGAGCTCCTTCGGAAGCCATGAGGCCGATGCCTCCCCTTCTGACAACCGGAGCAGCACTTAATATACTTGACCGACCTCAAACAGCCGTCCCCTGGGCACTGCGGTCACACTCTCAGGTCATCACGACCTACCCTAATCCTCTTTCTCTTTCAGGTTCCTCAAGAATGACCCTTCCACGGTGTGGGCAACCGGGAAGTGATAACCACCCTCATACCGCTAATAGCACTCGAGTTCACCTTGTTCATGATCAAACACGTTCTCCCTCTCTGGTCTCTACTTGTAACACTTCTCCTACAGTTTCTATGCGCGCCACTTTTACTGGTTACCCGAGTTCCCAAATTATCATACCAGGTCTCCTGAAGCCACGCTCTAAACTTCATGTTGGAGCTTTTAATGTGCGTACGCTGTGTCAAATCGGTCAACAGGCTGCATTAGCTAAAACATTAGAATCTCTTGCAATTGATGTGTGCTGTGTCTCCGAAACACGCATACAGGATCCCAGCATGGTCATCCGTTTGACCTCACCTAGTCAATGCAATGGAACTGCACACTTCACTCTTCGTTTATCTGGAGACCCTACAGCAAGCTCACGTGGCCTTGCTGGTGTAGGTATAGCACTAAGCTTACGTGCAGAACAGGCTCTTCTCGAGTGGATTCCTGTAGACAGTCGTCTATGTGCTGTCCGTCTAAATGGCTCAATACGAACTCGGAAAGATAGGGACACACGCCGATGCCTTTTTGTCGTCTCTGCTTATGCCCCCACTGATTGCAGCACAGATGAAGTGAAAGACGACTTCTATATGAAGTTCTCTAGCCTCCTTCAGAAAGCTAAGCACTCAGACATAGTAATTATTGCAGGAGATTTTAATGCCCAAGTAGGTAGACTAAATCAGGCTGAAAAGCACCTAGGTGGGTTACTCGGCATCCCAGCCCAGAGAACAGACAACGGAGATCGTCTGTTGCAGTTATGTTCAGACTACCGTTTATTCTTAGCTAGCACAAACTTTAAGCATAAGGCGAGACACTGTTTAACCTGGCGACCTCCAACATCTACGCAACGATGGACACAAATCGATCACATCGGCATCAGCTACCGTTGGAGAGGTTGTATAGAGGACTGCCGCTCTTTCTGGGGCACTTGCCTAGACTCTGACCATGCCCTAGTGAGAGCACGTATCTCTATGCGTTTTACTGGTCGCAGAAAGGTTACATCGGGCAAACCCTTTAGATATCACTTTGAAAGTGAGAAGGCGAAGATTGCATTTAGGAATGGTTTGGCTAAGCATTTAGTCGCCCATGACCAACAGGTTTCCCCCGAAGTAGCTTGGAATGATTTTAAAGCAGGTGTAAACGCATCAGCGCTATCAGCATCTAACCCCAATCCAATGAAAGACCATTGGATCTCTAGTACTTCTAGGGAACTGATGGAGGCTCGAAAACTCATTCCAGCAGGCTCGGAGTATGATGAAGAGCGACGACAACTGAAACGTAGACTGACAAAGAGTCTGCGTATGGATCGTGAACAGTGGTGGGCAACAAAAGCAAAAGCGATAGAAGCATCAGCAGCGGCAGGCAATAGTAGACAGCTGTTCCGACTTATTAAGGACACCGATATCAAAAAATCGGCAGTTAGTGAAATCATCTCCGAAAAAGATGGGTCGTTGATCTACTCTCAATCTAGAAGATTAGAACGCTGGGCAGAACACTTTCAGGAACAGTTTAACTGGCCCCCAGCCACGCTTAGCTTACCCACAATCTCCAAGCTACCCGAATGGAAAACTGACACAGGTCCCCCAACTCTCAGTGAAGTTGAAAACGTCATAAGTAAATTGAAACGTGGGAAAGCAGCAGGGCCTGATATGTTGTCTACCGATATCTTTAAGGATGGTGGTATAGTTTTAACGTGCAGGTTGACTGATATATTAGCCAAAGTCTGGGAACTAAACTCCATCCCATCTGACTGGTCTCGATCGCTGATTGTTCCAGTCTACAAAAAGGGACAGAAATCCTCTTGTGATAACCACAGAGGAATCAGTTTGACTAATATAGTATCTAAGATATTAGCCACTATAATCATCCGACGTTTAACCAACACTAGGGAACAACAGACTCGGGAAAACCAGGCTGGTTTCAGACCTGGCCGGGGCTGCATTGATCACATATTCACCCTGCGCCAGGTCCTCGAACACAGACATATGTACCAACGCCCAACTATAGTTGTATTTCTTGACTTAAAAGCAGCGTTCGACTCTGTTGACCGTGAAGTCTTGTGGCAATGTTTGTCATTAAAAGGCGTACCTCAAAAGTACATTAACCTTATAAAGGCTCTCTACTCGGTCACCACTGGTCGAGTCAGAGCATATGGCGAATTGTCACGAGAAACTTCATCCTCAAGTGGAGTCCGTCAGGGTTGCCCCTTATCCCCATTTTTACTTAATTTCATCATAGACGTACTGTTAGAAATCTCTCTCACTTCTTTCAAGTCCTCTGGGATTAGTCTCCTTCCAGGAGGCTCTCTCGTCGACTTAGAATATGCAGATGATATAGTCATATTTGGTGAAGATGCACACAGCATTCAAGGTTTCTTAAACACGTTGAGTAACAATGCAGGCATATTTGGGATGCGCTTCTCCCCTCCCAAATGCAAAATGTTACTCCAGGACTGGTCTGCTTCTTCCCCCAAATTATTTATAGGGAGTGAAGTAATTGAATGCGTTGATCGCTTCACTTATCTCGGAAGTCTCATTACCCCTGGTGGGTCGGTGTCTGATGAAGTCTCAGCGCGGATCCAGAAAGCCCGATTGGCATTTGCCAATCTACGGCACTTGTGGCGCAGACGAGATATCCGTGTCTCAACGAAAGGCCGGGTGTACTGCGCAGCAGTCCGCGCCATTTTAACATATGGCTGCGAAACGTGGGCCATGAAAACTCAAGATATGCGTCGACTCCAGATATTTGACCATAGAAATCTTCGGAACATCGCTCGTACATCATGGAACAACCGGATTAGTAATAGTGAGGTTAGACAAAAGGTTCTTGGGAAACACGGTAAATCAGTCGAAGAGGTCATTAACCTTCATCGACTGAGATGGCTAGGACATGTGTTGCGCATGCCCGACCACCGTCTACCCCGTCGCGCCATGTTAGCTAGGGCCGAAATAGGATGGAAGAAGGTTAGGGGCGGCCAAACTAAAACATGGCATCAGTCCATGAAGTCTTTGACTACTGGTCTAAGCCATGTAGGTAGATGTAGACTACCTGGTTGGGGTCCGCGTGATGATCGCAACAAATGGCTGAAGACACTAGGTGATATGGCTCAGAACTGGTCACAGTGGCGCAAGTGTATTCACTCTTTAACCTCATCTAGATCTTAAATTCTATTGTTATTTTCTGGACATCTTTACTTACTCTTCTCTCTTGTATTCTGTTTATACGTTACCTCAATATTCTCGTAGTGCTATTGTGGTATGGCAACTTGAACCTACAGGCGTTTTGTGCCCGGTTCTACGTTGCTGCTGCTGCTGCTGATGATGATGATGATGATATCACCCCCCATTTTTAACCCCATTCCACTGTTCATCAGGCTGCTGATATTGTTAATAATAAATTATTTAAGCGGAAAAGAGAAATGAATTGTATTACAGCTTTCCACTCTTCTCATTCTGTAAAGAACCTTAGCCAGATTCCTTGTCGAAAAGTCAAAATTATTTAATTCTAGTTGTTTAGATTTTTACAAACAATTTTCTTTTGATGTCCCCCCCCCCGACTTCCTTTTTATTTCATTCCCAACCTAACAATTGGGTGTGTTAAATCTAAGACGAATAATTAATTGACATTAGATATTCACAATGGATAACATTACTTTTCATTTTAATGTTCACCAAATATGTCGTACCTATGGCTTTCCTGTCATTTACCACTTTTCTTTTGAGGAAGCTCTGTGTTTTAGAATATATTTTTCACCTAATAAAATTTTGGCTACTTGAAATAAAATCTACGATGTGAATTGAACTCTAATGTGCAGGCCTCACAAAATGGAAGGGTAATGGCTAAAATTGCCGGGTAGGATACAATTAATGAACATTAAGAAAGTTAATGATAACTTCGACCAATTTATTACATAGTTTTATTTGTAGCTTTCTATGGTAAGTCTATGAGCATTGATTCACTTGATGTAAGAATGAAAATACATTAATTACAGAACTAATACAGATTTGTTTTAATCGTATTTACAGTAAATCATCTCCCAGTATTATTATTTTTGTATTCCATTTTATGCATACATAAACGTTGTCACTGTTCATTGTCATTACAAACAACGAATACAGTTTATTCAATATTTTTAACAATCATCATCACAAAAGTAGCTTAAAAGATGATGATTCATCTTTGACAGTATTCCCTTTTAAATCCAACAACAAATACAAATATTGAAAATAAATTAGTCCTACAGAAAGTTGAATTATAATTAAAAAATAAGGGTACAACATGAGAAACAGTAAATTTACCATAGATTATTCATGTGTATGTTTATGTATGTATCTATGCACTTAAATATAAGAAAATCTTATGTAAATAGGATTTATCCGTCAGTCAAGAATGGTTTGGAGTTGGCAAATTTTCTCGTGGTTTTTATCATCATTTCACTTTTGTTTGTGATAACGCTATATATATTTTTTTATATGATTGGTTAACTTAGTCATATTTTTCAATGTTAAAGCAATATTATGCAGAAATCAGGTCAGATTCCTGTTAAGTGACTTACTTTTTGGAATAAAATACACATTTGTGCTTGAGATATTTATTTGAGATATATGCTAACCTAATTACATTTCACTTATTATTAAACAATACATTATCTTTAGAATTATCATCATATGAAGATTATGTAACAATGAACTGTAGAAATACATTTGAATACAAATCATGCTTATTAATAGCTAATAATAACGTGGAATGTTCATTTTTCTCTTAGAAACTTGCCAATCAAACGTATTCGTATTCTAACAAAATCTGGACATCATACCATTACGAGTAAATAAAATAAATAACAATAAATTTAATGGGTGTATTTCTGTTCTTAGTGTAAGTTTTGCAGCTTTAATGTGAAAAAACATCATCAATACATAAATCCTACTTATCAAACGATGTGAAAGTGCACAACACAAGCATGTTTCAAAGCAGAAATCTATATGATAACTTAAATATGTGAAATTTTCTATGAACTCTTGTGTAAAACGTTGGATTTGAAGCATCACCTCACAAATTGACCTTGATTTGACCGCCAGTGAATACTAAGAAACTTTGAATGGATCGACTGTTTAGTGAAGATTAACTTTTAGGGATGATTCTCGGTATTCTAGTGAGTGGCTGTGACCAAGGAGTTTGACAATGTTGTGAATGGGACAAACATTACCAGAGATAGTGGATGATGGCAGCGAAATAATGTGGAAGAACCAAGATCAGAAATGCAAATTATTGGATCTCAGCTCAGTGGTCCTTGGGCTGAACCCTTACTGAAAATCCTAAATATCGTGGCTTCGAGCCCTGGTATGCTCGTGAATGTAAACTGTCGAAAAGTGCGATACCAGGAGGTGTATCTATCAAGCGCTCCCCCCCCCAGCATCTAATGCTTGTCCATACAAAATCAGTCTTTGATGTGAAATATAAGTAGTTTACTGATATTTCTTTCCTTTAATGACAATACTTCTTAATATTTGCTGGATTATTTACTTGTAGTCTAAAAATAATTCAGTGAAGAAGCACACTAAACACATATCTTCATGAGAGTAAACTCTTTCTGACGCCGTGTCTACATGAAAATTCATTTTAAAATTATTCAATACTTTTGTGACGTGTAATGAAACTGTTCACCTAAAATTTCTTGTTTGAACTTTGATTTCTTTCCACAAAAGTTTCAATATACTAAGTGTTCTTTTTTTAGTGGAATAGTTCTGTATACTTCAAAAAATAATCTTATAACCATGATTTTGCATACCTGACAATTTTCTTAAAATGGGTCAATATCTTACAGAATTGATTGTTTCATGGCAGGGTCTCTAAGTTAAGCTCATTTAATAATAATAATAATAATAATAATAATAATAATAGCTTTATTCAATAGTATGTTTAGAACAGTATGAATTTTCAGCATACAGTGTCTCAACAAATTACTGATTTACCATGTGCACATCTGAAAAGTGATATATATATATATATATATATATATATATATATATATATAATGTCAATTAAAAATATGTAATAAGGGCAATATATGTTTATGTGTAAAAATTTAGATTACGGTAACATAAGAAACAGGGGTCATTGCACTACATAATAATCCATATTTTATGAAAATAAATTTCTAATTAGATTGGCTCTAACAAATTTTTCATCACATAGAATATATGGTAAATATGAAATAGTGGAGCATTTATACTTTTCCTTATGTGCTTGAATTCTAACTTAACAGCGTCGTGTTCTGCCAGAAGATATACAAGGTGAAAGATATGGATGAAGAGGGTGGTTTATTCCAGATAGAATAGCACTAGAGAGCTGTCGGCAGGATTTTAAGTGTCCGTCTACAGTCGTGATCATAATGACGTCGTAGTTCTCATCACACACTTTACTGACAGTTTCCAGTACTCTACTCAATACAACAGTCTTTTCTCAAGTCCAGGAAGAAATAAAGGGGAACAATCTAAAATATGCCGTAACTGATAAGTTGTAATAATAAATGCTTGGTATTACTAAAACTACGTAACGCTTCAAATAATATATTAATCGAAAAACCCTCTTTGATATTAGCAAAACATGCGAAGACTAGGATAGATCAGAAGTAAAAGTTACACCAAGATAAGTAACATTCGACGTAGTCTTACTTGTAGAGTCACCAATTTTGCAAACATCGCGCGAGTTCACAAGAGCATTTAGGTCTTTTTCGTGTCTTAGATTGAAATTGACTGTTTGACATTTTGAGGGATCAAGTTGAAGACCGTTTAAACTAGACCATCGTTCGACATTTGCTATGAAACAATTCATTTCACAACAATTTAAGAAAGAAGAAACAGTCATACAAATAGTAAGATCATCTGCGTACTTATCAAAGGTATTTTTTATAGAAGAGGGCAGGTAATTTAATAAAATTGAGAAAAGGGTAAATAACAGCACCTTGAAGCACACCAACTTCTGTTAATAGGTGAGTGTAGCACTTTCCCTCGTACACAGTATATTGTTCTCTTCCGAAAAAATAGAAATACAGCCAGTTGATTATCCAGCTGTCTATGTTCATATTCTCAAGTTTATTTAGTAATATAGGTCTAGGAACGGAGTCAAAGGCGGAAGAGTAATAATGAAACTTACCTCGGATATACTTTTCATCCTTCTCTAGGCTAAGCACTATATTTTGATGTAAAACAACTGCCGCATCCACTGTACTTCTGTTGCATCTGTAGGCAGACTGATAGAGGTCGATGTCCTCTTTCAATATTTTTCTTGGGTTAAGTTATATGATATTGGTTCATGTAGGCTAAGTGAATCGGAATAATTTGTTGAACTGAAGTTAAATTATATATCAACTGATAACTTTAATAAAATAAGTATTCTACTTCAGTTAATTTGGATTAATGCCTTAGAATTCAATTAAATAATTAATTATGAATATCACGATACTATATGAGATAGATGAGAAAGAAATCATTATTAAATACTTTAATTTTAATAAATGTAACATTTTTGGTGGTGTTACTAGTGTACTGACTACAGTTGAAATGTGGCTGGCAGCTGGAACTCGGGAGATGTGTTTCGTCGCATCTGGCAGCTATCAACCAAATATACGGGCTACTGTTTTGGTGTTTACACCTAGATCCAAACTCATACCATTCACTTCAACTGGACTAAAATGTTTTGACATTCATAACTATACATTACATGAATCTACATATAAATAATTCAATCGGGGTGGTTATTTTTGTTAAAATTGGTATTTTAATTGATTAAATATGCCACAGATTGACATTGACAGGATATCATTGGAAACCAGGGAGCACTGGACAGATGTTTCACTCATATGTGGAACTCCTCAACAGTGCGTACCTCAGATTTCGCACCAAAGGCTTCAAGTTGACAACTAACACCTAATCTTCTGCACCACCGGGTCGGCATCCAATCGTAGAATTCCCACTTCCATCAATTTGTGATACATAGCGTGACGATCATCTACTGTCATTGGTGTTAAACAGTATATCATTCATGCGTAGGGACAAACTTGTCGTTATCTTGTTTATTTTAGGATCACACTTCTTGAGTGATTCACTTACTGTCAGAAGGACAACTTCTTTATTGTGGAAACTAAAATTAGAAATAATAACTGGTGACGTAACTATGACTAGAAGTATGAACATTGATGGTGATGAATTGTTCCCTCACTATGCACTAAATGCTCCTAAAAAATATATTAATGAGTCTCTAAACTTATAAACTTTATTTATTTGTGAGTAATGAGGGATTATTTAATCCAACCGTCAGTTATATTTTATAGAGATATTTTACTATCATCCATTAGCATGGCTTCCAACAACCTGACAATGAATGATGTCTTCGAAGAGGCTACGATACCAGCCATTCACGAACAAACTCTGAGACTATACTAACAGACTGTTCAGGTTATTTATGAACACAAGTAAAAACCGAATTATAGGTGAGTTAGCTCTAGTAAACTCCCCAACAACAAATGGTATAGGTGAATGAAGAGTGAAAGTTTTTTTAGTTGGGTGATGCTAAAAGTACACCGGAAAAGACTAGGTAAACACGGATACCTCCTGTTTATTGTTAAACTTGTATATAAATAACAAAAGCACCCATTTTCGTTATGAATGCTTTATTTGAAATTAATTATATGTCTGCAATCATACGCATTTTTGTTCATCCTTCTAATGTATAGTTCCATGACTAACTAATAAATTATGCTACCACTCATAAATAGATCCGCTTTCTTAATTATAATACAAGTAACTTTGAAACTTGGAGAGGATAACTTTAATTTTAGTATACTTATATGACTTTTCATGTAAACAGTATTATTTCTTGGAAGTTGATTAATTGGGAAGTGAATTATTTATTTTGCAGTAGCATTAAGAGATGACTTCGATATATCATGAATTGTTTATAGCAACATTTCAGGCATTTAGATTTGGACATAGTGGTTTAAAGGTAACACACCCACTAAATTAGACTGATTTAGTCCCGCTTATCTAAAGTTCATTATATGGTCGGCTTATAAAGCAAAAAGCCAAAGCTACTATATTTCGTAATGCAGATAATAGGTTTTCGTATCGTGGGAACTTCTTATAACAAACAATTACTCAAACTTTCTGTCATTATAAAAAAAGTCAGATAAACTCACTAACTAACTCATACTTGAGGCAAATTGTCTTAGTCAAGTGGCCACACGTAACTTTTTTGAACAATCCAGTTTAGAAATCTAATTCACTGGTGATAACCTTAATATTTAAAAAGCCAGATGTGATAGAGTTTACAATAGTTTGTTCTAATTGGCTTAACCCTATTAGCAATCACAATGCTCACTGTAATCCTTTGAACACTGAGTTTTCAAAAATTATTTTACTAGCGTTGATCAACTAGTTCACTCGAATCCTAACGATATACCATTGACTTGGAAACATATAAGATAACCGAAATTGAGCACTTGATTCTTTATTTAAAGATAGTACAATAAATCAAGTAACGATTTGTATCATAACTTATTTATTTATGTATCGTAAAAATATCGTTACTAGTGACTACTTAGAGTCGATGTTCAGAAGGCTTTATGGCTCACTGTGACAATAATCACAATAACCTTATTTCAAAACACCAGGTGGCAAAGGTAACCACCGATCCTAAATAGTATATGATTGATTGTTAAAGTCCTAGATATTAATAATAAACATTCCATTCCGAAAACCCAATGACACACTTAACTGCAATAAGTTAAGCTCAAGCGAATAGAATCCAGTCCGAGAAATTTCGTAATTTGGAGTAGCTGTTCTAGAATAACAGCTATGCACAATAAATTAAGCAGCGACGTATTGAACAATATATCTTGTAATATGCAATCGCATATTTTATTCCTGGTACTTGTTTTCAGTTATCTAGTTAGAACTAGAGAAGTTGCTAGATAGTCAATCCAATGTAAGAATATATAAATCTTCACTTTTTCCTACAAACAGAGTGAATTCCGAATTATTTCGATGCATCAATAAGTTTTACTAAATTAATACCTGATACTAGACAATTATCCATATACATAAACACTTATATTAACTGCATTAATCACATTTTCTACGTGAAACATTAACAATTAAACTGTACCATTTAATTGGCACACTTTTAAAATATGTCAATTGTATAAAAAGTCTCAGTTGGTGGCAAACACTTAACCAACTAAATAGCTAGTTCACTTAGTGATAAGCGTTTAAAAGTTCACCTAATATTGTAATACAAACAAAATAGAATATAAAAATAAACATAAGTAAAAGTAAGTTGATTAGAGAGAAATATCGTAAATAACTGCCTTCATATGATTTAATGTTAAAATAAATAATGCTAGTGAGATCTCTATAAATTGAGAATGATTCCGCATGTTTTAGTTAAAAAAAAAATAGCTGTTTTCATAGAATCAGGTCTTTAAGCACCATAGCGTTCGTGACGGATCAGTAAACTTATTAAAATTTCAGAAAAACTTTCGTAACAAGCTTTTTGGCTACATAAGTTAGTAAGGCCATTACTATTTGACAAATCTCTTTTCCAGATAAGATTAGATGAAAGTTCAACATAATATCATGTCCGTATATTAATGAGTCATATATTATTTGGTGAGACATTAGGACCTCTACTACTAGGGATTGTCAAATCTTGTTAGATAATTAACAATAATTTACAAAATTTGTTAGTATTTGTAGGGAAATACAGATTTTGACTTCATTTTGACTTATAAGAACTACATAGGGGGGTTCCGTAAATGTCTATTTTAAACTAATTTTAATAAGTGTAGAAACAAGTATATGACGTCAATAGGGCAGCACTATAATTAAACTTGAAGCCAACAGTGTTCATGATTTAAAAACGACAAAATACTGAAATACACTTACTGAAAAAATAGTTTAGAGTGTTATAGATAATAATCTTACCTTTTACCACTGTCTATTGCAGATTATCTCTGAAAGCTACAAATAAACATTCGAAAATATTGATAGAATAAATCAAGTTTGGTGTTACGCCACCCCGATAGAATGGTAAGTCATTATGTTATAGCCTTCGGTTCAATCAGTTTAGCAGCGAACAACTAACACTTACCCATCCGATTAGGTATAATGAAAAGACTAAGAGGATGTAGGAAGCTTCAATAACAAAGTGACGAATAACATGCGCAATCCACGCGTGATAACATGTTGCTATACTGATTCAGACAAAGTGTGGACTGTGACCATAGTTAGATGAACATTTTCTAGCCCAAAAATGCCTAGCCTATGCTTGCAGTTTTGACTTTTCAATGATCTCTGGATGGAATGTCGTAATCTTTCTAGAATCCCCGGGTTTGTCACATATGCCTCCAAAAGGTAGGCCATCCACTTCTGTTTCAGTTGGGGTAATAACTCACCGGACTGGAATTTCCCATTAAAATATGTAGCACCAGCACCACCACTAAATGCTACACAGGAGAAATGGGGTTTCCACATAAATATTTGTTCGCAATGCCTTGTATTCATTAAGTCATGTTTCCGTGTTCATAACCATTATCCATTTATTGTTTAGATATTTCCAAAGAAAATTAAAATCTCTTCTTTTAATCATATACTTATCAGTAAGCTTAAGCTACATTTTGTGTTTTTATTATTCTGAAGTAAGGTTATATGTCTACAAGACGGACTACACGGCTTTAGGCTCATTTAGTGGATACATTCTGTATTTTCTTTATTCATTTTGTTTACGATTGTGTAGGTCTTCAGTCATGTATGTTACCAATTTGAATTAATGTTTCTTAAAAATGAAGTTGATTATGCTATTATTTCCAATTCTATAGGTTGTTATTTTATGCTTTAATATACACAGTAACCGTAAATTTTTTTCATTTTATTTCGATTAATTAATTAGATTTTCATTTTTGTACACAATTAAATATAGATGAAACTTCAGAAACTATAAAACAATATAAATATGCCCCTACACCCCACCCCTCCCCCCCACCATCAATTCATATGACATGCATTTCGGATGAATTCTGTTGTCATATTAAAATGCACCTGATAAGAATAGTGAATTTTCAAATAAAATTTGAGTATGAGAAGTAATCACAATGACACAGTGTTTGTGATTGAAGTGACATTCTGGCGATTCACGAGATAATTATTTTCTAAAATACATTACAGGTTTCATTTATCTTGGTTTATTTCTAGTGCTTACTAGACCAATATAACAATAATAACAATCTTTTTTCTCCACAAGTTTGGAACTTTGATAAATTCCGATGTACTATACATCGCACATTCTTGTTAGTAGAGAAACTAATACCAATTTATATCATGTAAATTTTAGTGTTAATTGAATCTATGATGACATCCTCACGCACTCTATAGTAAAAAACATAAGGAGGAATATTCATTGTTGAAGAAAACTTTCACTTAATATTCAAGGTTAACATACTGTATAAGAAGCCTGGCAGTATCAGACAATTCCTACGAAAGAATCAGTATTTAACTTTTACTGGTTATTTAACTAATATCTGATTTATTAGTAGTATTTTAACATAAATATGCAGACAGCGTGAACTAGAATTAAATACCAGCCTATTGACCAATTTTTAACAAATAAGAAGAACACATATGTTTCTTGTTTCTAACACCCGGCATTTTGTTCATTAGAACATAAACCTATTTTCATATCAAGATTGAATATGATAATCGAAATCATCATATACTGCGAAGCGACTTCTATTCTCCTCCAGAAAATTTCTTTATTCCAGACAAATCTAGAGAAGAAAATCATAAATGTACACTTCATAATGAGACGTACACATAAACAATTACAGAAAAATAAACATTTATGTGCATCATCCACTTGACAACATATACACACCCGTATGCATATACTTGAGAAAACAAGCATTGAATACAAATAGACAAGTTTATTCACCAGACAAAATGTATGTAATTATTTACTGACTGGTATTATTATCATGTATCATTTAATGCATAATAAGTTGTAATACCACCTATCATTCTCTGAAGTCGAAGTAACAACTTCAAAATGTTTTGTGTATTAGCTAACTGCATGCCAAAAATCATTTGGTTTCTTTAACATATACCTAAATATACGACATAGTAACAAGATGTTTTATGTAAGACAGAAATGAATCGTTTGTATCATTCACTCTATTTTTTCACTATTTAACCAACAAATGTTTGATGGTCAATTTTAAAAATATCCCATTTGGTTGTTACTTAATTTTAACATATCTACTATCCTATACATAGATGTCTATGTATTCATTCATGCGACTAGTTGCCTTTATTTAGGTATGCACACCTTGACATACATACACCACGAGATGAACATTTAAGAATGACTCATAGTAGTGATGTTATTGTTAAACAAGGTTCAAGTCCTGGGTAGGTTACTTGAAATGCTTAGTAAATAAATGTAATTCAGTAAAAAAAGTTAGTTTCCAAAAGATACATAATAATAATCATAGTTGCTTTTATAAATTCCATAATAATAATATATATTTTATTCGAAGGGCAACTATATTACATAGTGTTCGGCTGTTGTATACAACACTGAAAAAATATCATATAATGCCAAACGACAATATCACAATTGATGTTTGCAAAAGTCGCCCCACTTAATTTACCTTGTTTTAGATAAGCATGTAAGCTAGCTGGAAAGCATGAGTGATATAGTGTAATTGATCATACTATTCTCACTCACTTGATATTTCAACATAGCGCTCGATGAGTGAGTTGAAGCTGAGATGTGATTAACTATTTGGTTTCATAGGTCAGTCCTAAGAATATTGGATATATTCAAATCCTGCTGATAACTAGATTTTCTTTTATATTCAGTAAATCATCTTATTTTATTTAATAAGGTTAGGTGGTATTCCGTTTCCTGATTCTTCAGTTGAACATAAGTGAATGTTATTTCCTAATCAAATCGCTTCCTGTTTATACACTGATATTCGAAGTTGAGATAAGACCCATACTATTGTAGCGGTAAATAATCCCAAAAATAAATAGTTACATAGGCCCTCGACATTGATGCTGACTATGTTTGTTTTAGCGGACACTACTAGTTGAAAGCGCTCAGTCACGCATCAAGACCAGATCACGTCACGCCGTACCATGGAAAGCAACTCTCTCTCTCTAGTTTGCCAGCCTAGACGTTGCTTTCCCATTGTCTCTCTATTCACAACCAAATATATGTTCTTTTCCACCCTTCGTGCCTTCTGATTTATTCTCATTCGTAAGAGTGGGTTCAATCGTTAGAAGTTGCCCTGGTAATACCGCAAGCGTAACTTGGTCATATATCGGGTGCACTTCACTATGAATAGACCAGAGTCTTAACAGTTTTACATATATATAACTAGCCTCTAATTTTGCTAAAATTAATTACTACGTTTTATTTTCATTTATTAAACTTGATCACAATAAAAATAAAATAACTTGTATTTTCCGTTTACATAAACTGGTAATCTAGTCAAATCTTTTTCGTCGATTGTAGTTCTATAGCAGATGAATTATTCAACTAATTAATTAACAATTGACAGATAATTGGTTTGCATTGTGAACCACATGACCAAATAATTATAGAGATGATATTATGGAGACTGATATTTGATTTTGCTCTTTGTATTCGTCAGAGTGAGCTCTGTTGGGTACTATTAAAAGTAGGGAACACTTGACAACTCTTCATCCTAGTATGAGATTCCTCTATTAAAACGGTCCTCTCTCTAGTGACTAGCTTCAAAATGTTCCCGAAGATCTAGTGAGAGCCATGCCTTATCGAGAAAATTATCTCCAATGACACTGACTAGTCGTCGAGCTATATCACCAGTTGACTGGGGTGGGAATTCTATTATCCCGGCGTGGAGTTATATTAGTTGAGTTTTTATAGCTATACCTGTAGGTAGTGGGTTCGATCCCCTGAAGAAATCGAAGACATGCCCTGTTGAGGAGTCCCATGCTAGGACGAAACAGCTGTTCATTGCTCTCTGGTTTTCAGTAATACCTAATCGCGATCAATCTGTGAAGATTATAAATAAGCAAAATTAAACATAGATTAATTAACTGTAACATGTAACAAAACAGATTTCGTAAATTACTGTTGATGAATTATTTCCTCCATAAGCATCAAGTTGAGAGTACAGAAGAGTGTCGCTTAACAAGAAACCATTTTTTCTTCATAATAAAAATCTATTCCATGGAATTTAAGTTATTTTGATCCATTAGTTTAATTTAATTTAATTGATACTAAAATTAAGGTTACGAGTCGTTGTTTAAAACCATGATTACATATTTTAACTACGTTGTTACTAAACAATAGAAAAAATTAGTAGTCGAATCACATTTTTGGTCTTTATTATTAAATTATAATGAGAGTACCACATAAATCAGGGTGCTGGATAACATCCAAATTGTGATTAATATGATTGTGCTTATTATGAATCCCCCCCCCCAAATCATAACTCCCGCCCCTCGCAGTTTTCCAACAGAATTTTAACGGTCTAGATTTAGCTGTTTCTAAATATTGTGTAGTCGAGTTACGCTCTAATCAGGTTCCACTTTTACCTTCTCCAAAGTCCACAAAAGACTGTAAGCACAGAAAAGCTGTACACTGATTTCAGTTTGATGAGACAATGATTAGTATCATATATAAGTAGTTTACGATATGCACGTAAAACCTTTCTGACTAGAATCCTATAACTACCTGTATATATGTGAAAAACTAAAATTATCTCCATAGCAAATAAATTCCAAATGTCACTTTACTACTTACTAATAATATAAATTCATATTTAAACATTTTCAGCTTAATTTCACCAGGAGATTGATAACCCTCCCTCCCTACCAACACCACTCGTGAACTTAGAAGAGGTACTTTTGTGAAAAAATATATATCGCGGTTGTTAAGTGATTTAGAAAATGTTTAAACTAAGAGTAAAAGTTTTGGCATGTAATATTGCAATAAATGTCGACTACGTGACGTAATTAAATGTAATAAGATGTTACAAAATGAATGAGTACACAGAAAATACTAAAATTAAAAAGATTTAAATAAGAAAAAATATAATCAAGTGAAGACAGTTGTAAGGGCTACAGTCAAGTCATAAACTTAACAAATGTTTTTGTGTGTAGCTGTAATCTAACATAATGAATGATATTTTGACGCTTAGACCCTTATTAACTTATGTCCTTGAACTTTATTTTTAGTCTACTTGATTTATTAAACTTTGTATGTAACACATTTTGCATATGCCCATCATAAAGCAGTCATTTGTTTAACATTTTAGTCATTTAAAGTAACTAACCCCTTCGACAAGTTTAGATAATGTGATGTGAAAACGAAGCCTATTAGAGCTGTGGTATATTTGCTCAATGCATTTCAAGCAGTCCGATCACACACAAACACACTTATTAAAACACTTATACTTGAGAAACAAAGATCAAATTAGACCTAAATGTCTACAGAAACAAGTGAACTAAACGATGCAATAGAATAATATGAAAACCATTGTCCTCCTTTACTATGTATTTAGTCGAGGTTAGCCATAAGATTGATACTAAACCAGTCCTTATGGTGTCGAGCAAGGATGCCTTAAGGAGTGTACTAGGCTACGTTGAGGTATTAGTCATGCAAAAGTTCAGTACCCATTTATGTGTTCAAAATCTAATGTAGTAATAGTGATTTATTACCCGGGGGGAGGGGGTTATACAATCTAAATTGTCTGTCAGTATCTTTGTTTTGTCATATTTTGGCCTATCCCATTCGACTTTTGTTTGTGCAATAAAATTATTTGAAATGTATTACACAAATATATTACAAAGGCTTGGTAAGTCTCGTCCCAATGTTAGTTATCTCGAATTAAGCTTAGAGTTGAGAAACAACTGAATGAACAACATTCAGCTATACAGTAAATTAAAAATCATTATGAAACATTTCAAAATAAAGAATATTTGAGAAATGAACTATTTAATTCAATTTTGATATCACGAATTGATCTGAATCAGACAACCATTGATCACCTGGAAGCACTGGACAGCCGTTTCGTCCTAGTATGGGACTCCTCAGCAGTGCGCATCCGCGACCCCGTCGGGGATCGAACCCAGGACCTTCTGGCTCCTCGGCGAACGCTTCGCCATTGGACCACTGAGTCGGCTCCCAACGGTTGATATTTCCAATTCAGCCAATTCGTGATACATTGCGCGACCTCCTCTATGCCATTAGTGAATTACTGCCTCACACCCGACACCCGACAAACTCCCCTAATTGTAATTAACATGAGCTCACTAGTGACTAGCTCCTTGAGGTAATTCCTGGAGTTCTAGTGTGAAGACGTGACCAGTAGAGTTCAACCGTGTCGGGTGTGAGGCAGTAACTCACCAATGGCATAGAGGAGGTCGCGCAATGTATCACGAATTGGCTGAATTGGAAATATCAACCGTTGGGAGCCGACTCAGTGGTCCAATGGCGAAGCGTTCGCCGAGGAGCCAGAAGGTCCTGGGTTCGATCCCCGACGGGGTCGCGGATGCGCACTGCTGAGGAGTCCCATACTAGGACGAAACGGCTGTCCAGTGCTTCCAGGTGATCAATGGTTGTCTGATTCAGATCAATTCGTGATATCAAAATTGAATTAAACAGTTAACTATCTCTACAAACTCCCCTAATTGCAATGAACTATTCCTAATAACTCCTTTCAACGCAAAATCCACTATCAATTGATGGACCATATTAGATTTGACTAATCATGTACTACGAAAACCAGTCAGATCATATATATGAAGGCAACACGTAGTGAAGAAATATGAACCAGACATTTTATTTAAGTAAATTACTTATCTATTGACATGGACAGTCTAATATCCTTGACCGGGATTAATAACGTATGTGCATATATGCATGAGCTGTTTGTAGATTATATCTGTTATTAGAGCTCCCAATCTATTAAAATGAATTTAGATCAGGAGTGAGCACTTCTACAGTGACCAATAAATGAAAGAAACAACTGTCCTGACTTACAACAAGACTCTAAATGATACCGATCTGTGATGAAAATCACTAACAAATCAAAATAATATACATGAAAACCTATAAACAAAACAAAACTCCTATTCTTGTTGTGTAAATTTAAACAAAGAAACGACTGAATGAATATTAGCGCCTACTGGCAAATTTTAACTCCATTGATTATTTTTATCATTAAGCATATGACTACTTTCATGATTCATATGCAAATGATATTATCCCTCAAAAATATTTCTTATGAAAATTTCGGATTCATCTGGATTATTTTAATACAGACTGAGTGATAAATATTTTGTAATTAGTATTTACATTTCTGCATATACACCAGAGATTAAATAAATCAAATTATTTCATCTTTCTCATTTTTTTCCACAAAACGAAATGTTGATACTAAGTATCTAGTGAATCATTAGTTCTAATCATTTCATATCCGTAAGTAAATGCGAAACATTGAAATAAGTTAAATACCGTATATTAAATAAATAATGCTAATGAAACCGTACTAGATTTTCATGTAGGAAAATGGTCTATATCATCAAACTAGTTGACCAGCCATGTTTACTCATCTTTAGATAGAATGTCGTTGAATTAACGAAGGTAAACAACTAACTAATTAACAATACGAGGTTATCTATGTTAGTGGATTCAAATATTAATATAAGGTTGATAAGTAAAATAAGTAGAGAAAACTGAATAATAAAGCGATGCAAACTATCAACCTGTACGTCGACAGTGATGAAATTTTGCTAAACTAAATTATCTAGTATGATCTAATAACCAAGCACAATGTAAAGTGCTCCTCAATATTGTAATAACCGGTTTTCCAAAATATATTGGTTTATTGCCTTATAAATGATACTAATACAGTATGAAATGTTAAAGAGAAATAAGCCAATTGACGACAATGGGTAAATACTATTCATTTTATGTGTGTAGATAAATAGTATTTATGGTACACAACTTCTAACCCCAAAGGTTACTGAATATTGATAACTACTTAATTTTATTGCTAAATATGTATTGTTGAAATTTGGGGCTGAATTTGATTAGTGTCTGTTGGTAAATGGGCTTCTTGAGAGAATAATTCGATATACAGTAGCCTAGTCAATAATTCTCCAAGCAGTTAACACTGATAATTAAACCAATTAACTCTATAGTGCAGACATATATAAGTAATTAACAACGAAGAAAACAAGCGTATTTGCGGAGTTCTGCGGATGATAAGTAGCTAAATATAATTAACTAGTATAAAGAAAACTTACATACTGATAGAGATAGATATCAACAACGAGAAAATATGCTAGTTTGTTAAATTTACTATTTGCAGATGAAATATTTGGTCTTGTTATTTATTTGTTTTGAAGATTCTAATCAATCCTGAATATTTTAGTCTTCTTGTATAGTACTATACATTCATGACAGGTATTCTTGATGCCATCAATTCACACAAACTAAAATAATCACTTTAGTTTCTCATGTTCAGATGTAAAAGTATAGTTGTATGACGAGACAGTTAGCCACATGATCACACGTCAAAGGATAGACTAGTCTAACGTGGTTTGAGTAGGTAAATAAGTTCATTAAGCCAATTAGTAGTATGTGCAGCCTACTACAAAAACTCATACATGGTTAAAGAAATTTTAGTAAAAATATGAATCTACTTAAAGTAAAAACTGATAGTTTGTTGTGGAAAAAATGTTCTCCACGAAAATAACATTATTTAATGCCACAATGAAGTATTTAAGTATACACGGTGTAGAAAATAATTTTAATAGCATATACCATGCATGTAGATTTTCGTTTTCGTCATATTGTTAATGTAAGCCTTGATTATATCGCTTCATTTTATTTTTTTCGCTCAACCAATCTTACTGTTTTAAAAATTTGACTAATTTTACTTGTGTCGAATAAAATACAAATAATCCACAATGAGAATTCCCTGTACGTTGGCTCGAATACCAAGTAAAGTAGTGTAATATTTTGTTATTTTGTTGTAGTCATTAGACAAAAAAGGCATTCAACGCTATTGTAATTTGAATGTAAAGAATAGTTACACTTGCCAAGAAATAATTTAACTTCGAACTACACAATACATGTATGCACAAATAGTGAATGAATGAAGACAATTAACCTTGTATAAACAATAAACTTAGCCCTATAGTACAAAATAAGATAATAAGGAAAAATTCCAGACATAAAAACATCGTGTTTAGAGATAAGAACAATTCGAAGGCAATCCTATTTTCTACCCCCTCATTCTACGTCCTCTCAGGATAGTAGAAACTTTTCCTATATAACAGTTGTGACCATATCCACTTGACGTTTAAACTTGTATATCTTGCATCCCTGAAGTCTATATTTTATGTTACTCGGTACCATTTAACTTTTTCTTAAACGAAACAGTATAAAAGATATCTAGCTCTATACAATATATTGTTTTATATGAAAAATCAATAAACAGTTTTTTGTCACGACTATCTGAAAATGATATAAAAGTAACATTTGCTACTGTTACTTAACAATAATAAAATTAGGAACACTTATTTTTAATGACTGGCTTGTATTCTATCTTTTTATTTCGATTAACAGCCAGTCTTTTTATGGCCGACACTCCCTTATATGTATACATAAACTTTTGGTAAAAGCATATGGCTATAAACAAAAAGTAATTAATGTGACTATATTTTAATTAATCTTCGTAATTCTACCAAGTTTTATGGGTAGATACTATCAAGTTACTATGATATTTTAATTATTATTATTATTATTATTATTATTATTATTGAGGACTAAATGTTTTTCCTTCATAGTACTTGAAAATCTTCATACCCAGAACTTGCTTGTCTAAAAAGTCAAAGTTGCTATCAACATTTTCAGCGTTCATTGAATGTGTTTTATCTATTATGTCATTCTCCTGTTCACTTAGTGGATAAGTACAGTATATTTGTGTGGAAGTCAACAGTCTCATAACAAACCATCTTTTTGAATATGTTTGTGTCTTTAATCCATCAAGTTATATTTTACGACGCTGAGCGTGCTCATAGCAGCCAGTTGCGTTTAACTTCAGCCGCTTAAAATTAGGACTCTTACAAAGATTACACAACACTCACCCACTAAATCACCGTGAAAAATACACAGTGTACTGAATAAATCAGCAACAATGCTTTTGTTGTTTATAACTTCACTAGATCATTACATTTGTGTAAAAAACAACATAATCAGGCTCTTATACGCCCTAACTTGTATTAACTTGGCTAAAACCGAACAAATTACTATTATTGTTTGAAAAGGAATAGCTGGAATGTTTTAAACTGCAAGTTGATATAGCCAATTAAATAAATGATATACAGTAAGCTGACATTTCGTGAATCATCTTACTTATACTTAGTCTACCTTTAGTTGTTGCTGTATTCCGGTTTTATTAGTCCAGTTACGTTAGTGGTCTCTTCTGAAAAAGATAAAATGACAGCGAAGAATGCGATTGACTAATTGATACTCACAAATCTACTCTTTAAGACTACCAGTCCAGATTCTGGATAGAAAGTACTGTGAAACAATTGCGTCAACTACCCAGAGTTCACTTATATTTCAAGCATCACTTTATAACCTGACCACACAGCCAATCAATTAAGTAAGCAACGGTACAGAACTAAGGTAACAATGATAGGGAACAAGGAGGGTAGCAACGTGCATACAATTAGTTAGTCATAATTTATGGACAAAAAATGACGCAGAAACAATTAATAGGTCAGATGGAGGGTTAGGGCTAGGGGAATATACAAATAATAGAAATAAAAATAATTTCGCGGACAGAAGTGCTGGAAGTTAGTCATTCATTTTAATCCCCCCCCCATTACCAAACAGTGATAAAATTGTTCACTCTAATTATTTCTTCTTCTAAAATTATCTACAATGCTATGAATCTATGAAAGTGCCTGGACCTATTCGACTGTATTAACTGTTTACTATTGTTGTCCATTCATCTTTATTTATTGAAATTAATAATCTCAAATACATTTATTTAAATCGAAGATTATTTTCATTACAGAATATCACCAACTGGAGAACTGTCGTAAATTAAATAATATTGAATTATTTATTCTTCTTGGTCCGAGTCTCTTCAGAAATAGATAACCCTTTCAAAATGTTTGAATCGGTCGAAAAGCACTAAACCCCTTAGTGTTTTTGTCAGTCATATTTGAAACAATCTGACTTCAAGTTTTGGTTTGAAAATAGAAGCCAACATTACAAATAATTAACACTGTGAATATTGTCATCGACTGATTGGCGTTTGGTAGTCATCATTTAAATATTATCATTTTCAGAACGTGTGAGATAACTTACTGTAAGCTGTTAAAAGTTTGTTTTAGAACAATCAGTTTACACTTATTTTACGTGAACAAATAAGTATCTTTCAATGCGTGCTTATATTAGTTATTTAAAGTAATTGATGAATTATATTATTAATTACGTAGAATTATTCGAAATTAATTTTCCCATCGTCACATCTAGTTTATCACTTAAATTATAATAATAAATTTTTTAGGATAAGCTTGTATTTTCCCGTTGATTTGTAATGGACTGAAACTGGTCAGTCTCTGTTGCCATGTGTGCATCCTGAGAGGATTGTCTCGATATAGCGATAGTACACAAGTTATATTTAAGTTGGATTGTGACTGGTAAGCGAAATCCAGGATGCGCATTTCGTCCTATTTTGGACTCATTGGCTGGGTGTACCTGCATCCCAGTGTTGATGTTCACACTAGAATTCAGGTACATCCAGCCAATGAGTCCGAAACAGGACAAAATGCGCGTCTTGGATTCCGCTTGCCAGTCACAGTCGAATTTAAATAAATTTTTTATGTATCACGATAACTAACAGGTTATTATTTTCTGTTACATCATAATGGACTTTAATATGTTTGAACTATTCAATTGCATAATAATGTTCAACTTAAATAAAATGAAACATTAACTATCTTCAGTTAAAACAGACCAATTTATTTTTCTGTAATAACAGTAACATATTCAGTAACATTTGATTAGTATTGTATGTTGTAATATATTATATCCAAAACAGTACGCAACCTAAAACTTTATTCATAATGTACATATTGGAGTTTATATGTAACATTTCTACACGCAATAATCAATGTCAAACTAAATAGATAATTATTTATAAGTAGTACCGTTTTGTTTTCATTTTCAATATGTGACAACTTTGAATCACATACTATAAGAATCCATACAACAAAATAATCAGGAAAACAAAGTTTTCTTGATTTTATTTCATATAATTCAACTAAACTAGTATAAACTATTATTTAGTGCAACTGAAAATGTCCACCTATAGCGAATTCGTTATTATTCGTAAATTGTGTAGACGGAACAACGTAAATGATAGTTTATTGATTATGTAGAACATTCCAAACGTTTAGGTTGACATTATTATGATAATCGTAGAAAGTACAAAAGTAGTAATCTCATATTCTGTTAAAACCGTGGAAACACATTTACTGCATATTAGGATTACATTTGGAGAAACAGCCTCCTAGTTATGCTGTGCTCCGTAAACATGAACTATCTTGCTGGGCAGTCTCAACTGATTTTACTTCACGTTGGCTACAAATCTTATTCCAAAATATGTTAAGGTAATATACTTCTACATGCTTGGTGACGAAATCTATTTACTGGGGCTTGTTTTTGAATAACTTACAGTCTATTGAAATGTTGTAAGTCATTTTTACACCTTTGTCAATCCATTACATAATGGTAATCCATATCAATTTCGGGGGCTCTTAGTTCTAATTTAAAAACTTCACTTGAAAACTTTTTGTTTGAAAGGTGGGATTAAGGAAACGCATTACAACCATTAGGAAGCAAGTATTATAAATATGATGTATATTCCAACAATAGTTTATGACAAACATAAATAACATATGGAAAAATACACATTATTCATCGATCTATTAGTTTTAACTAGTGTCATTTTATCAAGTTCTTAATGGCGATTGAGTTCGATCGATCTAATTGTAGTCCAGCCGATTGAAAATGTAGCTGCATATGTCGTTGCAATATATTTGAAGTTAAATTACTTGATACTTAAAGAAATGGAATGTATTAGTCATTGAGACGTATCTTTCTCTAAGCTACTACATGACAATAATAATAATAAAACATTCCACCATAACTCTAAAAATGACTTTCGATGAGTACTAACTCCTAAGAAAGTTAAGTCATCGTCTTTTCCTAAAAGATTCAGATAGAAACAGCGAGGTCACAGTTATTACATGAACGGATATATTTGTATATCTTTGAAATATGTTTTCATATCACATGTAGTTATTTACATTTTGCATTATATTCAAAGAATATTTTAAATGTCAAATGAATTTTATAAACCAAAGCTGAGAGTCCAGGGTCCAAAATTACTTGCTTTTACACGTCGTCTCGGTTGGATATAATGGGAGTCTAGAGAGCACTGAACATCTGTTTCGTTCTAGTATGGAACTCCTCAGGAGTGTGCACCATCGACTCCGCCGGCTAATCGAACCAATGACCTCAATGTTGGCCAACCTTTAAGCCTCCGCGCCACTGGTGAAATCGATGGTGTGCGCCGCTGAGGGGTCTCATACTAGGATGAGACTGTTATCCAGTGCTCCATGGATTTCATTGGTATTCAGCCAACATCAATCTGTGACGAATATCAACAACTAAACTTAATACCCATACTCATAAAACTGAAATCAAATTTTATTTTTAAACTCCCGCATGTTAATTGAAAATAATAGTTTTTAATCTATTGTGAAATGCTATTGTAAACGAATTCCAAGAATAACGTAATATTTGCATGGTTTATGTAAGTAATCTTATTTTGTGTTTATACGTGTCAACTGATATAGAAAAATTTATGTTCATGATACTTTTAAGATACAACCTTATTAAATTTCTTTTCTACATTTTAATAATCAATTATACGTTATGATTGCTTACTTGAAGTGAAGTTGTATATTCGGTAATATAAAACGCTTAGTCTGCACACTGCTAAATATAAGATAAGGTGAAACAATTATTCTTTGGATTAAAGTAAGAAAGAAACAGTAAAAAGTATAAAACATATATTCTTGACACTTGTAACCTCATGTGAGTCTTTTTTGTATAGATGATAAGCCTTTACGAGTTAGTACAAGTACAAGAAATCGATCGGATCAAATAGTTAATAAATCTATGCACGTTTATGCGTGCTATTGCCATGTCATTTAGATCAAAATAAGTTTCACTAATTGAAGTTAGTCCGCATTGAAATATACTGTCAAATTTTAACTAATCTAAGGTGGAATTAAACTGATAATAATTACAAAATATAGCAAATGAATCCAAATTTTATCGAGTTTAAACAACCTATAATTAATGATGTATGTACAAAGTACGGAATTCAATTCAGGAAAAATAACAAAGTAAATGTCCCTAATTCTATATAAACCAAAGCTGAGATCCAGGGTCCAAAATGACTTGCGTGGGAGTTACACGGTCGTCTCGGTTGGAATAGGGAGTCTAGAGAGCACTGACATCGTTTTCGTTTCTAGTATGGAACTCCTCAGGAGTGTGCACCATCGACTCCGCCGGCTATCGAACCAATGACCTCAATGTTGGCCAACCTTTAAGCCTCCGCGCCACTGGTGAAATCGATGGTGTGCGCCGCTGAGGGGTCTCATACTAGGATGAGACTGTTATCCAGTGCTCCATGGATTTCATTGGTATTCAGCCAACATCAATCTGTGACGAATATCAACAACTAAACTTAATACCCATACTCATAAAACTGAAATCAAATTTTATTTTAAACTCCCGCATGTTATTGAAAATAATAGTTTTAATCTATTGTGAAATGCTATTGTAAACGAATTCCAAGAATAACGTAATATTTGCATGGTTTATGTAAGTAATCTTATTTTGTGTTTATACGTGTCAACTGATATAGAAAAATTTATGTTCATGATACTTTTAAGATACAACCTTATTAAATTTCTTTTCTACATTTTAATAATCAATTATACGTTATGATTGCTTACTTGAAGTGAAGTTGTATATTCGGTAATATAAAACGCTTAGTCTGCACACTGCTAAATATAAGATAAGGTGAAACAATTATTCTTTGGATTAAAGTAAGAAAGAAACAGTAAAAAGTATAAAACATATATTCTTGACACTTGTAACCTCATGTGAGTCTTTTTTGTATAGATGATAAGCCTTTACGAGTTAGTACAAGTACAAGAAATCGATCGGATCAAATAGTTAATAAATCTATGCACGTTTATGCGTGCTATTGCCATGTCATTTAGATCAAAATAAGTTTCACTAATTGAAGTTAGTCCGCATTGAAATATACTGTCAAATTTTAACTAATCTAAGGTGGAATTAAACTGATAATAATTACAAAATATAGCAAATGAATCCAAATTTTATCGAGTTTAAACAACCTATAATTAATGATGTATGTACAAAGTACGGAATTCAATTCAGGAAAAATAACAAAGTAAATGTCCCTAATTCTATATGTTGAAATTCAAAGATTTCAAATGAAAACCAAAGCAAAACTAATAAAACTATTTTAAATGATAAATGTGAAACAACAGTTCATTTGCATAACATTAGAATTAAGTTCTCAGATTTCTGTATGATGGGTTGGTTTAAAAAATATATTTTGGTACACAGCTTAGTAGTAACGCATCTAAATCAGGCGATTAGTAATGTTGGTGATATATGATGATCTTTACTACAGATAGGTATGCAATGTAGGTCGAGAAGAGCTTCCTATTAATTAGTCACAACCATTTTAAGCATGGATATATATATATATATATATATATATATATATATATATATATAGAGAGAGAGAGAGAGAGAGAGAGAGAGAGGGAGGTGAATTTAGCAGAGATTGATATTTTTAATTCATTGAATACGTCACAAACTGATGCTGGCAGGATACCATCGTAAACCAGGGAGCACTGGACAATTGTTTCGCTCTAGTGCGAAACTCCTCAGCAGTGCTCACCCCTTCTAGTCGCGCTACATATCACAAAATGATGGGAGTGGGAATTATACCATTGGTTCTGGCCCAGTAGTACAGAAGGTTAGCTCTTTCCCAACCTAGATCCCCTGATGCAGAATCTGGGGTGCGAAGTGCTGAGGAGTTCCACACTTGAATGAAACAGCTGTCCAGTGATCTCTGGTTTCCGACGGTACCCTGCCAACATCGATCTATGACGTATTCAATGAATTAGAAATACCAATCTCCGCAAAATTAATCTATCTATATATATAGCACTTTAATTCTATTTACTTTATCAGAAAAATATTTCATTAAGTTATTCATGTTTTGGTCAAATCCGTTTACTTATACGACGGAATACTTAAATTTGACATAAAGTCAACTTTAACTTGTCAACTTACGAGTAGCATTGGTAAAATCTAGTATTAAGTAAAAGAGTAAGATATTATTTTTTTTGGTGGTTCCGTTCCTTTCATATGCATTGGGTGGATTTCTCTATGTAAAATGAAAATTTCAATTCAGGTTACAGATGCGTTTTTCTGATAGACTCCAAACAGCCCAAAAATTAGATCCAGAGACTTTTATTAAATATATAAAATCACTTAATATTACATCCATACAACTAGCTGATCATTTCAAATAATCACGTACGGTCATGACAACAAAAATATCACAGTATATTTGTCAAACAGTTTGCAGTGATTTTCAACTTAGGAAATGCTTTTCTGAAAATAACTTATCAGTATCGAGCAAGGATCAAGTGATATCTCTTAGTAATTCCTTCTTAACTTTTGACTTCCTTCTGTAATACTCTATTCTACTTCTTAGAATCATTAACTATTTGTTTCTAGGTCATCTTGTGAGAGTATTGTAGTCAGATCATTTACTCGTTATTATCAGCATTGGCAGTGATGCTAACTTGTTAAGCTTCATAGAATAAAATTTACCATCAAAACCTTGATTAGTACTTATACAGTGTTGTATAATATGTGGAGTCGTCACTTGCCACCCCTGAACTAGTACTAAAAACCTTTTGGCAAATTAATCAGTTCTATATGACCATCAGCCTAAACATCACATTCAAAATTAAGTGGAAAAACAAACGGAGCAAACAAGAAAATGTTTATTAAAAAAACAAGACTGAAAACTTAATTCATATAAGACTACCTTATCAACAAATAACGCTTGTAGAAATTGTAAACATATTATGAAAAACTCTTTATTCAACGACCAATAGGCCTACAGCTTATATATATATATATATAAAGAAAATGAATTAAATCGGACTGAACCACTGACGGATTCACTAAAAAGAAAGGGAGGATATAAAAGAAAACAGTCGATGACATCACATCAGCTTTAGTGACTTATTTCACTGTTAAATTAATTAAGATGATCTTTAGTTTCTAGAATGTTTAATCGTTTAGTCATCATTGCCTGTCGAAAAATAAGTGAACACTTAAATAATTTATAGGTACGATAACTCAGTCATTAAAATTAATCTGTTTATGTTTAAACTCTTTTGGAAATGAACAAAACTATATTGGCAATAATGAAGACTGCGAAAATAAATAAAACTGATCGTACAACAAGTCTTTTAATCTATAGATTAAGCGTTTCAAATGCTCCCTAAGTGTGGTAAAATCAACACTTTCTACCACCTTTTCGTCAATTTAGTTGGCTAATGATCACAGTATGATTTTCATTAAACATTTTGTTGCCAGCTATAATGAAATGCCTAATAGCTAATCCCTACTCACAGAAATTCATCGATAATTACAGGGAAATCAAAGATAACAATTTGCAAATAGCTGAAGTCAACAAAAATATCTTCATTTAATTCAACTTCGAAAGTGACGAAGCAAGAACAATCAGTCAAAAGTTCGACATTCAATTAAGCTGAACTTACTCTGCAGTCGAGCTTCTAAACTCATCCAAAATAACGTATTCAATAACTCAACCTAAGTTAGATTCATGTTATTCTTAACTGTATCTATAAATTTACAAGAACCCGTCAAAATAGATATACTGGGCTTATCTTAAAATTTCTGAACATGTTACTGAAAGTAATCGGTCAAAACGATAGCGTACTCTGAGTAGTGTGATATCAAGATACATCATGGATACAGGAAATCAAGTTGATACTTTGAGATTTCTCAAGATGTATAGTAAAAATAAAAGCTTCAGACTTCTCAAGTTTTCTGAAATCTGTATAAAATCCCATAAATCTGGTTTACATCTAAAACGAAATCGTTATGAGCCTTTCTCCGTCTTCGTAACATAATCATCACTTCATTTAATCGCAAGACGTTTGCTTGAATTTTTTCTTTCTTTATTTCATTATACCGTTACTTCACTTTTTGACTCCTATATTTTCGTTGAAAATTACTCATCTTAATTTGGTCTTATTTTTGTGTATCATTAACTTTTGTTCATTATGTAACCGGTTATGTTTCGTCCTTGTCTTTTGTTAATAATAATCTTCCAGAATATTCTTCAATGTTATGTATTGTAATGTTTCACTCTATCACGTAAGTTTATTTACATTTTTGTTACATTTTGCTGTGTGTCAAAAATAATCTCCAACTAAATTCCTTTACATATGCGCTTTCACTTCTTGCATAATTTTGATTTTATATTGTAGGTATACAAAATCAATTTATTCTGTTTGGACGTTAGTTCATGTTTTCATAAATCAAGCTTTTCACTAGATTCATATTTTTATCCAGCATTTCTGGGTAATATATTCTTAGTAAACAGTTGAACATATCTCGAAAAACTTGATGCGAAGTCATTGATGAGATTACATTTTAATTTATAGTACTCACCTATCTACTAATGAACAATAAATCTCTAAATTTACTAGTATATGGTCTAGTCATCTTAATTTTTAATTACTTAATTAATTAAATAACTGTTTCTGCCTATTCCTAAGTGATATTGATGGATTTATAAGACTTTCATACAGATCTGAGGATTTAATAATCACTAGTTTTGAAATCGAACTTGTAGAAATCTCAAGAAATGGAAATAAATAGTCCCACAGTTTATCTTTAGCGATTTCCCTAAGGATGTCTGAACCAGACTGCTAAAGTGAAATTTTAAACTCACTCTCATTTCTTGAAAATATCGTAGTTATAATTTTAAATTTCATATTTTATCAGGAATCTAGCTTGTTTAACCATACATGGCAAACCCAGTCATAAGGATTATAAATAATATAATAATTACAATTTGGGGGGGTTGTGGGGATACTTAACTGTCAATTTTGATATCGTATCTCGAATTGACTGATTAAGAAATATCAACCGTTAGGAGCCGACTCAATGGACCAGTGGTAAAGCGTACGCCGCGGAGCCAGATGGTTCTGGGTTCGATCCCCGATGGGGTCATGGATTCACACTACTAAGAAGCCCCATACTAGGACGTAACAGCTGTCCAGTGCTTCTAGGCGATCAACGGTTGTCTGGTTCAAATCAATTCGTGATATCGAAAGTGACAATATAATAATTTCAATTGGATATCTTCATTTCCGATTACCAGCTTTACAATAAGACTTTGTTTATTCAAAAGGGTTGAACCACTGTGGTTAGAAGAATCAACGTATATGTACATGAATTATGGAATAAAACTGTTAATAGCAATTATAATAGTCATGGAAATTTTTACACACTTCTAGATTTTCTTACTAACGAATTTAAGGTGTATCATTTTAACCAACTAATAGACAAGTTAGAACTTGTAGCATACAGTTTCTTCATGAATGGGTATTAGTAATACCTTTATTTGACATAAGCAAAATTGAAACAAGATAAACCAGTTTAACAAGTAGCTTTTTCCAGAGAAATTAATTGAACATATGCCTTACTATTTACTAAACATGAGTATAATTCAAACAGGAAAACAAAGAAACTCTAATTTATTCTACCTGTTTTCAAAAATTAGTTTTATATAGTTGCAAAACCACCTAACTAAACTTTAATCATAAGCTCGCCAGTAACTATGATTAAAATAAATTTCCTGAACCAGAAAATCGTAATCTGTGGAGTTAGTCATGTTGAAAATGAGGCAGTAATTCACCGTTATAAAATGAGAATCGAGATTTATCATAAACTGGTTATAGTTTAAGATCTAGACAACTAATATCAAGCTTATAGGCATGTAGGCTTTATCGAATGGAAAAAGATTCAGATGTTATAGGTCCGATTCCGCTTTTTGTCGTCGATGAGTAATAAGAAGTAATAAGAAGTGCTAACACAGTATGAACTTAATGGTCCTTAGTGGTTTAACCCCTTGTAACAGTAGCGAAAATGTAAATAAGCTGTAAAGAATCACTACGAATTCATCTGCGTTAGGTATTGCTTTTCATGATTAATGATCACACCCAATTGGCACTCAGACTATAACTAAGTAATTGGTATCATAATTATAATAAGTCACTAGGTACGACTTATTTCTTATCCTTAATATATATTTATGTAGTAATTAAACTATCTGCAATGGTCTTTTTTTAAAAGTAATTCATCACTGCATAGGAAGTAAACGCATTATGCTGTAGCATTATCTAATGAAAGATTGATTTGTTAGTTCGACGCTTGGTTACCATGTCACAGGTTTCGACTCTATTCCAACGACTTCGGTTTTACATAAAGTATCACTCCCCACCCCCCTTACAATTAAATGATAGTTCGAAACCAAATACAATTATTTGCACCTGGTGAATTACACAATAATAATATAGCCACCAATTCGAAATTTATAATTGACAAGAACTGGTGTCGCATTAAAAGTTGCACAAATTAGAAAGTAACGATTTGCATAAGATAAGCTTTCTTAAAATTCAGAGACAACTATATAATTCTTTTTATTTGGTTTATAAATTTTTAAATACATTCAAACCTTGACTTTGTGCTGTATTTGAATGAAGTTCCTGCGTTCTGTCGGTATAAACACATACCTATATTCATCATATTCAATCACCCTATGGCATAATACGTCGACCACTGAGTAATGTCATTTAATGAAGAATGGGTTAAAATAACAAACAAAATAACATTATCCCTCAGTAAAGTGATGAGTAATAAGTAGATTCTGTTTAAAAAGAATACTTAATCTTAAATTTCTAGAACAACCTTTACACAGAATTTAAGTAATTTGTACTGAATGATTACTGAAGAATTAAGAAAATATGATTTATTTCTAATTTCAAATCCATGCTATTCATGTCACTAAGTCAATCAACTACTTTCTAAACTATGTTTCCATTTCACACCATCCACTCAACAGCTGGCTGGCAATCGACAACTATAATATCTTAGGATTAACTTTAGTCTTTTTTGGTATATTTTCGTTGATATAACAAAATCAGTCTTCACATTTGTGACATGAGTCGTTGGTTTCTTTTTAAACATTAGTTACTAAACACTTTTAACAAGTACTAATGTTTAGGTTACTCCACACCACATTCTTCGAAGTTATTACACATACCATAACCGTAAAGGATGCTTTGCAATCATTAGAAATACTATCAGAAATTCAGCGGAATTCCATAGAACTTCATAATGAAATTGTTGATATTTACTTCCTTAATTAATTTGGAAATAATAAAAAACTGTAGACTATGAAAATAAGTGTGAAAAGATTATAGTCATGTTATTGCGTTCCAATAAAGTACTATTATTCTTGGGAAAGTTCAAGACTCAACTGGATATACATCCACTGTAAAACACTCTTACAGCTACCCTGTACTTCAGTGAGAAATTTTTCACGGTTTGTTTACAATAAACTATAAGGTATTTAAAATATGTTGTCGTTAATTTTACAAAAACACTGATGATTATGTATTAGCTACTTATATAATATATATGATATAATTGTGAAGTCGACTATGCTAGCAAAATGTATAATACAGTGATTTTAGTACTTAGTACTACTTAGTACTTACTTACTAGCTAATAGAGAGGAATTTTTCACTTTCTTCATGTACACAGTTATTACTATCTAGTGGTTTAAACTTTTGTACCGTTTTCATACAAACTGTATACTTTTCGATTGTAAATTACTTCAGCTTTTCTTTGTTTCTAATAACTAACTAGTGTCAGTTTGTATTTGGTCAAAAAATTACTAATCCGTAATTTTTCATTCTTCCTTCGCTTAAAGTCATAAAATAATACTAGCTTATAAGGAAGTTCTGATGTGGCATAGGTCATAAACATAACGTTCAACTATAATTGCATGCTCACATTCAGATTCATAAGCCTATCATGCTGGATAGTTAACAATCCGTCTTATGGTTTAAGTGGCATAGTGCCTTGATAATGAGTCTCGTACTAGGATAAAATCATTTTCCATTTAGAATTGGTTGTCTGTTTAAAGTCAGTATATGGTGTAAAACAACGAAGTCGATCAACCCTTTGTACCAAAAAAATAGAAAGTTATATTAAAATTGTTGAATTTCATATATTAAAATAAACACACTGGATAATTCAGTACGGGTAACAATTACAAGTATACCATATTGCGAATTTGTAGAAAAATTAAATTAAAAACAACAACTTGTGGTATAGATCGGAACATTATCATCAATATTGACCAAATGACATTTATGAATTATCAAATATGGGGTTTCGTTGGAAGTTAGCTCAAGGTACTTTCCAGCAACCGAATCGAGTTCATTGTTTAAATCATTATTAATTACTTGTGGAGTCGTTTGTCTCTACTTAACCCCTATTTCTGAAGCATACAGGATTGTTAGACCTTCTCATGTAGTAACTAGCTTCACTAGATCTGTATATCACATCTCTGCCAAGGAAGCCTACTGAAACAGTTGTCAGATGGAATTCAAAGATGAGATTGGAGTTTCACTCAGTATTTTGTGAATATTGCATCAATGTAACCCCAACATGAAACCAGTACAACCATAACAGTTTTTATCACGAAAACAAAAAATAAAAAGCAATTTATATATAGATAATTATAAATTTTTCAGAACGTTTTTAAACCACAGTTTCTACAGTTAAAAATCATAGTTTACGTTTTATTTAATTCAAAATAGGAACTTTCCAGATAAAGATCAGACATTTCACGGTATAAATTCCAGAATTTATTGCATTCAGATGAGTACTATGATCTCCCCTAGGTAAAACCCAGTGGATCAGAAGAAAAATGGTGTTTCTAGTATTTTGCTGTATTATGATGATGTTATAGGCTCTTTGAAGAGGACTTCTACAAACTTGAGGAGCTGACTGTTAAAGTATGGTAGTGTAATCATAATTAGGCTTTTAGAAATCAGCTCAACCACGAAAACGAAAATTGAGGAGTATTCATTGAATAATGGCATCATTCAAACCTTAGCTGCCCTTACAACAGCACATTTTTGACATACAAGCGATCTAAACTGAAGATGAGACTACCCATCATTGAATCAACACTCCACAATTAATCAAAAACATCAGTTAGCGGCTATGGGTGGGTAGACAACGTGTTGGGGTATGAAATCAAAAGTGCTTGGTTTGAATTTCAGTGTAAACACCAATAATTAGGATTCCAGTACATCCATCTATGGAATTCGAAGCAGGACAAAAGGTGTACCATATAGTTCGTTGCTAGTCACAGTCCAAATATACTAAAAGCAATATGATGTATTCGGATACTGATTATTACTCCAAAATTCCTTCAGCATTTAATAGGTATATTAACTGAGAATCTCTTCATCATACAACTCATAGAAACTTGGTATATCAATTTACATTTCATTATTTACGTCGATTTAACGTTTTCTGACTAACTCTGTTAGGGAGCATTTCATGTTTTCCCAACGCATAGTTTACTTCATTTCAATGTAGACTATCGAAAACGTAACAAATGTAAATATACATAATTCGTTACTTAAGTTGGATTGTGACTGGCAAGTGAAATCCAGGACGCGCTCTTCGTCCTATTTGGGACTCATAGGCTGGATGTACCTGCAACCCAATGTTGATTTTCACAGTGGGATTCAAACTCAGTCCGTTTCGTGTTGAACGTTACCGCATTCACCACTAGACTACTGAGTCCAGACAATCCGCTCAGAATGCACATATGGCACCAGAGACTGACCAACTTCAGTCTATAACAAATAAACGGGAATAAACAAGTTCATCCTAGTACCAATGTGCCCGTTGCACAAGTGTGACTGTCTAGACTCAGTAGTCTAGTGGTGAACACGGTGGCATTCGCAACGAAATGGACTGAGTTTGAATCCCACTGTGAACATCAACATTGGGATGAAGGTATATCCAACCGATGAGTCTCAAATAGGACGCAACTCGCGTCCTGGATTTCACTTGCCAGTCACAATCCAACTCAAATAATACTTGCGAATAATTCGCTATATCGAGGCAATCCGCTCAAGATGCACATATAGCAACAGAGACTCACCAGCTTCAGTCTATAACAAATCAACGGGAATATACAAGTTCATCCCAATACTATTCATTACGGTTTTTTTGAAATAATTTTTTTTAATATTTATTTTGAAACTAGACTATTACTCTTGATCATACATAGTGTAAATGGAATGAAGTTCTCCATAATGTATTACATATATTACATAAATTAAAAGCTGAAAATTTTTAAGGTGACATTTGTGATACTAATGACAAAATCATTACCAGAAAATTGACAATTATAACACACCACATTTAATCAACTATGTTCTACACATCAATCTACTAATTTCAGCTGATATGCTAACCATAGATGAATCAATGATTTGATCGATTATGACTAGAGGTAAACAAAAAAAAATAGGTTGAGTATTTACAGAATCCATTCAGTCACTCTAGATAATATCAATTTAGTCTGAATATCAAATATATGATTATGTTGCATTTTGTGTACACAATATACTATACAACAGGAACTACAGCACAATGTATTGAACACTTGACAACAATATATGGAGCTACAAAGTTGATATGAATTTATCTACTTTGTTTATATCAACACTTACCCAATTTACGTCGAAAATACAGTGTTTTTAATGAAACTTTGTACTACGTAATATTTTTACGTCTATGTTTAAATTCCCACAGAACTCTATAATTTTAATTTTACAAATAACTAAAAATGCTCGATCTTGGTTTTTGACGAATAAAACGTCTTTTATTTCACTTACACACCTTGAAATACTTCAGAGATTGTCTAACTCAGATGAATTCTTAATGTCATTTTAAAACAACTCAATAATTTTAACATATTTGGAAAACAAATGATGTAGATCTGACAAACACGTTCAGAGATCAGGAATGGTATAATAAAAGGCTTTTAGACATAGAATTTAGTGTATAATTTAACTATTTTCATTTATCGCATTTTGATCTGTTGATATAAAATTGATATTGTTTTAAACACTCGGACGTACCACTTAGGACTTTAACTAACACATTAAAAATCAGTCTCATCTAATGCTTTATTCATTATGTAAAACCACTACTGCAAAGTTAATATTTCACTATATTTTCAAACAGTCTGACATTCATGTTTGTCAGTTAACTTTACCTTCATTACTACTTATTTGCAATCGCTGGAGCATCAGTTTACGTTTTCGCTTATTCATTCCTTATTTTTTCGTATGAGTATATAGCCAAATTTGTACTAGTATCCACTCTTATCAGCATATTGTGGTGTCAACTTACACAAATTGATTAACAGCCATGGTTTGCATTATTATGAACGCTAGAACTTCAAATACATTACTAAACAATGAAGATTTAAAAGGAATCAACTAGTTGAATAGAGGATTCATTTTACATGTTTATCGTAAACGATTTAAATGTGTTAGTATTTTTTACTTAATACAGCAATACAACTATCACCTTATAAATTCATTGAGATAAGTATCTGATTTATGTTTAATAACTTCATTTTAGCACACATTTATCACTTAGTGTATATTAATGATATTTTATTTTTAATGAATTCATATGAATTGTATCTAGGACTTGATCAAAACCAAACTGTTAATGACATCAGTAAAACTGTCATATTATTTAGAAAAATTTCACTATGCATAAACAGATATTATTACAGTCTACAAATATAAAATATTATGGTGTGAAAAGAATACATGAATACATGCTGAATAAGCTGGTCAATGACAGTGAGTATGAGTAATTGATTGTATATTTATCAATATAAAAGAAAATCAATCGTTGATTACAGCTTGCCCACTTTAAATTTCCAATTATGAATTATAACTCCACGATCACTTTAAAATACAATTAACTATTACTTTCGAGAGACTTACGCTTGATCCACAGATTCACTAAATCTACAAGCATACACCAAAAATCATAAGCTAACCTTTGTTTAACGGCTGTTCTTGTCTCATCAACTTTTTTCTTGAAAGAGTGGGCTGCCAGTTCCAGTTAGAACTATTTATACATTCTGCCCACAGTTGATGTATACGACTCTAAATCTTAAATAGAGTAATTTCATTCATATCTCAAGCATCTAACCCAGTGAATCAAAATTCAAGAACTCATCTCATTAATCTCAGCTCCTTAGTGTCAAACTGCCTAGTCTCATTTACATGGATACTAGTCCTCCACATACTCTAAACATTTGTTAAGATATTCTATTGATTCTTAGATGACACTGCTGAATCCTGACTGTACTGAACTTGTCTAGCTAAAATTTATGACGTTGACAGTCACAATATTGAATCTGCGAGCACATTGTCATAAATTAGTATTAGAAAGGCAAACCCAATAGTTTGTGATGTATTATTGGAATTGTGGTCCATTTATATATCACCCACCGACATCGAACATAACTAACTTCGACAGCTGGTCAGGGAAACTACTCCCCAGACTCGGAATCATCACTCTGCCTAAGAAATAGCAGTGGTTCCCAATACTACGACAATAATTTTGCCACCAGTAATGTATCGCCTGCAGTTTTTCCCTGAGAAACCAATTTCAGTAGTCTGAAAATTGTACTTGTAATTAAATATAGACCAGTTTCATTACTATTTACAGATGCGGATTTTGCAACAAAATAATTCTACGATAATGAAATTCGTTGAGATGTAGAATCGAAGCAGAGAGAACCACTACCTGAGACCACCTACGTAGTCGGAACCACCTCAGCTGCGGCCAGTATCTCAAGACAAGAATGACCTACGCTCAAAAGACAAATCTAGTGGAATATTCTGGCATTATCTTACAATCCTGCCAAACTTATCATAAATTGACTTACACCTCAGCTTCATGATATTCATCTAGCAATTACTTCAAACTACAAAGCTTCTAACTATTCATGGGAACTGTCGTAGCGCATATCCTTTGCTGTTAACAAAATCTTCATCATGAACTTCTATTTTGTTCGATACTTGGAAACGTGACTAATTTTGATTTTGTTACATTATGTGATACACCCATACATGATTCTATATTATCACATGCGAAATTGACTTTAAATATGATTGCACAGTTCTAGTAAGTGGTATAGTGAAATCTTACTCGAGTTTCTCCAGTAAAATACGACGAACGATGACAATAAATAAAAACATACTACTTGGTCATTTAAAAGCAGTAAAAGAAATCTGCTAACTAATGAACGGGATTATTAGATCGCAAGTAGTGCGTTAAGTCAACGACATGTACTAAATTTGATCCAATTAAACACAGCAACAACAGTAATGGTATTTTAGCTGTGTTATATTTCTGCCTTTACTGAAATCTACTTACATCCAACTTTTATTCCCTTCGAAATTTAGAAAGCAAGATCTGTAAAATATTTCATACATTAAAATTAATAATAATGGTTAAATCAATGTAGCATCATTTTAGATGAAATAGGGAAGTGATTCCCTAGAAAAGATTGAACATGAGATTGTCGACAAAAACTTTAGGATCATATTTGATCAGATCGTATTATTAAAACATGGTTTGTAGAAAGCCAACAAATATACTCATAAACAGATACAAGAAGTCTCTAGAAGCAATCAAAGCAGTATTGGAGAAGAGTATTGTGAAATAAAACCAAATAGGAAATTTGTCGATATTAGAAATTATGAAATGTACGCATGTACCATTGTTAATATCCTGAATACAGATTTACAAATACATCGAGAGTAAAGAACAAAGAACCGAATAAAATTTTTAGTGACAATTCAGTGGAAAAAATTGATTGAATACAACTATCCGCACCAAACGCATGTATTTAGAAAACGCTTTGGTCACTTTTATTAACGAATACCACTGGAGGGAAAAAAACAAGAGGAAGACCAGGTAACTAAAAAGCAAAACAATCCACAAATTAAAAAATCAATGAAGTAAATGGTCAACAAGAGGAACGAGTAAATATCTACATATACCTATGTTAACATGCAAGTATCGAGCAACATCATCTTTATACAAGCATTAAAAATATGCATTGTATGAAAACCAAATAGGAGTAAGAAACAATATCGGAATCGTTGTTATAAAGACTAAATAAACAGAAACAAAAGCTTAATATTGTCAGACAGTATCCTAAGGAATGCTCGGTAACATATCACACAATCTTTCTTAGAAACTTAACCACAAAACTCCAGTCAAACTATTTGATGCATAAGTTCAAGTTATATGCTTTTTAAAGTGAACTAATTGAAGAGCTGTGGACGTATTAATGTATCAGTTGAGTTAAATGACAATTTAGTGTCAAAATGAAGTGGTGACCGTTAATTGATAGGCGGAACCATATCCGACAAATAACCAGATAATCTCTTTTGAGACGCCATGCTCATTTTTTTTTTTATAAAACTAGCACCATTCGCTGGCATTATGAAAATCGTAAAATACAGAAGACCAAGAGAGAACAGCTTAACTGGGGACGAATTAATTGTGTAGAATCTGCTTCGTCATATTTATTTCGACGCGTCCTAAGCAAGCAGGTGGGAATGTTACAACATATAAGCTCAAATATCAAGGTAAACGAGAAAATAAAGTCCCAACTTATGACATAACGTTATCATCATAACAATTTAACATGTTTAGATGTATAAATTTAAGGATTAATATTATTTAACTTAATAAACACGTAGTGAAAACAATGATCTTACCTAGTTGTTATCGCACAATATGACCGGAGGTATACAGAAGACAATTAATAAGACAGTATCCAAAAGAAAAAGACAATCACTTTATTACAGAAAGATAGGAAACATTTGACTTGTAAAGTGAATTGGGGAATCACTTATCAAAATAGATGTAAGCATTGTTAGTAATCATCAACCAGCTTCACTGAGTCCCCTGTTTCACTATGAAACCCATTGACTTCAGAATGGCCGTTAGCTAGTTCGAGATTTGCGAGCTTAGACTGGATTACACTGTCATTGATGTGGTCATTAGCATTGTCAGAATTCACACCATTAACCTACACAAAGACAAAGATACAGAAGAAAACAATAATGAGAAATAATGGCTGTGCTCAGTATTACACATTTGAATATATAAACTCCTAACACAAAATTCAATGAAATTAATTACGCCTTAAGTGGGCAAAAAACTCACTCCTACCTAATAAACACGAATATGCGGAAAACCAATAAATTGTAGCTTAGAACGAATCCCAAACTCTGATATCTGAACCTCTATATAAATATAATTCAAATTATAAATTTGACGCTTTTAAAATACTGATAAATTAAGTTTATTGGAAGATTTGATGAATCAGAAAAGGTTTTACGTTCTACAATAAATGTTAAACTGGAGAAATAATCAATTTAAAGGGACATAGCCAGTAAAATGACATTTGAAATATGTTACGGAATCGTATCCAATTAGACTAAATTCTGAAAATCATGTTAATCGTCATCAGATATATTTGAGGATGAAGTTTAATGACACCCATACTGTAATCACTAAAGATAACTAGTCTTGTAACCAAACATCTGGAATTACCATTTCCAATACAAAGACTGACAAAGATGAATGGTAAAATTAGAACTAAGGGAATACTCACCACTTCATATGTGGGGACACCGTTCATCAGGACATCTTCAGATTTTACTGTACATTCAGTTACCGCTTCACCATTGACAAACGATCCATTGCCACAGGGACTGACATGTAAGGTCTCCACTTCAGTGAGTAGTTCCTGATTAAATAGAAAGTCAGCATAAACTATCTGAGCAAAACTTATTTACTTAGAATTACAATTTTGTGACAAATGGGCACCAAGAATGTTTGCGCCACATGATTAGAAGCATAATGATGATGACAAGAAAAGTGATAATCACAGCGAAGAAGTTTGACGAAAACGAGGAAATTACGCAAGTGACATATTTAGAAAATACAACAGAATCCCACTCGGTTAAGAACTTCTCGCATCTGATAGAAGTAATATAAAATCCCAATAGGATCGTAGTGGTTTTTATTCTGAGTGATACCTGACACCTCATAGTCGCTTAATTGTATCATCTCTAGAATGAAAATCAGGGAGTTATGATGGACCGAAAGAGCGCGGTCTTATAAAAGTTTTATCACAACAAGACACTAAAAATACACAAACTTGTGATACTTTCGAACTTCTTACCAGACTGTAACAACTACAATGACTGCTGAATTTTAACTTTTTAGAACACTAGTACAGGTAATAACTATCTTAAAATGAAGTTAACTGTAGGAAGTTGGATGAATGTACTCGTAACAGCCCACCTAAACACCACTAAGCTGGTAAATAAATAAATATATGCATATATATATATATATATATATATATATATATATATATATATATTAGACACTTCACACAAGGACCAGTTGACTGAGATTAATAAGTAAAAACGATTACTGATTGTAAACAAAATTTGAAGTGTGGTGATAGACCAGTCCATGAAGTCACTGACAATTGGGTTGAGCCATGTTAATAGGCGCAGACTACCTGGTTGGGGTCCACGTGATGATCGTTACAAATGGTTGGAGACTTTAGGTGACATGGCCCGAAATCGTTGGGAATGGCGCAGGTGCATCCACTCCTTATCTTCCTCTAAATTCTACGTTTCTGAATTTATCATAATTTTCTCTTCACTGAGTCATGTTTCCTTAAATCTTATCTCCGATTTCTATCCCTTTCTACTAATACTAACTCTGTTACCATATCCCCCACTCTGGTATTTGATCCGACAATTTAATCTCAATCTGCTAATTGAGGCATGGCAACTTGAACTGATGTACGCATGTACCAAGTCCTACGTTGTAACTGACTGACAGACTGTGTGGTGCCAAGAAAAAGACTACTCGGTGCATAATGCTCTTATTTCAGTTTTGTGCACTATTCCATGGTGAACACGAAATACTACAATATAATAAAACAAGTTCATATACGCGTGCTGGTAAACAATGCATAGTTTGTAGTCTAGTATGGATTAACTGGAATGTATCCATTTTATTTTATAATAGACGAGAAAGTGCTCTTACTTGAGTGTGACTTGTTTCTACGTGATTATGAATTGCTTCACACGGTTCAACTTCACAGACTTGTGTTTCTTCCAGATGAGTTTGAGTAGCAGATAGGATAATATCATGGACGAGATTGTCTGCAGCAATTAAAACAGGATTGTCTGTAGAATCCAAACTACGATCTGCTGTGCATTCAGGGTGCGCTTCGGTTGTTTGTCCTTGTTTGTTTTCATCATTGGTATCTTCAGGTGTTTCATTAGATCTATCAGTAGAATGTTTTTTAGGATTAGATCCCTTTCTGGATATACGCCGTAGGATTCGTGATATTGGATTTCCTTTCTTGAGTGGTTTCGCAACGTCATTCTGCAAGGCATCTGTTGCTGCTATACTGCCATTAGCTTGTTCGCGGTTTTCATCTGCGAAGTTTTCTTTAAGACCATTTTCAATCTTAGCATTATTTGAGGGCTGAAAATAAAACAAGTTACTGAAACTAACTGAATAACGGAAGTAATGTAAACATTTGTACTGAAACTTGGCTGGACAATTACTGCAACAAAATAAGCTGTTAGTCTATAATAATCAAATGAATGTTAAACGGTAACAAAAGGCAAACAATAAATAGTAACGCTGAATATGCAATTACTGTAACATAGGCTCAAAGCTATATAAATTCATAGAAGACACCTCATTAAAAATCAGCAATAAAACCAACTTTGCCTACTTAGCGTGTTATCATTGCGTAAAATTAAATTAAAAATTGTTATATGTAACAGGGACTACGCAAGCACATAAAGCGACGAGAAGTGTAGACAAACTGTCCACAGTAACATTTAGCAATGGACAAAATTACATTTAATCCACGTAAAGTTGGAAACTAAGTAAGCCGAAAGTCAAGCATACCTCCAAGACTTCATCTATGCAAGGGACATCTGGGCCAGCTGTAACAACTCCATTTAAGAGCTAAGTGGTCAGTATATGGGGAAACAAGAAACAAAACCATATATACTACGATACTAGTAAGATTGTTTAATAGAGGTATGCTAAATATATATTTTAAAATCAGTCGTTAAGGCTGGAATGATCTATAAATGCTTACCTGCACAGACTGTTCGTTATCTGAAGCTTTAACTTGCTCAAAAGTATCCTAAAATTGAAATAGAAAATATGAACAAAAGAAGTAAGGAGTACTAAGACGTAACCAAAAGATAGTGGGATTTATGTAAGTTTATTGTACTATACGTTGGCTACGTTCTAAAATCTATGGAACAGATGATTCTTAGTTAGCAAACGGACAACCTTCTAAACAGGTTATAGATAATATAACTGTTAAGACACTATCGACACGAATATGACTAATTCAGTTATTAAAGATTTATCGAGTGACCGTGTTTTGTGTTAATAATCCTTATATGTAAGCTTGGGAACTAAATAACTGGGCACAAATTAGTAACCCAACAAAACTCCTATGTAAAATATTGTAAGCAGAGGGCTCTTTATATGTGAAATGATGTGCACTTCAAGCGTATTAACCTTGATTTACAATGTAAACTCAACTAAATCAAATGTATGTTGTGTATTAACACTACAAATGTCTTTGGTCTTAAAATAGGCTTGAAACCTATTGAAAGCTGATCAACAGGAACATTACTTACTCTAACTGGAATACATACTGACTGCGAAAACCACAATGGCCATTTGAAAAATCGGATCCTATTCAGTTCTTATTTACCAGAAAATAGGAAAACTAAACACAGTAGACCAAAAAATACCAATCTCCACAAATAAAAGCAAGCATTGTGAAAAATAAGACCATATAAGAACTTAAAGGATAGTAATAACTCAGATGAAAACTTATGCGCTTGTTTCTAAGGAATATGAAAGACAGGTATGCTACAGCCATCATGTCTACTAAGACGCATGTTTAGCTCGGAAACGGCTGAGTTGAGTATACAGAAAACAATAACACTGGAAGCCATGTTGGTTTTGAGAAAACGCATTGCATATGATTCAACTATTGGCAATCAACGACCAAATCTGCCTGCTTTTATGCTACTTTACGTTGATAGTACTAGAAGGACAGAACCCCAAGTCGTACTAATCTTGCTAATTTCACAACAAATGGAAATGTAGCTGACGTATACTTATGCTAGGATCCACGCCGATCCAGATTAACTGGTCCAGAGTGATGCCTAAAATACTCTGAAGAGAGGGTTACGAGAACTTCACTCGACATTATTTGCCAAATAATCCTATTTGGGAGAGGCAAACACATTGTCTTACGTAATCTTCTATGTTCAATTCGGTCTAAAAAATATAACTTCGTAGGAAATGATGGGAAACAATGATAGCGTCTTAGTTACAAGTGTCCAGTTAGTATACAATAAAGTACGAGTTGGAAAAGCGACCCTAGTAACCACCACATATTTTGGTAAGGAAAATTAAAGTAGCACTACTGCTGAATGTGACTCATGACGCTGACTCAGATGTGAGGGACTAAACTAAGTAGGAAACCCGTTGACAGCAAACAGTACAATTGTATGAAACTATGAAAATAATTCTGTATTTGAGTCGCTATGACCGGCTTCTGCACATACAGTTTATGACTGATATATCTCAGCCTTTACAGTCCACATGAAACACAAATAAAGTATACCTGATAAAAGTGGTGCGCTTAAGCCTGTCACAATTCATTCAAAAGACCATTTTAAGTTCATATTGGAACCTAAACGGAAGGCTCCGTAAGACTGTTCGTAGTATAACATTGTATATCCTTGCCATTAGGGATTCCTTAACACAAGATAGTGGTCAGTTCACTTATCTATCGTATTAGAAACTGCTATTTTTCCTCTACTTTTGTGATGCATGCTGGAACCTTCCTAGTATCACCATTTTGTGTTATAATAGTGACATCTTGGACCGCCATAGTAAGTTAAGCGATCGAAAATCCCTACATATGAGGCCTTAGATTTGCGAGCTAAAATAAGGGTGAAACTAAACTACACCGCTGAGTTTAGTTTTACCAAAATAAGTTTGAGTAGCACTGTTGTGTCACGTACAGAAAGCTCAGTACTCACCACTGACTAAATATGCCATATGGTATCGCAATTTAACTAAATTTATTTCGTTATCATCATAAAATTGAGATATAAGTAGACAAAAACTAACACTTACAGCTTCATGAGGACTGTCACTGATCTTCTCTTCTACACGAGGTACTATGAATTTGCCTGATCTCCCGCCCATATTCCACGCGAGAATTTACCGGATAATAAGCTCGTAAATATGCAAATAATTACCGTGCCAGTCAGACATACAAATTGAAGATCATGACTGCCCAAAAACACATATCCGACATTATAGTCATTAGTCTAATATGACTCAGACTTTTATTTAATATTTGATTGGCCACTAAACCTAGGCTTAAATTGCTAACCAAACATTTGGATAGTCAGTTGTAGGGGTGGAGTGTGTGAACCAATAAGATTTAAGCAGACACACATGATGGTCTGATTAAAGACCCAAGCGTCCAATGCAATTGAATCCTGTTTTATGGAATGATATTTAATGTAGCTTTGTTCCAACAGCATTATTCTACTAGTCTAGTCCGTAACAGGAAGAAGGGGGGGTGTGTTTTAGCATACAGTTGCGAAGATTGACCTCAAAATAGCTAAGCGTCTGCATGAATCATGCTACCAGCTGGCTCAAATTTTGACTAAATATTATTTGTGATGTGCGAAGTATGGACGCATATCATAAGTAAATCGCTCCTAAGGATTGTACCATTGAGTGCTGTCACGCAAACTTAGGATAATCGGGACGCTATACGTGCGAAATGCATTAAATGTTTGTGGAACATCTTGCCTCTTTACCAGTACATTGGCTGTGAAGCGTAAGTTTATCCTCCACTGTAGGATTTTAACTGACACCAGATCAGAATAATTGAGTGCTGAATGTTCAATTTGAAAAGCGTGCGGTATAAACGTTAATACGCTCCATTACTTTTCTTTCGTGTATTATCATCTCCATAAAATAGTAGACCAGTATACAACATGATTTTGGTCTCATATCCTACAATTTGGACAAGTTAGTAAATCTAAATTCCTCTACCTCTAAGACTACCTGCCTGTGTAACTTCGACTGACACGTGTTACTTTCTGTCAGTTCCGTAACAATTTGTTTCATTTTTTGTCAATTAAAGTGTCCTTACCTCATTATCCAAACATACCAGCAACATATGTTTTTTCAGGCGAGACTTCGATTGTATGTTACTTTGTGATTATCATCACTTCTCGAATTTTCTATTAATTATTACTGATATGAATAGACTGGTGTTTGCACTGTTGGGGATTAAAATGACCGGATTAATCAGATTGAGTCACAATATTGACATGTAGCCGGTAGGAATTGCTGCATGCTCCAGAAACTGCAATTTCTTTTATGCAGTGTGCAATTTAGACAGTCAGTCGTACTCTTGGTTTTCGAAAAATGATTGGTACGCCTCAATAACTACTACCCCATATATTTGTACTAATTTACGAAGACTGATATTCTTATAAAGGGTGTCTGACAATCTTTTCTCAAAAAAATAGAGAATAGATTTATTCACTTAGATTCCAGCTACACTGGTTGAGTTAATTATTTCGACTGAAGATTCGAGCTAAGTGTTTGGTTAAGAATTCAGTATACTATATAACCTGCCAACATTTAATATCAGTTTCTAAGGAAACCGAGTTTCATCAGACAGTTCGAGACTGAAAGTACGATATCAATTTCACCAACAAAAAATCCCATACGGCCGGTCATTACCACATAGATAGACAAGTCAAGAAATCGGTGTGTTCAGATATACCAAATACAATTCGAATTGAAACGTAATGCAAGAAAGTTATTAGTAATACGCGTTACCGCTTATAATACTCGGAATATTGAAGCTCATTTGAACAACTGGCAAGTAGTGTTGTAAGTTTAGTCGAGAGATTAATAATCGAGAATGATAAAACAATAAATAGGCTCTTGGTTAATAAACCTTCATTTCACAGCGGTATGTTTCTCGCATATATCAGTGTTGCTGGTAATTCGTTGGGTGCATGTACAAGATAACCAGTTTTATTTTCAACGTCAATCAATCAATCAATGCCTGTTACCCCAAGTGGAGCATAGACCGCCTACCAGCATTCTCCAAGCAACTCTGTCCTGGGTTTTCTTTTCTAGCTCTTCCCAGGTGCTGTTCATTCTCTTCATGTCTGTTTCCAATTCTCTACGCAATGTATTCCTGGGTCTTCTTCTGTTTCTTTGGCCTTTTGGATTCCACGTTAGTGTTTGTCTTGTGACACAGTTTGATGGTTTCCTCAGTGTGTGTCCAATCCACCTCCAGCGTCTTTTCCTAATTTCCTCCTTGGCTGGGGGGTTGATTAGTTCTCTGCCACAACAGGTTATTGTTGATGGTATCTGGCCAACGAATCCGAAGAATCTTACGCAAACAGTTGTTTATAAATACCTGTATCTTCTGAAGGATACTTTTCGTAGTTCTCCAAGTTTCAGCTCCATACAACAGGACTGTCTTCACATTTGTATTGAAAATTTTGACTTTAATGTTGACTGACAGTTGGTTTGAGTTCCAGATGTTTTTCAGTTGTAGAAATGCTGTCCTTACCTTTCCAATCCGCGCCTTCACATCCGAATCAGACCCTACTTGTTTGTCGATTATGCTGTCCAAATATGTAAACGTTCCAACGTCTTCTGGAATTTCTCCGTCAAGTGTAATTGGGTTAGTGTTTGTTGTTTTGTATCGGAGGATCTTGCATTTCCCTTTATGTATGTTGAGGCCTACTGCTGCCGAGGTTGCTGCTGAGGCTGCTGCTATACTGTTGGTCTTCATCTGCATTTGATGTTGTGTGTGAGAAAGAAGAGCTAGGTCATCTGCAAAGTCCAAGTCATCTAGTTGCATCGATGTTGTCCATTGTATTTCGAGAGTGCCTTCAGATGTTGCATTCTTCATGATCCAGCCGATGACCAGTAGGAAGAGGAAGGGCGAGAGTAAGCAGCCTTGTCTGACATCGGTCTTCACTTCGAATGAATCTGTGAACTGACCTCCATGCACGATTTTACAATATAGTCCGTCGTAAGAATTCCGTATGATGTTGACTATCTTCTCGGGTACGCCATAATGTCGTAGAAGGCTCCATAATATTCTCCTATCCACGCTGTCGAATGCTTTTTTATTGTCGAGGAAGTTGATGTAAAGTGGTAAAAACCATTCAATTGATTGTTCAGCAATGAACAAGCATAGAGAACTATGTTCTTCAAGAATCATATTAAACTTTTGAATATTAATAAAATAAGGCTACTACAAGCTGCTTATTCACTTTAATAATGAATAATAACTCTAAAGTATCTTAATAATGTCCAGTAAAATTCTCCTACTTTAACAAAAATTAACTTTTTGTAGTAGTGTAAATATGTTTACCTGAGTTAAATATGCCGATAAAATAACATTAGCGTGTTTTAAAAGTGTGCTAATTTGTGTTTGTTCTGAGTATTTATAAACGAAAAATATTTCTTGTAATTACATACATGATAGCATCTATCCCATAATGTTATATAGTAATAACCTTGAAAGGGCTTACCCAAATACATTGCAATAACAATGTAAACACCAGTGTAATTTGCGTGAAGAGAATGTTCATTTTCATACCTTTAATGAAACTGTCTTGAAACTTCTTTAAGAAGCCAGTATGCTTAGATATATATTCCTCTTTGAATAATATTGTTAAACATTTTCACCTAATTAGTATACTATATGTCATCCTGACTTAGATAGTCAACTTAACTGTTGAATATTAAACAATGAGTATACGCTTTCTTTGTTATGAACAAATGAATAAGCACTACATTTTCGCTATTATTTTTAAATAATGACACGTTCAAACAAGCATATAATTCAAACAATCAACTGATGACTAGCTAAGAAAGGTAAATTGGTTCTACATTCAATGTAACTTACTATTTATTTTATCACTAGTATCTATTTTAAATGCTATTATCCACGTAGAATTTAGATGCACAAAACATAGATTTTGGTTATCAAGACAACAGAACTTAGAATATAATCAACAGATTTTGTTCAAACTGTATTCACCTAGACCTAATAATTCTCACTAGTTTAGTTCATTGAAAGTATTGTGAGACAAATATTTATTTTATAGAGATTTCAAATATATATTGTTTATCAAATATGAAGTAAAAGTTCAGTAACTATCGTAGGTTATTGGACATTTAAGATGCCCTTAGTGTAAATTAATTAAAACACTTTGTATGAACTATGATGAGGATTAGCCATATTATTTCAAATTTCAAAAAAAAATGAGCTAAGTCAAGGTGTCATGTGTAATATTTATAATTGTCAGTAGCTAATTGACTTGATTGTAGATTTTAAACTAAGTTTTCGTCAGTAATATGGAAATAATAAATGCTTCAAAGATTGTTGATACATTCATGTCTGATTTTCTGTACACTTTGAACTCTGTGAGTATCAGTAATCACTGTGTCCCGTATTTGGCAGTTAGTAAATGTTAATTAAAACATAATTGTAGGTTATTTATGTTATGCGCTTACAATAGTCTGGAAGCCACTGAAAATTAGGTAGAATTAAGTATATGTATTGTTTTACAATAAGGAAATTTAACAGTATACACTCACTAGTATGAGATCAAGTTTAGAATATTTGTGTTAAACGGAAATAATATTAGTTGGAAATTAATGGTTTACTTAAAAAATCTCAATTCAACAGAGTGAACGTAACTTATCGTCGTCTGCAGACATTCGACATACATTTATTCAGTTCTTCTTAGTACTGATGTCGACCATAATAAAAACTAGCTTGTAATCAGTTTCACAAATATAGAAATAAATAGTATTTATTTATTCACTTAATTATTAGTTCATAATTTAATGCGTCTTTGATAGATAACCGATGATTATTGACATACATTTTATCAATAAGTGCATCCTACTACCTTTAAAGTCGATGGCTATATTAGTCAATGTTTATGTTATATCAGCTAATGTTTTGTATGTCACGTCATTTCTACTTATCATTATGACAAATCGTCATATAAGCTTAACATGCTTCTCGCCGTTTGAAAATGGGAGAACTTCATCAAAGTAACAGACTTCCATTAAAGAATGATCTAGATTTTTAAATAAAATATCATTTAAAGCATAAAATACGATAGCAAGTTATCATTTATGATAAAACATAGAATTATAGCACAAATTAATTAAGCAATTTATCAGTGAGAAAAAATAATGAACAGAATTTTAATTTAAAGCTTAAATTACCTCGATTATCTCCAACGGTATATGTATGTATTTGTTTCCGTCACCTTTCATAATCACTAATGTTGAAGATTCGTAAAGACGTAATGCTTTTTAATATAAGCAGTTTTGTCTGTATTGGATCGCTTGTCGTATTGTTGGAAATTCATTGTTTTTTGCTATGGGTAAATATTACCGGGCGCAGGCTTTTAGTTTGCCAGTTTTAATCCACATGGTTTATGATAACATAAATTTTACAGTATTTTGAGTAGGTAGGCTACTGGTTAGTTATAGATTCTTCATTTTAAGTCGCACACTGACAGAATCAATAAGAGGATTATTCACCGGGCGGTCATTATTGTAGTACTGAAGTTCTTTATAAAAATTTTATAGCTTTCGAGAACATGTTTCCGGCGATCTCCGGTAATCAACCAAGTGTTGATGCTGGTTGCCTTAATGTCATGATGTACAACTTTATAGATATATCTTGTTGACAATAAGTGCTAATCAATGAAAATGAATATTGTTGCATAACTCGTATATAAAAAATATTTCCGAAAATTAAAAGTAGTCTTATTAGCTTGCATATCATTATATACATAAAGTAAAAGAAACCCCATATTATTTAAAGTATTCTAGTAGCCAATAAACAAACCGCTCTTGAAGACACGCAGACTGGGATTATAATTGAAAGTATGGCATTGAAATGTTGTGGTTAAAGCGTAAAAACATTCGTCATTTCATACAGACATTAGATTTTTTAAACTATCTAACCAGTAACATTTTGTGTTAAAGTGAAACTCTTATTAAAACACTATACGAATCATACATTTTTCAAAGGAAAAGAATATTTAAGCACAAAATACTAAACTTGTTATTTCAGCTGGAATACACGATGCAATCAACTTGTAGGTTTCACTATGATCTTAAAAATTCAATAAGCATACGATATAAAGCCTTTTACACTAAAATGAAATATTTCACTAGTGTTGTAGTGTTTGAGCTTATCATAAAAATATCAGCACTTACGTTTCAAGTGGCTTAGAGTCAACGATATGCAGGAAAAGATTATCTTTAAACAAGAATAAAATAAACTAAATAATTTTATGTCTAATATGAGTACGCAGCTTCATATATATATATATATATATATATATATATATATATATATATATATATATATATATAAAGACAGCGTAAATTAACTTGTTGATTTTACGTTGGAACCGATGGATCAAGGTACTTCGCAATCAATCATAACTGTCACCAATGTATAACGACATAGAAAATGAAACAATGTTACTCATCAGATTTAAAAGGTGGTTAAACTAAACAACGAAAGTGATAGATAATGAAATACAATAAAAGAACGAAACTTTTCACTAGTCATTATCTTTCAACTTTTAAAGGTGATTCAACTAGTTCAGTGAATTTGGTCAAACATTTTATCACCATTACTAATAGTAATTTTGATGTTAACAGAAAATAAAAATATTCCTCATAGTTAATATCACATTTTCAGCTAAGAACAATTGTGATAGTTGTAAAATGTTGTCTGAGTGAATAATTCATTACTAAATTAAGTGTGTTTCTAAGCTTAAATAAAAAGTATGCATAATTAAAAATTCGACTATACAAATCAGAACAGATAAATCGATTTTAAAAAAATTCTATATTCCATGTTGTTTGATCCATATTTGATTTATGTCTATTTATTCGATTTGATCGAAAGCATCGTTTATTTCAGATAAAAATCTAATAGGAACAGTAATTGAGTTAACAATAAAAAAAATTCAATAGTAATTTGTTCACTGGACTATTCATTTGTAAAATTCATGCATTAGTTTCTACTGTCAAATTATGTTATAGTGCATATCAGTGGTTGAATGGTTATGATCAGTGACCGTAAAATAGGAGCATCATATTTCATTAAGTTTTAGAGTATAGTGTTAAGACAATATTACACACTGGTTTCTACAGCATTAATTCATAATAATGAGACGTGACTTTCTTGCAAGCTACTAAGCATCGGTATCTTCCAACTATTAATCGATTTAACAGATCACTGAGGTGGTACTAGGGTATAGAAGAGTTCCAGGTGAAGTTAGTAAGTCGCCTAATATGACTGTTAATCTTCATTTACTAAGGTGGTTAGAACTCAGGACAGGTAAACGTGACCACCGCTTACCCTAAGAACGAGGTGAATTTTGAAAAGGCTGAGGGAAACCGGATCATGACACGGAATCGTGTAAAGAGGTTACTAAAAGCTAGGTTATGTAGCGTCGAATGGTGTAGACTTTCTAGTTTAGACCAATGCGCTAATCTTTGTTCTACCGTCCATGCACCTTATTACATCCACTATTACAACTTTACTTCGTCCAGCCAACTTTCCTAGTAGGATGCGTTTCAATTTAGTTACATATGTGGACAAAATGCATTACCATACTTATTTGCCTATATATTTAAGCTCTTAAGTTCATTTGATTGATTTCTTCTAGATACTACTTAACAGTTTGGACTGCTTGGATTTTATTGTAATGGAATAAGCAGCATTGTCAATTTAGAATAATTTGAACGTAATGAGAACTTAAAATTAACGACTCAATAGATGCGAATATTTTGACAACATACCGAATAACCTAAGCCTGAAGCGAAATGACGTCAGACGAATGACTCATACATCGTAGCCCTTTTCATTTAATTATACTGTTTAGTATAGAGCTGTGGATGATTTATGCAAAATATGTTTGTGACCACACCCATCATCGTTTTGACTATTAGTTCTGGATCCGTGGTAAAAAAAACTGACTGAAAAGATAATTTATTTCACTCATAATTTTGTGAGTATTAACAACTAGCTTAAGATTTTCATAAAGTACAAAACCCGCCTATTTTTAGGTGCTTTTTTCAGTTGATCACAGGTGGGATCAATGTGACGGTATAAATGGGAATCAAGAGTAGTATATAATAAATCTTTTTATAGAAAATATTAATAATATTAATTTGTGTCCTATAAGTATTTCATTATTTGAACAGTTTTAAGCTATCATAATCTATTGTCATATGCAAGCTATCGGAAATTTATTTCCTCTAAAATGCTTAATAAGATATCACACTTAAAAAGATACTTTATATAAAATTATTTCAATAAAATTAATTCTCATGTTGAACAAAATGACTTACATATAAGGTGTTTAGAACCAACTGAGCATTATTAATGTTTACCAAGGGAAATAACTTTTATGACTACAAATTAGATTGGTTACCATTAAATACCTAACATCTTATCATCATTTTTCACTGTATACAGTACGGTGGTACAGTATGATCGAAATAGAACCTGGCACACGTGTGCATCGGTCCAAGTTGCCATACCTATATGGCACCTCAAGATTAACACCACATTAGGAGAAGCAGAAGTTAACTTCAATAAAAATAACAATAATAGCAATAACAATAATAATTATTATGGCACCAAGGAGTATGAATATATAGAATATGGTTCAGGGAGCGTGGAAAAAAAGTTATGGAATAATTTAAAGCCCACTATTTAAGGTAGGACAATGGGTGAATATATCTGCGCCATTGCGAACGATTCTGGGACATGTCACTTAATATTTCTAACCACTGGTTACGGTATTCTCCGGGACCCCAAACAGGTAGTCTGCAGCTACCGACACAACTCAAACTAGCAGTCAGTTACTTCATGGACTGATGCCATTTTTTAGTTCGGCCACTCTTCCATCCTGCTCCTGCATCACCAAACATCTCGCGTCGAAGCAGACGGTGGTTGGGCAGACGTAACACATGTCCCAACCAACTCAGTCTATGAAGATTCACAACCTCATCGACTGATTTACCACCTATACATAACGCTCGTCGTCTAACCTCGTTATTGCTTACTCGGTGATCCCAGCTAACGCGGGCGATGTTTCGAAGACACACTTCTCTTCGTTGAGAGATGAATATCTCGTCTAAACCATAGGTGACATAAGTTGGCTAAAACCAAAAGAGCTTCTTGAATTCGTACTGAGATTTCGTCAGAGAGTAACCCATTAGGGCTAATCAGACTTCCAAGATACGTGAAGTGGTCGACGTACTCAACTACTTCACTCCCTATCTTTAGTTCAGATATTGACGAAAACCAGTCCTGGAGCAATAGTTTGCATTTAGAGGAGGTTGGAGAAACTCATTCCGAACATGCTTGCATTCGAGCTTATTGCTGTTAAGAGACTCTGCATTTTACCAGCGTCTTCGCCAAATAGGACTATATCGTCAGTATAGTCTAAGCCAATAAGTGGATCACCTGGTAAGAGATCAATTCCTGAAAAGTCAGACGATGAAAGTGTGATTTCCAAAAGTATGCCAACTATAAAATTAAACAAAAATTTGGAAAGTGGGCAACCTTGACGGACACCACTTGAGGTTACAAGTTCCGATGACAGTTCGCGATGTGCTCTGACACGACTAATAGTGTTTGAGTAAAGAGACTTCACGAGATTTATGCACATCTGGAGTAAGCCTTCTAATGAAAGAGATTGCCATAGAACTTCTCGGTCTACAGAGTCAAATGTGTCTTTCAAGTCAACGATAATCACCATTGTCGTATGCCAAAAAGTATGTCTGTGTTCTAAAATCTGACGAATGGTGAATATCAGGTTTATACAGCCACGACTAGGTCTGAAACCAACCTTGATTTCTCGTATTCGCAAATAACGACTTGTAATTAAACGTCGGATAATTATAGAAGCTAGTATTTCAGAAATTATATTAGTCAAACTGTTTTGATTATGATTATTGCAGGACGATTTTGACTCTTTCATATATACTGGGACGATTTACGATCAACATCAGTCAGGCGGAATTTTGTCAAGTTTCTAAACATTGGTCAAAATATTAGTCAGCCTAAACGTCAAAGTGGGACCACCATTTTTAAAGATCTCTGTAGATAATCCATCCAGACCCGCTGCTTTGTCTCGCCTCAGATTGACTATAGCTCTTTCGATTTCGTCAAGAGTCGGGAGACTTAAGTCGACTTTCCATTCTGGCTGTTTCGAAATAGTGGGAAGTTTTAGAGTAGCTGAAGGCCAACTAAACTGCTCCTTGAAGTGTTCAGCACATCGAACTTAACGTCTAGACAGAGCATATGAGCGTTCCGTCTCTTTCGAAGATGGTCTCACTAACGCTTAGTTTTTAACCCCCCGTTTCTTTTACTAACTTGAAAAGTTATCTTGTGTTACGTAACGCCTCTACCTCTTCCATGTTTTTTGCTTCGTTACCCACCACTGCTCACGGTCGTTTCGCAGACTTTTTGCAACTTGTGTCTGATTACTCTTCACTCCTCATCGTGTTCGGAACCTGACGGAATAAGTTCTCAGGAGTCCATCAATCTAACAGAAGCCATCAAGACCCGCTGATTTTTCTTGACATGTTGATTCAAGTCCTTGACAGATGTCACTGTACATGCCACAGCTGTTTGAACATCTTTCCAAGTAGTATCTAGTTGGGTCATATCTTTATAATTGCCTAAGTGATTCCTCAGTTGTTTCTGGAATTTAATCTTGGCTGTTTCATTGCTGAACTGAAGTCTAATGTGTTTTCCTGTATTAGTTTTTCTTCTGCCAGTAGGCTGTGAGTAAATGTGTGCTCATAGTAGAGTAGTAGAAAAGACAATGTCATATGTCCCTATCTTTCCGAGTTCCTACTGAACCATCTAGTCAGGCGGAACATGGGCGACCGTCGACAGGAATCCATTCGAGAAGTACCTGTTCTGCCCTCATACTTAAGGCAACACCTTCACAGGTTAGCCCACGAGGAGTTGCTGTTGAATCGCCAGATAAACGAAGAGTGTATCACGAAGGTTGTTTACTCTGACTAGGGGTGAGGTCTAGTGAATGACCACGCTAGGATCCTGTATGCGTGTTTCGGAGACACAACATACATCAATGGAACGGGATTCTAATGTCCTAGCTAGGGAGGCTTGTTGCCCCATTTGACACAGGGTTCGTACATTGAATGCACCAATGTGAAGTTTGGAGCGTGGTCTTAGTATGCTAGGAACGTTATTTCGTGGGCCGGAATTGTTGGTACTAATGACACAGAAGGAAGTTGAAGATAAGGATTTAGGCTTGGAGGTAGGGGAGGATAAATATTAGGAATAGAAGAAGGAGTTTGATTAAAATGGTGGTGATCATGCATGTTGTCAAAGGTATGAGGACGGTTATCTCTTCCCAGTTGCCAACGCTGTGGAAAGGTTCTTCTTAAAGAACCTGAAGAGCAAACTGGGTTAGAGTCAGTCTGGAAGACCTAGGAGTGTGACCGCAGTGTCCAAGAACAACTGCTTGAGGCCGATCACACACGGCCTTTTGTGAGTGGTTTTCGTTGTTGTAACTCCACACTTATTGAGGCCTTACTAATGGAGACGGAAATCTGTGGATTAAGGTGAGGTGTGCATTTTTAGAGTTGACTTTTTCTAACCCCGCCCTTCCTTTGTGGGAAGGCAGCATCGCTGCCATGCTGGTTGTCCGAATAAAACACCTTACTGCCGTCACACCTCTGTACAGCCGGCAGTACGACTTCGTCTTTGGACCTTATATTTGCTGCAATTGGTTTAACCGCTCTTCAACCAACCTACCTGGCATAGTAGGACCTTGAAGAACGATTGTTCCAGCCAGTATTGCCCGATTGAGTCATCATGATAAGCAAGCCCGATCACCAAGTCAAGGTAGCAGCACGTACTGAGTACAGTGAGTAGTTTTGTTAGAATACTGAAATTATTAAACTCATGAATTTTACAGTACTTTGCATGTAAACAACAAGAAATTCTAGAGCATAGACAGTGCTCATGAAAACATTTGTCAGTTAATTAGGATGAGTATTTATTCTTTTTTGCAAGTAAATGTATGTGCTCTTAAGTGGTTGCCTGTGTAAACTGGAAATTATATTTACAAACGGTGTTTCTATGTAAAGTAAAATTGAATCACCATCAATGTATGCTTGTCTGCTGTTTCATATGCAATGACAAAGAGTCTTATTTTTGTATCCTGTACACAGATCTCTGATTAAATGAAAAACATTTTCTGTTTTATTTCTCTTGATAATGACTCTGTTATTCGGTTCATAATTCTTAACTTTTGAAAATTCACTTCTATTTGAATTAGACTCTGATGACGCCTAAAATGAAAACCAAAGTTCCATAGTTATCCTATCCATCTCAAGGAATGCAATACTAACGAAATAGACAACACGACTTACAATATGAAGTTGGTTGTTATTTACGAAACCTTAATGAATAAATTACCGAATTAGTAGATTATAAAAAATATAAACTTAGACGAAGAACATTTTTAAAAACACTGCGATTATTAACTAAAGAAAATATTTTCATGTTCAATCTTTGAATATTATTATGTAAAAGCATTAAATTCATGCAAAGAAATGTTTATTTTCATTTTATAGGTATGTGTTGACTTTCATGTTGTTGATCTTAGAACAGCTAAATAAACAAACTGTATAATTGTTGTCGGTATTACCAAGTAGATAAATACAAGATTCGGAAGTATTTTACTGGAAAATCGCTTAATATTTTCGACTAAAATGTTTACCTATTCTGATGCACAAGACCAGTTCATGTTTATTCTAATGTGGTAAATATAAAAACAATCTAGTAAATACGGAATTGTTGTAGTATATTTAATGAAAATATTAAATATTTTGTACAAATTATGCTATAAAATAATACAGATTGTTACAATTATTACCATTACATAAACGGAAAACAATTATGTTGTGAAAATCGTATTTCTAATTTATTAATTATATAGATTTAATTTATCTGATACATATGTGTGTTTAGTAAAATAAATTTTGTTTATCACTGTTACAAATAATTAGATTAATGTTAGGTAACACATCATGGTGGGTAAGTGATTTTCATATCAAGCTGTAACCTCAATAATTTAAGTACTAATTGGCTGCCATCCTTTGCTATACCTTAGGTGACTTCCAGTTAGTACATAATATCGAATTACATTTACCTCCTAATGTGATGAGTTTGAATTAAGCTGATCACCAACAATCGGTTCTGATTAATAAACAATCAAATATGAAGTTGGTGTACACCATGTGAAAGCGATTAGTTTGCTATAAGTTTTAGAAATAATGGTCTTAATGGTCACTAAAAAGCTAAAAAGGTAGTGATTTAGCTCCGAATATGGTTTAATATGACCATGACATAGTGTGCTTAGATTCTAAATCTCAGCTAACAACAGGGATAATAAGATTTAAGCGACCCATTATAAAAAAACGTAATGTTTCACATTTACTAAGCATACTAAAAGCATCTTAGACCCCACTAGTTTCAAGTGCATATACTTACCTTCTAATATGGTGACCGATTTTCGGTTGGTACTTACCGTACACATCGACAAGTAACATTCAAATTAATCTATCTGTAAATGAAGACACAATTTATTAAAACCTAATTGAATTTTCTTATATATAAGTTAATGAAGTTAATTATATAAATTAGTTTGAATGAATTAGTTGCGTCAAAAGTTAATCCGATTATTATCAAAGTAGTCACAGTTACTATTATAGTGCATGGAAGCATAATTGATTTCTCACTAACCAACTACAATAACAACAAGATTTTCAGTCAAGTTCAAAGATTTTTTTATTCATCTTTAGGTATCATTTAAAATTCGAATAATAGCTAAATATCAAAACAGGATACATTTGATTAGGTGATATGGTAAAATAATTTTTCGTTCAGTAATTAGTCGGGATGGTTACTTTTGTGGGAATTCTACCATTGGATGCCAACCTAGTGGTGCAGATGGTTAGGCGCTCGCGTCAACCTGAAGCCCCTGGTGCGGAATCTGGGTTGCGCACTGCTGAGGAGTTCCACACTAGAAGGAAACATCTGTCTAGTGCTCCCTGGTTTTCAACTGTACCCTGCTAACATCAATCTGTGATATATTCGATCTAATAATTAATCGTATAATATCACTTACATGTGTTATTATGACTCAATATTTCAGGAATTATAATAATTTCTTGGCAATCATTTTTAAGCTATTCTACATTATTGTTACTATTTCTCAAATAATTATCTAAAGTGAAATTATTTAATGTAAATAAACTCTTATTTAATCTAAAGCCTTTTATTTATCTTATTATTCATTGTTTAGTCTATTGTTTTAAGGGACAAGATTATATGTTATATTTCAGTTACAAGTGAATTTAAATCTTAGTATAGAAATAATAATAAACATCGCTAAGGGTTATGTTGCTGCAGATATAATTTTTAATACAGTATGTAGGTTAGACGTTGATATCAACTTTGATAAATTCATATGAAATATATGTCTAGAATTGAAGATTGAAGAATGCATTTAGAGTGCTTCACTAAAATCCTGGCTAGGAATCTCCAATATGATATATATATATGGCATTACTTACAGAATTTACATCAATCTACAAGCGACTTCAGAATGCTAATAAAGATGAGGGTATATTATTCGGAAATACATGTTTCATAAATCATTTTAATTGAGTTCTAATTATAGAAATAATTAAAGCTACCACGAATAATGTGTTGAGAATATGTGTAATCATAGGTGATGATATTTTAATTAAATAATAATCATTAGAAATAATCTTCTAAATACAAGAGAAATTTAGAATTTTGACGACACCTATTTGTTACTAAATCTGCGTAAAGTTTGAGTCATGCAGACAATTGCACTTCTTATCATATATGTTTATTTGTACACGATTGTATAATCCAACGCAATGTGGCTTTAGGTAATGTTGGGTTCTATGGGCTGATTGGTTTGATAAATGGTCATTCGTTGTTATGCTGGACAACGTAAGGCAACAACATTTTGACACAACGTTACCAGAACATACTGGCTAAATAATTATTGAACAAGAACATTCTCACTTCTTCTGGAGTAATCGCAAGTGTTGTTGATCGTAACGGCAACGAAAGTTCAGCAATCAAACCAACTAACTCTGTAAACCCGACTTCATTAAAATCACCCACCTGAGCTACAAATCTACGCCACGATCTCAGAATGGAGCTTGTTTAGAAAAGTATTTATTAGCTTTACCAGTGGACTTAATTTAAATTACTAATTACCTAGTATTCATTACTAACAAATCCTGTAACATAAATCATAAATCTCCCCATTCATGGAGATAATTATCCTCTTCAGTTAAGGAGTCACAAGATAGGGTCGTGAAAATATCTTCTGATTCATTGCCTATACAACCTTCATAAGCGTGCTGTTACATTATTACAACCATATTTTCAACCTTAATTTCAATCTTCATTCTATTCTATACAAATTTATTAACCGAATTGTATTAACTACTACGATTAGTGTGATAAATTTGGTATTCTTAACTACATGAAATGACAGCTTCTAAGGAGCATAATTCATGAACACTTCAATATTCGTTGGAAGGTACTTACATTCATGCATTCAATTCGGACCAGAGAAAAGTTCTCTGGTCAGATTTCTCTACAACTCTTTATTATGAGTATAATCATAATATCATTTCTATTTAATTATTGAGGCATCAGCATAAAGAAAGCATATTCTGAGAAGGATCAAAATTTGTACATCAAAAGCCCGAACAACAAGCTTAATCACTTAGTTGAATAATGGTAACTATAACAACAGGATAAATAGAAATTTTTCGTATCTAAGTTTGGCTAAAATGAATCAACATTTTTGTGTCCCATCATTTATTTATGTAAATAAACACTACAAGAGTTATTCTTCAACGATTAAGTATACATACATTTAGGGCAAGGTCAGACTATAATAATGACCAAATCGCATCAACTAAAAATCTAAACAAAATGATGTCATTATAAAGTTATTACAAATTATAATTCGTTAGCAGATATAGGTCGAGCTCCTTACACATTTTTATATAAAACTAAAATAATTATATAATTGGAGCTAAATTAAAAATATGACCTTTAAGTCAATACAAGCTAATAAAGCACTCAATTATCAACTTCGTTTCTGATGTTCGACTATCAGAAATTTAAATCGCAAAAGTATAGCAAAAGATTAAGTTAACAGACTAGTCTGTCATTGAAATCGACTGTATATAGACTAAGCACTTGTTACATTTGAGAAGTGGTTGAAATGCATTTTGGAAACAGTCACATTTCCTGAGAATATACTATAATGTCATAACTCTGTTATTGTATTTCAAATCACAGTATGTTCAAAAATTAGTACTGAAAAGAAACAAAGAATTCATAATCAATCATTATTTCCATTTTAATTTGAGAGTCATTTTAAACATTTCTCTTGGAATGAAATGTAAACAATCAGAAACTAAATGAATAACTGCATTTTTAATCATCCTCAAATTTCCTATATTTCAACAACAAATAAATTAAAGTTGTTATCAATCATATTTGAATGAACAGGTTGTATTTTAATCATTTGTTACTGAGACAGTGAAAATCAATACATATTTGTAAAATCTGTATATAAAATGTTTTATGTTTATATTCAATTGACAATTTTAAAAAGATATTATTTACTTTTAAAAGCACGTAAATGAGTTTCATCCTTGACAATTATAATTAAATCCTAGGATATTCACTTCCAGATGCATAACGGACACTTCCGTATGTACCTAAATAATATATTTTTGAGTCCTGCCTAGAAACATAATAGGCAGTTAGACTATATATGAATATTGATTCGGTGTTCGATGAGCAGTTAAAATCGGAAAGGCGTGAAAAATTTCAAGTATATCTGACTTGGTTAGAAATGAAACAGTTCATACAAAGAAACGAGTGACTACAGGCTTTTAATATATATATATATATATATATATATATATATATATATATATATATATATATATATATATATATATATAATTAACATGGCTGGGGAACCACTGACATTTATGCACTTTGCTTCTTTGTTAAATTTTTGTAAGTTAAAAACAATAAACACTATGGGACTAAGTGTGATCATTTCATTTCCTGTGTTATCCCATTTATCCCACTGATCTATAGATTCAGTTTGTCATTATGATAATTATTCACTATTAGACCGAATAACTGACTTCGTGTTGCATTCAACATTGCACTTGTAAAGTATTTCACTTATTTAAGACTTCACATGTGTGTGGATGAATTAGATTATGCAAAATGAAATGAATTCACTTAATCCTACAACTGTCCTTCCACCACAAAAATCTACTGATATTTAGTTAAAGTGAAACAATATTGAGTCAAAAATATTAAACAGTGCACCTTAACATGTAGGTTGTAACATGGTGGTTCACCAGTGATGTTGGATGGAAATCGTGTCAAGTCATAAACTGACTGGGTCTGGAAATGCGAACCACTTATTTTAGATTTAACCACATGATGATACCGTACACGACACGAAATCAAAAGACCATGTATTCAGCCTTGTTTGACGAATATGGTGTAAAATGCAGAGAAATTAGGAATCAGGATGAAGCATCTATTGAGTATTCCCTGACTATTGACTGTTCCACTCTAAAATATTACTTTGTCGATTGTTTTGTTAAACGAATGAAACTGAATACATAATTATGCAACGTTTTTGTTAAAATAGTTTATATATATATATATATATATATATATATATATATAGATAGATAGATAGATATATATATGAATCACTCAAAAATCAACACTTTTTTGTATTCAGGCACATGATACTGTCAAATAAATGACTGTAATCTGCTAAACAAACTATCTGTTACTGTTTTTAGTAGTAATTACAGAATAAATAGATTTTAGCTGAGTAACACGAGTGACTAAAGCAATTCGGTTTTTATAGTTACTCAATTAATCTATATTGTTAATGATCCAAATTAACCTGAATCAGTTTTGATTGTCAAACCGAATTGTTATATACTGGGATTATAAATGAATTTTCAGGGAGATATAGGTTACAGAGTACGTTATGTCAAGAAGATCTATTTAATATAAACTTTCTAGTTAAAAAGCCGAATATTATATAATCGTTAATTGTCATTAATAAATAATTTACTGAACCTTTCACTGTATTTAGAATCGTTTAAAAAGGTAGAATCAACAGTTTCTATACTGTGAAACAAATAGTGTTGTTATAGAAATTAAACACGATGATAATAAACTTATATATATCAATGTTTAGTGCCACTAGAGATGTATCATGACTCCTGAGGTCATTGGTTACTGTCAGCAAAGATATTTCATTTAATGAACAATATAATAAAGCTTTAGTTATCTGTGACATTGTGTAATATATAAATCAAACGAAGTATTAAATCTTCAAGAGAGAAAATAATGTCGATTATCATTAAGAAATAATTAAAAGTGGAAGATTATTACCTTTCTTTTACAAAAACTATTGTTTTATTGTACCTAGTTCGCATAAATAACGTATTAGTTATTTATTCTATCCAGTGAGGTCTATCGCATCTGTAGGAAAAAAAGTGAAACAGATACGTTTGCTAACGCTGTTTGTTGATGGATATACCCAACTATGAAGTGTAAGGTCAGGGTTATTGGTCTCTTACTGAGAATAACTTCAAAACAATCACCAACCACTATGAAGTCTGGTGGTAGCTTTAAAAACCTGAGCATTAAAGGTAGAATAATATTTAAAACACAACTTTCTATTGATTGATCTCTAGGGTCTACTGTATGTGTAGCCAGTCTTCGAACACTACCTAATAGTTGATTTCACTAATTTTATGTTACATTTGTGTTTTTTATGGTTAGTTTTGTTTTACAGTATTGACTACCTCCAAGTACTTAAACAAGCTTGCTTATCGAGCACATACAAATATGGCTGGAAATGTGTCACAGGCTCCCGTCACCAGTTGTAACAACCAATCGGAGACATGCGCTTCTGGCAGGATGTAAGTCACCTTCCCTCTACGTTCAAGCCATTTTGGTTACCGTTTTTCATCGTGCCATCTACTTGGTTCATAGTAGTTTCCAAGTCTGTTTCAGGTATTTCATCGGTCCGAATACCTACTTGTTTCTCACTTGTCTTGATGTTTGCATGTTTATTTGTTAAATGGTTATTTTATGCATTTTACAACGTCTACAAAATACTTGGTCTTAACATGCGTCCCTATTACTTGTCTTCCAGGATTGAAATTTTACATGGACACCCAGCTAAATTCATAAGACTGTAGCAAAATATCCGCTAGTTGATTACAAACGCTCCGAAAGAATAGTCAACGAGTGGGACCCTCTATCACAAACGTCGTTGCAGCTCCGTTTATCGATAATGAATCAGCTGAGAGATTTTCATCCCACTACTAACAAACGGCATTCCAGCCAGCTGTCCTAATCAAAGTGATACTAATGTTATAATTGGTAATTTAAGTTCTAGTCTTAGTAAAACCTAGTCTATTCATTTAGATTTGCGTTTCCGATCGTTAAATTTCTCTTTTCGTGAAGTCCTTGTTTTGTTGGTGTCTCAATATTGTGAATGTAATTGATGCTGCTGGTGAAAGTTTTCTTTCTGCCTACAGATGATAAAAGGTTCGTGGAAGTAATTGAAATCCCATTCTTTAACCCTTTGCGACATCTAGTTTATTGGGTACATCTAGACTGATATCACTTGGTTTTAGTGTTCCATGTGAGACAATTATGAATGCACACAAGCTAACCGCATTGAGTGAAGTTAAAAAAGCTTTACGACTTCTACACTTGTATTTTCACAATCGTTGCTAACGTTCACGCTCTAATTAATTTAAAAAAGTAATGCAAGCAGGAAACCGCAAATTACCGTTATTATTATTAATAAATCCTTGTACAATCAAGTTTATTGGTTGTAGGTCAGTGATTAGATTTAGCTATTAGAGCATATAGTAATGTATAGTTATCCATCCACTAAAATGTATTCGGGAAATGGTCAAGTTGAAACATTGTGCCAGTTCGTGAAATCATTAACAATTGGGCTGAGCCATGTTAATAAGTGCAGACTCACTGGTTGCTGTCCGTGTGATAATCACAACTAGTGGTCAGAAACTCTGGGTGATATGGCTCAAAATCATTCAAAATGGAGTAGGTTCAGTACCAAATTCTAGGTTTCTGAATTCATCATAACTTTTTAATGGGTTGTATTCTTGAATCGTTATGTCCGTTCCCTAATCCCCACCGTTATTATCAACACTTACTACCTCCACTACTCTGGGACTTGATTTAAAATTTGATCTTTACGCTCATTAAGGTATAGCAACTGTACGCATTTGTTAGTCTATACTTTGTGACTGATTAATCATGGTTTTGATAATTCAGTGAAAGCGAGCTACAAATTGCCAGGCTAGTAATAACTGCACAATCGGATCCTATTGACACTGTGCAGTGTTTTGTGGTTGAATATAACAAACTATCGTAATAAACGGTTGTCGAAGATCTCAAACGGAGATTGTAAAGTGTTAATTGGCTATTCTGTATTGATTGATAAGAATTAGAACTTTTGACGAAGTTTTATAAAGTTGTATACTGCTAGAAAGGTTTATAAACGCTATGATGTGATAAACCAAACATTTAAAAGCTCTTTAGCCTAATTAAATAAGTAGAAACCCATTAAGCATTCTTTAAATCAATAGGAGCCGATTCTACTAGCAAAATAGAAAAAGTAAGTCTGTTCAACCAAAGTAATGTATTTAGTTATATATTGTTTTAATCGCTTACAGTTGACCCTTGTGCTTTCAGACACCCAGTAATTTCTGCATGGATTGGTTCTGGAAAAAGAAATGACTTGGTCTGGATATTAGAGGATTGATGCAACTCCGTGGTTTTGGTCAGATTCGTAACCAAATCACTGTTTGACGTTGTCATAGGGTTACTATTCACTGAGGTTGACCAACTGCATATTCTGTCATCAGATCTTGGATTCCCCAGTTGCAACACCTCGCTGCAAATAAATAAACTAAATCTACTTAGCATTTGTTCTTATATATCTTTATAGCACTGGGTCGGAGTCGTAATTATTTGGTTTTAATGTCGCTACAAGATGTCGATTTTAATCGGTTTGTGCATTACTAAATCTGGTGCTGGGCTTCGGTTACTATACTAAGTATTATAAACATTACAGAGAGAGTTAGAGTAATAATTTCCGTGAAATGATGCACCTACATTAAATGGTATCACCATACGATAAGTTTTGTTGTGTATGTAATCCCTTGAATCTCCCACTTGGAACTGACCGTCTATATAGCGTAGAGGGGAAAGTAGTGCAGGCGATTTAACTGTAATCAAGTATCAGAATTAGAAGGAAATTAACCCATAAACATACAGCCATCCGTACGTATATAAATTTAGCCTACATTTACAGTGTTTTGTTGCAGTGTAATGACAGAATAGTGGCTTCTTCCCGGTATCGTTCTTAGATTTGGTTCGAAATGAAACGTCACTGAGCTTATCCTCGTTTTAATCGGATTCTCTGGTTCTGATTGTATGGACTAATATTTAGCCCCCGTTTTGGCGTCAAACACGGTATAATTCTACTGTATTGGCGTCACTTTTTGCCCAACTCAAGGAAGCGTAATTATTTATCCTGTCAAACGGATCCCATTTGAATACTTTGATCAACGAATAATGCGTGTGGTGGTCATTTGGAAAACCAATTAACCTTCCCAGGTATTGCTACTAATCCAAGTAAACTTTAATCTTAGAAATTATGGACTTATTTTGTGCGCTTGTAATAATTGATAACATAATATCTTTCAAATTGTGATTATTTATAAGTGGTTATTAACCCGGTATTTTTCCACGGACACTACGAACTTATTGCGAAAATTTAAAAGATTTAGCAGTCGGACGATTAATTTTCTTATTTTATGCCAGTTACACATTAACATTTTATTAGTTTTTGGTTCTCTTTGTAAATATAATTGATGTCAAGTGGATCTGAGGATTTGGCTTGCTAGAATCTATTGTTCACTTTCTATTGTCCTTCAGTGAGGGATGTAGTTAGTGAATCTAACGACTCCTTCTACTTCTAGATTTTTAAATCCATAAACTGGCAATGTACGTGTGTGAAAAATATAGAACCTGATACAAGTGTGCATCAGTTTCAGTTCCTATACCTCAGAAACATAGCAAGGTGATCAGTAAATCAGTAGAAGTAGAAGTTACTTCAACGGTAGCAATAATCAAAATAAAAATGAGTTGACTTACGGAGTATGGTTCTGCGACAATTAATTAGTGAGTCAAAAGAAAGCACTTAACAAAAGCTTACAGTTAAAACGTAAAGCAAAGAGAGGATACACCTGCATCACTCTGACCGATTATGAACGGTATCACTCAGGGTCTCAACCGTTGGTTGTGACGCTGTCACTGACGCTGATCTCGTAGTCTACATCTCCCAACATGGTTCAATCCAGTAGTTAGTGACTTCATGGGCTGGTGCTACTTTCTAGTTTCATCACCCCCTAGCTTTCTTTCATGTAACTTTTACGTCAGTCATCGTCATCGATCGAGGTAGTTGGGGGTTAGGTAAACGTAATAGATGTCCTAACCACCTCAGTCGATAAAGATGTACTACCTCATTGACTAGTTTACCACCTTTCCATAACACCCGGCGTCCAACCTTGTTATTGCTTACTTGTTGGCCGTGAAAAACACTGGAGATGTTTAGAATGCATTGATAGTCTTATACCGATAATCTACTAGTGTCGTCTACCCGTAAAGGCTGTTTCGAATTGGTACAAATTATGTGCAGTCTACTCGTAATTTAGTGGAAAGATAGTTGTCTTGTCTTCGCTATACGTATTGTAACAAAAGCCAAACGAACTTTCGAATCTGTGAGAAGATTTTGCCTGACGCCAATTCATCAAGGGTGGTGAGACTCCCGAGATAAGTGAATTAGTCAACGTGCTCAACAAAAACATTAAACGAAAGTTTAGCACGATGAGGGACTGCAAAGATTATTCCAAATATTACTATACCTGCTGGTGATGTGTTTCTTGTTCTGCATAAATTTGCAAACACTGATCCATCACTTTTGTTTTTAGCCCATACAATTCGATATAATGGCAAGGCAGATCCCTTAAACACCGTAAACTTAAAATAAGTTGAAACTTTCTGTTACGAAATTTCACTTCCATTCAGCTAGTTAATTTGATACAATAATGCATAAAACTCAAACATTAAAAGAAACAAATACTTTGTTGATTTTAAGTGTATTGTGTTTTTAATAATCGCTTATGACAATTGTTTTTTGTCAGCGCGTTACTCTGTTTCAAGGTCATTGATGTTTAGGCTATTTTAAGCTTACGAGTTACGATTATGTTACGTTTGTCAGGTAAATGATGCACGTGGATCATAAATGTAATAAGCAATTTCGATTGTCATGACTTTTACGGCCGAACTAATAATTAATGAGCGAAACGTTTTAAGGTCATACCAAATACCTGAAAACATCATGTTGACCTTAAAGGGTGTTCTAAATCGAATTAGTGATCAAAAGCTTTTGATTCGTTTGTAAACTATGGGATTGCTACGAAAAAATCTTGAACTGTGGATAAGGAAAGGAAATGACTGTTTTTAAAAACCCATGTGACTCGAGATTGACATTACCTTCGGTGCACTGGATGTTGGTATAAGAAATCTCCCTTAGATCGGATTTCTTTTTTACCTATTCCTAGCTATAATTCAAGCGAATTCCTGTAATAATCACTCTATTTTTACCAGTAAAAAACATCCTACCAAGAACAATAATATAGTGGCCATTGGGAGGCTTATTAACCACTTTTAAGTCTTGGCTGCGTACACATTCATTGCACACAAAAAAAATACTCCGTTGATCCATCAACTGGGGTTCACACGAATGATGCTGAACTAATATGGATTCGAATAAGGTGTCATTTGTGACCGTATTTTGGATTTGAAGGTTTCTATGCCATTGAATATCCCTAGACTAATACATAGTGAAATTAAGTCGAGTAAAGACGAGAATAACTTGAATAAGTTTTTCGATGAAATAAAATCAGTAAATCCTGCACTCATTTCAATTATAAACAATTTAGTAGTAATTGTGAATTTCTCATTGCATTTCAGGTTATGGTTAATCCATCCTATTATTATTGTTTGAACGATTCCATATTCCATCTTTTACTAAAGATTTCCTTGGGAGGAGGCATAATACAATGAGTGTTGGCCTAAAGTTCCTTAATACACCACGAGAATTCGGGGAAACATCGTTGATTCTAGTTCACGTTGTAATTGATTCATTCTAATTAAGACTTTCAAGACGAATTAGCAGTTGTTCAAGGTCGGCCGTATAAGTCATGTTCACCGCGATTCCGTCTTAATTTTTATAGTGTAGTGATTATTTTTTTACTTACGTTCACCGCTTTATTATAAGACATGTCTGTTGATCGATCTTATATATATATATATATATATATATATATATATATATATACATATATGGTAAACGGTGTTGATGAAGTGTCGTACTTTTCCTTTATTTTCCACTTCATAAAGGTGTAGATCTCCCCTTTAATTCCTTATTAGCCTTCTTTAATTTGCATTTTTGGTTAGCTTGAATATAATTCGATCGGATCATACATATATGACCGAATTTTTTTCCTTATGGATGCTGATCACTGATTGAAAGTGGGTAGGGATATCATGTGATTCTAGACTCTCTGAGCTTCATAATATGATAGAATTACTTCAGACGCTGGGCGAATTTATTTTCCAGAATACACTGTACTTAAACATTGTATTCATTAATGAGTAGTACAGGCTTGAAACTGAGGATAGCGATCAATAATAAACCGTTTTAATCCTAACAGCACTGATGCAAACGAAATAAATAATTAGATTGGATTATTAACTGATTTGCTAGCTACATATGGTAGGACTAAACCATAGTGCCACTCTTAGGTGATTCCTTATGTGGCTTGTCACATTTCTGCTGCCATCTGACTTTAGCCATTTGAAGCTTGAAACATCAAGATGTTGTCCTACGAAATGTTATCTCAAAAATACGTTATAAACAAATTTATCCGAATTGGAAAGTATATTCTATAGGTCCATCACAATTATTTCAACTGTGTATCGCGACCTTAAAATTGGTACCGAATGATCATTGGTCTTGCATTATAGTTTAGTCCTACTGACAAACATTACTAATTTATTTAGTTATTTGGATTCAGTAGGATATATATATTAGATGTTAGTAGACAGGACAGTGATCAATCGAATCACACAAAATGCATTAAATCATAATCACAGTTCACTGTAACGTTTTCACAGCTACATGTCTAAATTTCACTGAAACATCATTAGATAAAAGATCTATTTAAAATTAGTAACCAATATTTATTAATTTCAGGTAATTAATTAAAACGGCGTTAAACCACTGTTACTTATCACGAGTAGCTATCGACAGTAGCTATCTAGTTTAACTTCAGTCAGTTGATAAGGAAGTAACTCTTATTTTTAGTGTAAATTTTTGAAGTAAAATCTTAGTGTTAAATTTAGAGGTAAAGGTGTCTGTAACATCACGGCAAATTGTTTGAACACAAACTATTTCTAAGTTCTTTAAACCTAAATTTACTAAATAAAAACGGATTTGACTTATTAGAATTTGTTAGGATTACTGTGATAATTGATATGGTTTTATGAATTATTTGGTTAATATTACGAGTGTTGTTAGAGGTATGAGGGCGGTTATCACTCCCCGGTTGCCCACACTGTACAAGGGTTCCTCTTGAGGAACCTGAAAAAGAAAGTGGATTAAGGGAGGTCTTGATGACCCGAGAGTGTGACCGCAGTGCCCAGGGGACAACTGTTTAAGGTCGGTCACGTATATTAATAATTACTCCGGTTGTCAGAAAGGGCATCGGCCTCATGGCTTCTGAAGGAACTCGGCTTTCACCATCAGGCGTCATATCAGGCCTCACAACTCCCAAGGCAGAGTTAAAATAATTATAGAGGTTTTTACTGACATGCGTTTTTTTCAGCAAGGTTGTTGTTTTACAGGATGGGTTACTAACCCCATTTCCAAGCCTCCTCCTTTATCCGGGATTGGGACCGGCAGCAACCTTAGGGGTGCTCCAGGCAGAGTTTAATATTACGAGGTAAGGTATCGGTTTTTCTGTTCACAAAGATTTATAGCAAAGGCTGTGTTCATCAGTGTCTACATTTTACTTTTAATGAGCATTTATTTTATGAGTGTTTGATCATATTGTATATCTTGTTGACTGTTGTTTTTGGTCTGTATTAAAAGTTGTACATGATTATTATGAATTATGTAATTATTGAATCAGTTATTCTAGATTTACAATCCTATTTTCATTCTACTTTATAGTCCTGATTAACGTGCCTTCTGAAACTTATTCGACTTGACGAGTAGTTATGTCTGAATCCTTCCCTGTTACACATAATCCCTTTTCATTTGTACAGCTAGTATAATGTATACATCACGTTGACGTTTGTAGACTAAAGTATTATAAAGTTGTTGAGAGCAGTCATTAAGTCCTATGGTATTTTATTTATCATCTTATTTATTGCTTATAATTCACATTAACCAAGGGCAACCAATCAAAGCATTAGATTTTCAACCACTTGAGACCAGGCTCGAATCGTGTTGCATGTACTTCGGTTCGGGCAACTGGATAGTCTCAGTAGCGCTCATAATAAAAGGTGTGATTCTAAGCCCAGTACATAAACATATACTCAGTTGCTGAATCACAACGGATTAAATTAATTATTAACCAATCATATGTAAGTTATTCTGACAGTCACTCATGTTCAACGTAAAACCTAGCATATGTGCATCGGTCCAAGTCGCCACACTTAATTAGCATAGCAAGATAAATACCGAAATAATAGGAGTAGCACCATGCGGATATAGTAGTAGTTATGTTAGGTTATTTCGATAAACGAAGTAGAACTAAAGCATATCTTTTTGATTGACAAAATCATTCAAAATATACTTAGGGTTATGTTTCGCATTGTTCGCTAGAAATGGAACGGTCAAAGATTAGTACAGTGAAGTGTCAAGTTTATTCTTAAATTCTCTGTCTCCAACCTTATTCTCTGTAAATAAGAGTACATTTCACTTGATGTTTTTCTAGATCATTAGACTTGCTTCGTCATAATTTCTTAACAGTTGTAACTGATCTTAAAAATTTATATAATGTAGGTGAACAAACAAGAGTACACTATTTTCATTTTAAAAAATAATATCCGTATAAAACTTTGTTAAGTTTTCTGTTATTTTATTCTAGAATTTTCAAGTATAAACTGATTACCCATTGAGTTTATGAAACAAACTTCTCTGTTTCAATCTTGGACAAAGTTGCTCCCTTCACACTCTACTAATGTTAACAATCAAGTTACTACTGTAAACCAATGTTCAGAATCATTCAAATCAAAGGATTCTGATGATGTTTTCTTGGCCAGTATTCTTGATAAACTTAGTGATATTCCAGAGTCTTGTAATACTTCACACAAAAACGAAGTTTGTGAGAATACACAATTTACTACTCAGGCTTTGGAAAGAAGACCTGTTTTGTATCATCCTACAGCTAATGATTCAGAAAATTTGGAAGGTTTTGATGTGGATGCTGGAGCGGAATGGATTTATCCATCTGATTCAAGTTTACGCAAATACCAATTAAATATAGTTGAACAATGTCTGTACAAAAATACACTGGTATGCTTGCCTACAGGACTTGGTAAGACATTTATCGCTGCTGTTGTTTTGTATAACTTCTTCCGTTGGTATCCAACTGGGAGATTTGTGTTCATGGCACCAACTCGACCTCTTGTTACTCAGCAATTTACTTCGTGTTCAGACTTTATTGGGCCACTTAAAGGAAATATTGTTCAATTGACTGGATCGATAGCACAAGCAAAAAGGAAAACTATTTGGTCCACCTATCGTGTTTTGTTTCTTACTCCGCAAGTGCTAATGAATGATCTACAAACTGGTGTTTGTCCTGCTAGTTCTATTCGCTTACTCATATTCGATGAAGCACATAAGGCAACAGGAAATCATGCTTACTGTCAAGTACGTTTAGATCAATTTTTGCCACCAAATATTGCAAAATTATTTAGGTATGCTAAAATTAACATTAGAAAAATTAGTAAGTATTGTGGTATTTCGCTGTCTGATGATTGTAAAATGACCGTTGTCAACTTACAGCACTTATGTCGCATATAGGAGGTCCGTTTTTCAACTAAAAGATGAGTATATTACTCACTAATCCGCTTAATTTTACTATATGGATGTGAAACATGGTCTTTCAGTGTAAAGATATCCATAGGATACTAATATTTAATCATAGGTGTCTTCGATACCATTTCCTTATTGTTTTGAGGCGGGATAAGTTAGTCCGATACTGGTTTTCTAACTTTTAAATTGTATTTTTCTATTTTTACACATGAAATCCCATTTGTTATGCTATTTTACGCGCACTGACTGTAATAGTCACTGTATGATCATGATAATTCGGTTCATTTATAGCTAAAAATTAATTTTATTGTAGTTCTCCCTTGTTGATCTTTTCACATCTAAGTGTACTAGAATACTAGGACAAATTAATTTAACCCCAAATTTTAGAAGTATTCATTTATCGATCCATTAGTTTACCTGAATACTTAAACCATGAGCGTTTGGTCAGATGGTTTAATGTCAGTGTGTTCAAAAATATTTGAATGATAGCGTCCAATATGCCATTCAAGTAAACATACGTAACAACATACCCGATGTACAAACTGTGATTGATAGTACTTAAATGTAAAGAATAATGTAATGACTGTTGGTTATTATTATTTTTACATTGCAAATCTTCATGAACAATTTCTAAAATATTTAACCCATAATACCGACAAAATCTTTTTGTTTTTTTCAACAATAGGATATATAGGTCCTGTTTTACTTCTATAAATCAATATTATTACAACTATGTGAAAAATTAAATAGGAAAATATGTATATGAAATACGCCTAATCCTCAAATAAAGTATTCATCTTAATGGATAATTACCTAATTTTACATGAATATATAGTTTTCTATTGAAAATCGCGAAGTTCTATTCCCCAGTGAACTCTTATTGTGAGTGACTCAGAAATATCAATTATGATATTGAGATGAAGCCTCATATGTTTTATCTTTTATTTATATTTACTTTACATAGTTTTCTGTTAATAAATTTATTCATACCTTTGTATTTTTTATTTTATTTGTAAAATAGGTATTACGAATCTTGACTAACTCACCGTATATTCATCGACAATTTCGGATTGTTGCTTTATCTGCCACACCCGCGGCGGATATTGAAGGGGTACAAACATTGATTGCAAACTTACTTATATCCCACCTTGAATTGCGTACTGATACTAGTGCTGACATCCGACCCTACACGAAACATCGGCAACTGGAGACAGTAGTTGTTCCCCTTGGTCCGGAGTTGACACGATATCACGACCAATTAATTGAATGTATTCGTATGCCTCTCGATAGGCTCTGTCAACGTGGAGCACTTTCCCAATGTGGTGATCTTCGTCCTGAAAAACTAGCGAAATACACGATTATTAAGGCACGTGAAAAATGGTCTGCGAAAATGCCCCCTAATGTCAATTCAACAGAAAGCACTTCAATTCAATGTGACTTTGGTTTAGTTATATGTTTACTCCATGGTCTGGAACTATTGGTTCAACATGGGTTACGTCCTCTATATCGCTATTTGGAGGGGGTTTATTCTGGAAGTCGAGCTAGTCCATTGGTTAGGAGTCAGCTTAACAAACTTCCACATATGAATCTTCTATGGGCAGAACTGGCTCAAAGATTCGGTTTAAATGTAAAATGTACTGATGGCGCTTGGAAACAAGAGTTAATTGATCCAGAGCTACCCCATTCCCAATCACCTTTTTTGGCTGGTCATCCCAAGCTTGATAAATTAAAAGAAATTTTGCTGAGTCATTTCAATTCCGACAAAAAAATACATGAAAGAAGTTCCACACGCGTTATAGTTTTCACACAGTTTCGCGATTCGGTTGATGAAATTATGCATATGCTTAAACAATTGAAACCACTGATTAGACCAGCATCATTTGTTGGACAAGGAACAAGATTAAGTGGAAGTCCTCAACTAGTCAATCAGCGCGAGTCGCCTAGTTTGATAAACCCCCATTTGTCCACTGCACAGGATGGAATATCACAACGTGACCAAATGCGAGTAATGGACGGTTTTCGGTCAGGTGTTTATAACACTCTAGTATCAACTTGTGTTGGTGAAGAGGGCATTGACGTTGGACAGGTTGACCTAATCGTTTGCTTTGATGCTTCGAAATCACCAATTCGATTAATGCAACGTCAAGGTCGAACTGGTCGCAAGCGTGTCGGACGTATTGTTGTGTTACTAACAGAAGGTCGTGAAGAAAGGAGTCATGCTATTAGTATTGCGAGAACCTCTTCGGTCCATAAAGCTTTGCTTGAAGGAAGCGCTTATTGTAGACTTGCCTTCTATCCACATAATCCACGAATGGTGCCAATTGGTATGCATCCTAAGCTTCACTTCAAGTGCTTACGAACAGATAACTCTTTCACTGATAAAGTGCTTCAACTAAAGCAACCATGTGTTCAGAAGAAGTGTTCACATGAAAATGTTTATAGATTACATGCAGAGTCTGTTAACCTGCATAAATTGCATATCAGGTTACATCCCCTTTCTTCAGGTCAAATTCAGTGCTTATCAAAATTTGATGGTATGGGAAATTTTGATTCACACTACCCGACATTAACAGACATGTACAGTATAACGTCTCGTGAAAGGTTAACAGTTCTCAGTGAAACTCTACAATCTAGTCTACTTCCAAGTCCAAACGTTGGCTCATCTTCTTCATCACAACATCTCATATCAGTACTCCGATTAGTTGAAATGCATCGTCGTAGCATGACACAGCTTTCCTACCATGCTCTGGGTATACGAAAAATTGATATTAGTAGGAAAATGAGTGAAATAATAAAGTTGTCTTCCCCACCCGACAGTCAGTTAGATTTGCATAACGATTCACAAGACTGTCATGATCTTGATGAAATGATCATCATCAGAACCAGTTCTACACCATTAACTTCAAACATATTCCATTCTGTAGACGATACAATCCAAGATCTTAAAGCAATCAATGGCTTAGTATCTAACAAAGTATTCCTTGACCCTCGTTTGAGTGAATTTAAAGGTTGTACAGAACAGTTCCATCAGTTACTTCAAAATATGAGCAGTAACAGACATGATTCTATTACAGCAGCATCTTTACAAACATCATTAAATAAATGGTTAGAGACTATGGTTGGTCAATACCACAATTCACCAATAGTTTCTTCAAGCCTAAAGTTGAATCGCAAATTGAGTGTAGAAATGAGCTTACTTGAAGCAATTGATACAGAAGTGCTACTTCCTAAAGAAAACTCCCCAACTCATAAGAGTCTTCAAACAATTGAACAGTTAACGATGATCCCATCACAATGTACTAAAGTCTCATCGTTTGATGTAAGGGACGCTGTTCAGGCGTTCAACCTACCCTGCACTATGACCAACTTGGCTCGAAGCACTCCCTTTAGGCGAAATTGTATGAAGCGATCTGTGATGTCTTCATCAAGTCAGGTTAATTCTGATGAAGCATTAGTTTTACTGGAAAATTCGACTATTCACCTAGATGCATCAACTTTGCTAGATGAAGAGCTGACGAAACTTTCACCCTCTACACCATTCAAAAGTGCTATTTTTGCTGGTTCACATCTTTCGCATTTGGGTGGTTTTCACAAGTCAGCTGATATTTTCACGTTTGAAACAAAACTGTCCTTAGGAGAGGAATTTAGTGATATTATTAAGCCAACTCAAGTTACTGAGAAAATAGACACTGATAATACTGTAGACAAATTGAAAAACAATTATCTTTCCACTATTTCCGATAGTTCTTTTGATTCACAAATCAACTGGTCCCCAGTGGAGGAGATAGCAGAAGTACTTGGTACGAATGATTTTCTATATTCTTCGTCCCCAATAAGTTTAGACAAAAATGAAGCTGTCTCTCAAAATGAATTCGAAAAGAATAACTCCTTCAGTGAAGCTGTTGACAAAAAACCCTATCATGAAAGTCTCACTGAGCCGGTTGTATTAAAACACTTAAACAAAAAACAGAGGACTAGAACTGCTAAATATGCTGGCTGCAAATTCTTCTTATCACAGGCTGAGTGTACGAGTAATAAGTCATCTGATCAACTTCATTCTGAAAGCCAAGATATGTATGAAGACAGTTTCATAAACGACAACAATGTGAATGCCACTTGCGATTCATCTCAATCTGATATGATGAAAATTTACCTACAGAGTATTCGGAGTCCACAATTTTTTCCAAGTGAAGTCAGAAATCCATGGGGCAACAAAAGAGACCTACTGAAAGCATCTAAGAGTACATTCACAATTCCACAGGTTAGTTCGTATTTTTTAAGCCGAATTTTCAGTTTAGCAATGTAATATTCTATATCCTTCAGAGTTTTATGTAGTATTTACAAGAAAAGTTTAACCTAGATTAGTTCGTGATATTAAATCCAGTAATGTCGACAACATCCAATTACAAAATTTAATTACCGATTCTGTATAGTTGTGTTGACTCTGCCGCCTTTGTAGATAACCACTCGTTTCAGTTCGTGCGACCATAGCCCCATAAATTATGATACGAAACTTTACTATTTAAGTTGCATGTGCAGCCCCTATTGCAAGCTGAGCATATCATGAACACCTCATCTGCTTATTGTTTGGATCATTTGCTTATATTTTGCAACAGTTCGTTATCGTAAAAGTCCTGTTGTTCGTATCTTTCTTAAATAGCTGCTTCCTAAGTGCGGATGTGATATTCTGATAACACGAGTGCTACTCTAGCATTAAAAGCCTAATGTATATAGAGAAACAGGATACTTAGCTAAATTACTTGAAACTTTGTTATCTGAATGCGTTGTGATTAAGAAAATCATACTTAAAACGAGTACAGTGAGCAAGTCACTAGAATGTCGATCTCAAAACGTAACACGTTTATTTTAACTACAGCATCGGAACCCAGCCCCATAAGTGTCACTATTAAGATATGGAAGTAATGCCATTGCCATGATCAGTCGTCCATACACACACATTATTGATCTCAGATTAAAATCTGTCTATTTTCCCATTAAGAGTAACTCAAGTTCTACCACGTAATTAGCATATCCAACTATCCGCGCCCTACAAAAGCAACAGATACAATATCCGCTGGTATAACTAATAAAGAACTGGAAATTACTGCTCAATAAAAGGACAATAAAACGAAGAAATGCTTTTTAAATAAGCAGGTTAAAAGCATTATGGGTACTGTTCACATTTATATGACATTATTTTTATAACCCTGTTGCTAAAGAAAGGCTAGGACATTCGCAGAAACTGATACTGTGTTATTTATAGTTCTGAATTAACACCGGGTGGTTATTTGATTAGATTGAGCAAATTTGACTAGTAATTCAAATTGAAAGTTTTAGTCAATCACAAGCAGCATATAGTAAGTCTTACGGAGGGCCCGAACTACTCATCGGTGTTAGTGAGTGGATCAGATCGTTCCGTAATTTATAGATTTGACTTCATGTCAGCATATATTGCAGTCATGCTGGAAATATTAGCTTTTTGTAAATATATGGGATCATCTAGCCAATTCATTAGATAACCTCTTTTTAGTAACGTCGCATTCGTTGTTTTGTAGCATTTTTGCTGCTTTGATTCACAACCATTGGGAGGAACTCTAGATGAATTCCTAATTAACTGTGATGATGGAAATCATCAGTGGATATAACCGAGATATCGCCATTACAAACATCAAGTAAACGTCCTAAACCTAACTTTTAGGATCAGATCATTACTGAGGAGTAAAATGTATGGTATCTATTAAGCACTTTTTAGTGTGTTACTCACACAAACTTTACCACAACCTATTATTGTCTATTATAGATGTCAGAACAAGATGAATATCAGATGGACAGTTTTTGTGTAGACGACGATGACTCCCTTTCATTGAATGAAGAGACTTCTAGACACTTTTCTCCAAAGCCACACAGAAAACGCCTTCGAACAGGTACTCAGATTCAACAGTCTTTCTTCTAATTGTACATAAAGTTTTCACCAAAGAAATTAATTCAAATAGATTATATTTAGCAATTTTAAATCTATAACTAGGTCTTTTATGTGAATATAATAGTGTTAGTCAAACTAGAATAAAATGTGTATATTGTGTACATTTGATAGACTACATCAGTGCACTTGATTTTCCAACTTTTGCTTCAATGATTCCGGCATAGAAGGAGGTGGAGGCCGCGGCAACTGCATTGCTACTTTGAAGCCATCATAAATGAACCATTGTAAGGCTGTTAATGTCCCAATCATGATAATACGAGGTCCAAGCCCACTCCACATACCTTGATTTAGAAATTAAAATATAAATAATGTAGCTTATTAAATAAAAATAATTTATGCGTAGGATATAGTAATTCTACTGGGGTGCTCAGTCCACAGTAAGTGAAACTGAATTCCCATTTGTAACTCAACTAATCGGAAGCCAAACCAACAAAATACAAGGTTTATTCACTACAGAGCAGGTGATTACATTGTTTTCATTATCGACTTAATCCAATAAATCTTGTAGAAACTAGTGCTTGTATTTTGAAGTAAGGAGGGTTGTGTTTAGCACTGCTATGGTTTTAAATGGTCTGAGTCTTTGAACAAATATGCTGGTCAGGACAATTATGAGGAATGTTTCGGGCACGTAATATAGTGAACTTTAAGAGGTTTATCAGGGGCGATCCCTTAAGCAACAAGATATTTTTGTTTTCCAGTAAAATATTTGGTTTGATGGTCAGTTTAATTATCATTATTCTCAACTCAGTAATGATAATTGGCTCTTGTTGATACTGGTAGGGTCAGTGACCGCAAGTTGATTGATTTTAAGAATTTGGCTGTCGTTCCTAATAACGCTTCATATAATTCCGGTTTAAGCAGCTAAATAATGTAACTAACCTTTAAATAAAAAGTGGCTTGAAACCGAGTACGTACCTACATACATGCATGCTCAATAGTTGAGCTAAATTGTATTTGAAAAGGTCGTGAGATATATAAAGGGAAAAATGATATAGTTACGTGCTTACAAAGTCCCTGATGGAAGACCGCAGACTAGTCTTAATCACCAGTTACTTTATTTCGTTTGAAGGAATCTAAAGAACTTACTCAGTCAATATGATACCCAATTCTTGGGGGATTATCATTCAAAACTAATTGAGCAGTGAGTCCTTGAAGTGGAGACATGCTTTAGGTTTGGATATGAATGAACTATTTTTAATTTTCACGAGGATTTAGAGTATAAGCGCATGAGGCTTATGATTAGCTTTCAACAGTCGGAAAATACGGTACCTACGTGTACTACGTAAAGCTGATTATTTTAACTATAGCGTTCGCAAGACGGAACTTGATAATTATTTCCGGATACTATTTAAGTATTCAACAAACAATTCAACCAATTAAAGCCTTTTATAAACAACTGACTACCTAGAATTGATTATTGTTCCCTTCTTTGTGTGAGGTGTTAGTTAAAAACCAATTAGACTTTGCGACTTACTCCTATAAGTACATCTTATTCACTTGATGTCGTTCAATTTCGTTAAAAGACCATTTACTTTTAGTCGCCGTACTATCAGTATAGAAATTAGGCGAAATTCGTTAAAAATATTTCCACAGACCTTAGTAAACCAATTTATACACTCCGTTAATTTATCATAATGAAGCTTATGCAGTGCACAAATGTCCAAAGCGTCAAAATTGACGTCCAATAAATATGAATATCTAAAGAACATTTCGTTGGACAGTGGCCATTTATCTGTTTATACATGAACACTAACTAATTGTGAAACACTGCATATGGGTAGTTACTATTACGAAATTGACTGGGAAAAAGTGAAAGTATCGGACACGGAAGATAAAGAAAACCAGCAAATTTTTGGAAGCCACTTATTAATTGGGAGGCACATATAAGTCGGCTCTATCTATAAACCCCCGACCGTGCTGCTACCTTGACGCGGTGGTCGGGCTTGCCTATCGTGATGACTCAATCGGGCTATACTGGCTGGAACAATCGTTCCTCTAGGTCCTACCATGTCGGTTGAAGAGCGGTGAGACCAAAAGCAGCAAATATAAGGTCCGAGGGCGAAGTCGTACTGCCGGCTGTACAGAGGTGTGACGGCAGTAAGGTGTTTTCTTCGGACAACCAGCATAGCAGTGATGCTACCCCCCCCCCCACAAAGGAATAACGGGGTTAGAAAAGGTCGACCCTAAAAATGCACACCTCACCTTATTCCACAGATTTCCGTCTCTGGCAGTAAGGCCTCAACAAGTAGGAAGCCACAACAACGAAAACCTCTCACAAAAGGCCGTGTGTGACCGGCCTCAAGCAGTTGTACCTTGGGCACAGCGGTCACGCTCCCAGGTCTTTCAGACCAACCCTAACCCATTTTACCTTTCAGGTACATCAAGAAGAACCCTTCCACAGCGTGGGCAACTGGGAAGAGATAACCGCCCTCATACTTTTAACAACATGCATGACCACCACCATTTTAATCAAACTCCTTCTTCTATTCCTAGTATTTATCGTGCCTCAAGCCTAAGTCCTTATCTTCAACTTCCTTCTGTGTCATTAGTGCTAACGATTTCGGCCCACGAAATAACGTCCCGAGCATACTGAGACCACGCTCCAAACTTCACATTGGTACAGTCAATGTACGAACCCTATATCAAATGGGGCAACAAGCCTCCCTAGCTAGGATACTAGAATCCCACGTCATTGATGTATGTTGTGTCTCCGAAACACGTATACAGGATCCTAGTGTGGTCATTCACTTGACGTCACCTAGTCAGAGTGAACAACCTTCGCGATACACTCTTCGTTTATCTGGCGACTCAACAGCAACTTCTTGTGGGCTAGCCGGTGTAGGTATTGCGTTAAGTATGTAAGCAGAACAGGCGATCCTTGATTGGATTTCTGTCGACAGTCACCTATGTGCCGTCCAAGTAAATGGTTCAGTAAGAAGTCGGAAAGATAGGGACACACGCCGTTGTCTTTTCGTTGTTTCTGCCTACGCCCCCACCGACTGCAGCCTGGATGAAGTGAAAGATGAATTTTACAGAAAACCTTCTGAACTACTTCACAGGGCAAAACACTCAGATTTGTTAATCTTGGCTGGTGATTTTAACTCCCAAATAGGTAGCTTGAACCAGTCTAAAAGACATTTAGGTGGACGCTTCAGTGTTCCAGCTCAGGCAGCGGATAACGGCCACCGTCTGCTGCAACTATGCTCAGATAATCGGTTATTTCTAGCCAACACGAACTTTAAGCATAAGGAGCGACATCGTTTAACATGGAGACCTCCTGGCCCTACTCAACGGTGAACTCAAATAGACCATATCGCGATTAGTCACTGTTGGAGAGGCTCGATAGAGGATTGCCGATCTTTTTGGATCACATGTTTAGATTCCAACCACGCTCTAGTGCAAGCACGCACTTACTTGCGTCTTACCGGGCGAAGAAAAACTACCACAGGAAAACCCTTTGAAATTCAGTTTAGTAATGAAACAGACAAGATTAAATTCCAGGAACAACTGAGGAATCACTTAGGCAATTATAAAGATGCGTCCCGACTAGATACTGCTTGGCAAGATGTTTAAGCAGCTGTGGCATCTACAATGATATCTATTAAGGACTTGAATCGACATGTCAAGAAAAATCAGTGGATCTTAATTGCTTCTGTTGATTTAATAGACCCCCGAAGACTTATCCCGTCAGGCTCCGAACATGATGAGGAGCGAAGAGTGACCAGGTATAAACTGACGAAAAGTCTGCGAAACGACCGTGAGCAGTGGTGGGTAACAAAAGCGAAGGAAATGGAAAAGGCAGCGGCGTTAGGTAACACTAGACAACTTTTCAAGTTGATAAAAGAAACCGGGGTTAAAAAATCCAGCGTTAGTGAAACGATTTCCGAAAAAAATGTAACGCTTATTAGCTCTCAGTCTAGACGTTTAGAACGGTGGACTGAACACTTCGAGGAGCAGTTTAGTTGGCCTTCAGCTACTCTAAAACTTCCCACTATTTCGAAACAGCCAGAATGGAAAGTCGACTTAGGTCCCCCGACTCTTATCAAAGTCGAAAAAGCTATAGCCAATATAAGGCGAGGCAAAGCAGCAGGTCCAGACGCATTATCCCCAGAAGTGTTTAAGGATGGTGGTCCCACTTTGACAACCAGGCCGACTGATATTTTGGCTAAGGTTTTGGAACTTAACATAATTCCGTCTGACTGGTGTCGATCGTTAATCGTCCCAGTATATAAGAAAAGGTCAAAATCGTCCTGTAATAACCATAGAGGAATTAGTTTGACTAATATTTTGTCTAAAATACTAGCTTCTATAATTATCAGACACTTAACTGCAACTCGTGATCTACAAATACGAGAAAATCAGGCTGGCTTCAGACCTGGTCGCGGTTGTATAGACCAGATATTTACAATTCGTCAGGTTTTAGAACACCGACATACTTTTCGGCGGCCGACAATAGTGGTTTTCCTTGACTTGAAAGCGGCATTTGACTCTGTAGACCGTGAAGTTCTATGGCAGTGTCTTTCATTGAAAGGTGTGCCCCAAAAGTACATAAAACTTGTTTAGGCTCTCTACTCGAACACTATTAATTATGTCAGAGTATGTGGCGAACTGTCATCGGAACTTGTAACATTAAGTGGTATCCATCAAGGTTGCTCACTTTCCCCATTTTTGTTAAATTTTATAGTTGACATACTTTTGGAAATCACACTTTCATCGTCTGACTTTTCAGGAATTGATCTCTTACCAGGTGATCCACTTATTGGCTTAGACTATACTGACGATATAGTCCTGTTTGGCGAAGACGCTGGTAAAATGCAGAGTCTCTTAACAGCAATAAGCTCGAATGCAAGCATGTTTGGAATGAGTTTCTCCAACCTCCTCTAAATGCAAACTATTGCTCCAGGACTGGTTTTCGTCAATATCTGAACTAAAGATAGGGAGTGAAGTAGTTGAGCACGTCGACCACTTCACTTATCTTGGAAGTCTGATTAGCCCTAATGGGTTACTCTCTGACGAAATCTCAGTACGAATTCAAGAAGCTTGATTGGCTTTTGCCAACTTACGTCACCTATGGCGTAGACGAGATAATCGTCTCTCAACGCAACAATTCTCTCTGTCTTACTGTATGGGTGTGAGACGTGGCCATTAAGGGTAGATGACATTCAAAAGTTATTAGTTTTTGACCATCGATGTCCACGAAACATCGCTCGCGTTAGCTGGGATCACCGAGTAAGTAATAACGAGGTTAGACGACGGGTGTTAGGCAAATGTGGTAAATCAGTCGATGAGGTTGTGAATCTTCATCGACTGAGGTGGTTGGGACATGTGTTGCGTATGCCCAACCACCGTCTTCCTCGACGCGCAATGCTGGCTGATATAGGAATAGGATGGAAGAGAGTTAAGGGTGGCCAAACTAAAACATGGCATCAGTCCATGAAGTCACTGACTTCCGGTTTGAGTCGTGTCGGTAGCTGCAGACTACCTGGATGGGGTTCTTGCGATTACCATAACCAGTGGCTAGAAACACTGAGTGGCATGGCCCAGAATCGGTCACAATAGCGCAGATGCATCCACTCATTGTCTTCCCTTAGACCATGAGCTTTAAATTATTCCATAACTTTGTTTCTACGTTTCCTGAACCATATTCTATACGTTTACACTCCTTGTTATTATTATTATTATATTTTATTGAAGTAACTTCTACTAATGGTAGTGGCGTTAGTCTTGCGGTGCCACGGAGGTATGGCAACTTGAACCGATGCACACATGTGCCAGGTTCTATGTTGATTATACATACATACATACATCTATAAACCAATAGCAAAGGACTGACAAATGAAAAGTCTGAAAGAGGAAAATCAAAATAAATGTACATACCAAGGCAACATGACTCTGGACAACCACCAATAAATACAAGGTCGACAGAATAGATTTTCAACCAAATCTGGATTTATTTTAAGGGCTTATTACACTTTAACGTGTGTTGATGACATGGATAAGTCAACGAAAGCTTCATGACCAAACCGCCCAGTTCACAGGACAGATTGTGCCAACTACCTAGTAGTATACACCAGAAAATAACTCCACTGGCAAGTCCTCAAACAAGAACTATTTGAGAGGAATTTTACATTTTGTGTACAGACTCAGTGCAACCAGTATTTTGGTTGCACTTTTAGGTGTGCGACTACGTGATTTATTTGAAAGAGTGCATAATTTGACTATGATCTATAGCGATTCATGACAGTCTCTGTCCTGAGTAACAACTACTCATTACTTTAAGTGATATTCTTCGAAAAACACCTTATATTCAACTCGAATTAGCATAAAATTGTTTGCATTCGTTCATTGTAGCACTAAATATATACGTCAATTTTGTTGTACGGGCAGAGAATGTGTATATATACAACTCATTTGAACTACGTCAGAGGTTACTGTTAGGAGTGAGAAAATTGAGTTGAACACCCAAACGAATTATAACTACGTTAAAGTTAAAGACCACTACTGGAAAATAGAGAATTGTCACTTACAAAATATCACACGTGAGTTAGCTATACAACAACAGAATACAAGAGGGGAGCGTAAAGTAAAGGTGTTTAGAAAAGAATAATAGAATTTAAGACCTAGATGGAGGTAAAGAGTGAATACACTTGCATCACTGTGACTGATTCTGAGCCATGTCACTGTCTCCAGCGATTCATTGCGATTATCATGCGGACCCCAAGCAGATAATCAGCATCTACCAACATGGCTTAGACCAACAGTCAAAGACTTAATGGACTGATGCCATGTTTTGGCATTCTACTTCAACCCTAACCAACATCGAGCAATGAAGCAGGTGGAGGTAGGGCATGCGTAACACATGCCCCAACTATCTCAATCGATGAAGGTTAATGACCTCTTCGACTGATTTGCCATATTTCCCAGGAACCCTTTATCTAACCCCAATATTACTTATTCGACTATTCCATGATATACGAGCGATGCTACGAAGATTCCTGTGGTCAAATAACTGAAAACGACTCCCACACTACGTTAAATTGAATCAAAGCACGCATAACGTGTCTTGATAAATTTAGCGAGCTTACCCATTAATCCCAAATTTTTTGCAACTTCTACCAAGCGCGCATTCGGATCTTTATTTAATTTTGACACAATTGTGTCAGGAGGATGAGACACAATAGCGCAAAACACACCAGCTAAAGAAATAAGTGACTGATGAATGAACCATACCGATGTAACCCGCTGCAAATGTAACGACTAACTGTTCCCCTTTTGAACATTGTTCGCGTGGTTTCGGCACAACATGTTTATAAAGTGCTTCTACTGTCCGTTCAAAACAAGCAAACTTCATCATTGTGTACGGAATCTGTCGTCCCCACAAAGGAGGAAGACCCTTATAGAATCCAACGAGGCCTTCGTTTTTGTACATTTTTGGTACACCTTCTCTGAGCGTGTTAGCCCAACCAGGCATTGTTTGTATACGTACTTTCACAGCTTCCATAGGACAAAGCATAATGTCTGCAAAAAACTCTGCACTAGCACTGGCTGCAAGATACACAGATGTTCTCCATAAGTATGCGTTTTCCTGCACATATTTTTATACGTACACATTAACTTACTTCAGACAGGAAGCCATTGTAAATATGTTTGAACACCTCATAGAATCCAAACTTTCCTAGTCCTTGAAGAGAATACCCAAAGAAAGTGGGTGCCCAACCCTTTCCAAGGCCTCGTATGCCCTCTTCAGCAACAGTTATTTTAAATCCATTCGTAATGTTTTTATATTTAGCTCGATCGACTTGCAGACGACACTTCACCAAATCCAAAGGAACAACGCCAGTGTGAGTAAGGCCACAACTGAGAACTCCACCGAGACCACAGAGGGCGTAGTACTTCGGTGTACCATATTCACAACTGGTTTTATTCGACATGAAAATCCCTAACAAAACAAATCTCCCGCACAGCCGTGGGATTGTATTAGGCGCCCTGTGAGGATTATTTATGTAGGATAACAGTGACGTACATCCTTTGCAACAAAACAAGTATAAAATCTACAATGCCTCTATAAACACATGTTTTCCGGTAACAGAAGCAAGCTGTTACACTATCTTAATTGGTTACGTAACAACCTGAAGAACTTACAGAGCTCCCCAACGGAAAGTATTTCCGATTACATTTATCACTGAGTCTTTTCATACACCGCTTTAAACAACAACATTATCCTGTGGCTAGATTGCATTAAATAGAGCAATATGGTTATCATTCGCCTACTATTAGAAGTTGGCAACGAAGCTATTAGTATGTACGTAATGTATATCTCAGAAATACTTCTTATTCTAAAACTCGTCAAGTATGTGAAACCAACCACTTAGCCTCTCACTACTACTTCCGTTTATTTAAATCAGGATGGCAGTAAACCTTTACATATAAGTTCAAGCGTGCACCAATATAGATAATTAGATGTAGCATGTTACTCGTAAACACTTCTAATTCCTAATTCTACGCTTTGTGAATAAATGGAAGTATACACTGAAGTGCACTAGGTATATGACCAAGTTACTTTGTCGTATTACCAGAGCAACTTCTAACGATTGAACCCATTCTTACGGATGAGAATAAGTCAAGACAATGACGGATGGAAGATAAGTTATATTTGATCGTAAATAGAGTGTCAGTGGGATATCAGCATCTAGTCTGGCAAACTAGAGAGAGAGTTGATACCCACGGTGAGTCGTGACGTGATTTGGTGGTAATGCGTGACCGAGTGCCTTCAGCTAGCCGTGTCTGCTTAAAAAACATGGTCAGCATCAATGCTGAGATCCTATGCAACTGTTTATGTGGGGGATTATTTACCGCCACAACACTAAAGTGCCACATGAAGTTTTTGTATAGTTGTATTAAAATGCTAATTATAAAAGATTCAGACTATAAACTTAAACACTATCTTCGTTTTAATATATAAGTGAGGAACACCGAATTGCTATGATGAACCTATTTTATTTTCAAATCGAATTCTTCAACGCACACCATTCATTCATTGTGGGCCATTTTCTTGCATTATTTAAATTCGAAAAGATTGAATGGATATTTTATGTTAGCTAATCAATGTCATATTAGAAATCACTAGATGACCTAATTACAGTTAAAATAGTCAGGTGACGAAGATGTCTAATACAACTGGAAACTAAACGAACGCCACAACATCAAAAAATATACAGAAAGACAACAACAGGCGTCACACTGGTCACAGAAGAACACTAAAAAAATATTTATGATGAGTTATTTATTCACGATATTAACTCTGTTAAAACCCTGTTTAAAACAAGCCATATCATTCTGATCATGCCTGCAAACTGATATGCTCTCATGTACAAATTGCTACTTGATAATAAACTATTATTAATATTACTGAATATAATGTATATGTGCATTTTAGCGTAATAATTCGCGAATGAACAATTTGTAGTTTTGGGTAGGGTTTTGATTTACATATTATTATTATTGCAGGGTCTCTTCTTCTGAAATGTGCTTTTAAATTTTTCTTTGGTCAGTTAGCATATTAGATTACTCTTAATTCCATCTTTAAGTCATTCTTTCAATTGTTTCGCGATTTAGCATTATCAGTGCTCATCGCTATCCATGTCCACAGTGTGTGGCGCTCCCACTTGCATTCACTTTCGTTCAGGTTTTTATTAGGGGTCATAGTAACAATAAAGCCCATGCTTTTCGAGATGATAATCTCAGTTTCTTGTAAGTTAGCCCATTTGTATCGGGGATTAACAAAGTCATTCAATTTGCGTAAGATGTTCGGATTCATGAACTACTGGCAATTCTAGGCAACCAACTAAATTAAACCTACTTATTAGGCCTAGGCTCCTCAGAAGAACAATATATCCTAGTTAAGAGTAAGCAGAAAAGACGAATTAGCTGTTTACTATAGAGAGTGTATTCTCTGCACGCTGTCAAACAAGTTTAATTGTTTTAATTAAAACCATCCCAAGTATGTCCATCGTCCGACCATAAATAGAAAGTGTCCTAGATGCATGACACTTGCTAAAACTAATAGTGGATTGATCTTTTGATGTACTCATCCTAATGGTGATTTATACCATTCGATTTCTCCGGTCATCAACTTGTAAGGTCAGTAAAATCGCTGGCATCATCCTCTTCATCCACACCTGTAGGATGAAGCTGATCAATAAACCCTAGGTTGTCAAAAGAGGAGAGATCAGTACTGATGGTAGTGAAGGCTGGATAGCAATGTGAATCTATGAAATAGGTTCATGCAAAAATTGAATTACAAAATTTCCTCATATCCGCGTTTTTGTTGCCATCTCAAGTATACCATTGTGGCAGGTATTATATTATCCTTGTTAGAAATCCTCGTCATAGTGGATAATGTGGGCCAGGCTGAAGTAGTCGTTGTCATGCATAACTTCAACTTGTTTTTAAGCTGGTTGAGTAGCTGAACCACTCCACTGAACATACAACAAGAAGTAGACTAGTGGTAGACTATTTAAAGAAGGCTCGTAAGCTCGTTGGATAGACAATCATTCATACTCCCATAGACTCCCTGGTTGCTGTTGTATAGACTCATCAGGTTAGCACTACATTGCATTAAAATGTTGCAGATAGTAAATAGATTTGGACACCAAGAGAATAAAGTAACTCGTTGTTTCGGACTACTGTTTCACAACAAAGGAACTTTTGACTTTATTATTTTGCTAGTAAGTTGTGCCGATGGTTGGTTGTTAGCGCTTACTCTTCAGTGTACTTAGTTAAATCACTCTTCTGGATGCGCAAAAATAAAGTCAATTATGAGGTGTTTGTCTTGAGCCGTGGTATTGTACTCGGTATACTCTGAGCCATTAAGGTTTTGCGTGGAGATGACAAAATTGTGAATTGTATTTTTAAAGAATCGTCCTGGTGATATCAAAGAAATCATTCAAAGCATCATACATTGCTTGTAAGTTTACTAAACATTTACGAAACAAAAACGTCGTATATAGATAACATAAATTGCGAAGCAAAAAGTACACAAGGCGATGCTCCTTCAATTTTCGGAAGTTCTATATTAATAAAATTAACTGGCAAAGATATTTTATATTGGGCGATTAGTTACACTATATTAAGTGCCCAAAATGCATAGCAAACCTCTGACTAAGAGAAAAATGGAACAAACTTGTTGTGAGGGTGTTAGTTCATTCAGGAGTATATTCCAAAATCACTAGAGGAAGTAAAAAGTGTTCTATAAGGTTGTGGTGGTTGTTGAAACGGGATATACTGGTTCCAAGGTCTTTCTCCGTGTTAAGCTGAAATTGTATATACATCACGTTCTTTTGATATGTGGATGCGGAGTATTTATAACATCATGTTTTACAGCCCGCAACTAGTAAGAGAATGTCTAAGGGTGGGATTCAAAGTTTGCCGCTCCTTGTTTTCTATAAGCACTATGCTTCTTATTCAGTCAAGTTAAAGGATGAAAGTGCTTCACAGGTCTAAGTAAGAAAAACGGTGCTTCAATGTAAGGTGAAATCTTCGGCATTTTTGTTAATAATTGCCGGATAAAGAAAGAAGGATACCTGGTCTAACAACTGGTGAGACTGAACGAATTTCTTTTATTCCGAAAGTTTTATTTAATTTTATAAGCACTTTCCGATAACTGGAGCGGAGCCGAAGATACTCATCTGTTTATCTTGCATGCCATTGACTAATCATGACAATGTCGAACTGATCCCAAACGAAATACCGGCAATTTCACCTGTAGGTTATCCAATACCGAACGTGGTGACAAAGGAGATTTGAAATCCATCTCCTTTTTTACTGAACTCGATACAAAATCGACAATGCAGTCTAGACACCCAGAATTTGATAAGAGTGACCGTAAATTGTGGCTTTCTTATCTTCAGCACTTTTTTGACAAGCATAAAAAAATCCAGGAGAATGTCCTGTATCGAGATCTGTTTTATATCAAGCCCATTTACGGAGAATGTTCGATGTTTGTCTGCATTTTTGGACATCTGAGTCCAATTCATAGGAGACAATTAGATAGGAAACAGTTGGTCGTTTATCTTTGCCAGACATTCAGAAAGTGCAAAGACTTTTTTGGAGAGAGATTTTAGCTGATAAATCGCTGTAGCGACCGTCAAACCATCTGCAAATTTTGGTCAGTGACAACACAGTGTAAGAGTCAATCCTCGAAGAACGGTTGATATAAGCTTTCTCAAGTTATATCGACCACTGTTTAAACACATGATCTAGACACCTTTATTCTACACTTAGCCAGAATCGCAGGTGGAATTATAAAGAGATGGCTGTCGGAAGGGACATTCACCGTCCACTTTACAAAAAGCGGTAAGATAGCTAGCAGCCCATCCATAATGTATCTCATGGCTGATTGCAAAAGTCTCATAGAGATCATTACACAAGTGCATCTAGAGGATGGGCCACAGAATAGGTCGCTTCAATAATCAAGATAGAGCAGTAGTTCACAGCAACCCGGAAAATGTTACCAGTGTTACTGACTGTTTGGTGCTCACTCAACCAGATGTATGCTACCGTGAGCTTGGCCTAATAAGATACCCCAGAATATGAGAAACTAGCGGCCTTTTCGCAGATTATCATTATTGCATTCGAAAATTTCGTAAAAACTCGCTACAGTTTACGAGCATGATCATAATGATACAGAATGGTTAACTCTTACACAGGTGGAGATAAATTTAGTGGAGCTGATTGAGTGCGTAATAACGAGATTTACAATATACAAGACACAGGTGTAGGGGAATGACGTAGGGGTATGTAGTGGTTCGCCACCAGCTTGAAGGTATTTCGTAAACTTAAATGTTCAGGGGTACGCAAGTATTAAATAACTACCAAAGAAATCGTTAGATTAAAATAAGAAATACCAGGTGTGTGCAACCAGGATAGCCAGATAATCGAAAGTTATTTGTGTGTTTCAGTGCAAATAAGGTTTTGTATAGACATTGTCTCGTAAAAGAGCGGCGGAAACCAAGGGCATCACATCAAGATACCATAAACAGACTGTGAATGGGCGCTTGTCTTTTGTGTATCGATGCTTGGTGCTGATGTTAATACGATACAACAATTGAGGGTCAAAAAATAAAGAAGAAAGAAACAAGTGATAGAGTGCGAGGACATAAATGATCAGTAATGTATAACCGTTTACAGTGAATGAGTAGCGTTAAATGAAGCCTATTTGCTTTCTTCTAAAAGAAACGTCTATTGACAACGAAGATAACTAAGTTAGATTGCAAGATGGAGAGCACAGAGAAGCAAAGCTTCACAAGGGGTATATTTGGAAAGTAAACTGTAGTGAGTACTTACGAGAATATGACAGGTGAGTTACCACATAATCAAATTAGACTGTAGTAAATAGACGTCCGGAGTCAAATAATAATAATGATAGATTTATTCTCAAGTAGCTTTTTGTGCATGAAAGCATACCAGTTTACAGGCATGATCAGAATCATATAGGTTTATCTACATACAAGGATTTTAAGAGAGTCACTAACAGGGGATTCAAACTATGTGAAGGTATTAAGTGAAAGCAGGTTCGGTGACATCGAAGTCCACGGTACTAGGGTGTCAGAAGTAGGTGTTGTAGTATAGTGCACTCCTGAAAGACAACCGCGCGGTTTACGTCGCTGGTGCTAGGATTCTAAGAGACTGTTGGGGGCAAAGTGGATGGACCACACAGCGTATCCAGATACGGGATAAAGACAACAATATTTGGATCTTGAATAAGGGCGCCAACCGAGCACATATATGGGGGGTATTCTTCTGTAGTAGTGGAACCTGTGGGTTGATTTTGAACGCTAAGTTATTGATGCGTTAGGTACGTTGTTTCCCAGCATTAGGAGTAAGTTGCTGTAAAGGAGACTCACTCCTTACGAGAGCAGTTCATAAACTCGGGAAGGAGGTGATATAAAAGAATATACAAAATGGAAACAAATTAAAGTTGACTAGTAATCGTAAAACAACTAGTTTTAAACCATAATCAGTTTTTCCGTTATTTTTCCGAAAGTGTTTAAAGATTTAGGAACTTAATGTGTTATTACTGATGAAATGGAGGTTAAGTGACCAGTCGTTGGATCAAATCTTGACGAATTTCACACGATACACTCTTTACTGGGTCCTGGAGACTACTTTGGTGGTAGGGCCTACGCAACAGCTTTTAATGGAAAGTAACTTAATGACAAATACTTTTTCAGATCACACGCCGCGGTTCAGTTCAGGTATGACGGTACTGCTCACCGGGTGTATTAACGTTTGTTTGCTTCTGAAGACGGTAATCTGATTCCGGCACTTTGTTGGCCTACTAAAGATATAAGCCACTTGCTAAATTTTATGTGAGTAGTCCCGAAAGAATCTAGTGATTTCCTGTTTTTAATCAGACAACACCAGCAACATACCACTATTTGAGTAGTAAGCATAGTCAACATTGTTGGATTTAGCAAATTCTTGTGGCAAAGGAGTATTTAAAAAGCTAATCATCAAATTAGTCCTTGATCTCGATCAGGTCCTACAAATTTTATTATTACGTGAAACATGAATAGCCCATTCTATATGACGAGGCAGTCATACTCACATTTTGGTCACTGTTGACTCAATTGTTGCTTCATTTCATTCTTCGTCTTTACCTGTATACGTTTGAAACTGAAGGAAGTGTTGTACGTTTAAATAAATGGTCATGTTAGTATTTGACAGCGGTGTTGATCGTATTAGTTTAAAGTGACGCAATCAGTAGAAGTCATCTGGCTACTTGACACCATCAGGCTACAAAATGACAAAATTTGAAGGCATCTCTTCCACCTTCAAGATAGCTGATATAGACGTTAATTAGTCAATATTCTTTATGAGATTAAATAAATATCACACTCCACCCACCACTGTGTTTTGCCTTCTTACTATGTGGGTTCATTTATGAAAAGCGAGAGGAACTAACGCCACGTTAAACTGGGTTGACTCTAAGGTAATTCTGCAGTGTGGACAAAATCCTCAACCCTACACGCCTTTTGGTTTTTTATCCGAAATTCTAGATAAACATTATGTTATCTGAAGACGACGCGTAATGGATTGTACTAATGATGAAAAAGTAATCAGTCGATTTCATGTAAGGAAGCGTGAGGTGATAAGCCAGAGGCAATGGAATGGAACACCACACCATCATTGCATACAGGCTTCAAATAAATGAATTTTACGTCATGCATAAATGCATGCCGCTCAGTAATTGTTCCCTTCCAAACATTTTACACTTTAAAGCGATCTAATTTGGCTTGTTAGTCACATGTTTACTGCCTAGCATCACCTGGCCATGTGTTGGACTGCAGGCAAGCTGGCTTAACAGTACTGTACTGCGGCGATAACCATCAGATTTATGTATTCGGTATACTGACTGTTGTGTATTGGTTTAATGACATCCAATTAGGGCAGCTGACCATTTATCTTTTGTGTGAAGAGTTCTGCCAGCTATGTGAACTACTGTGTACCGAATACTACTTCGAACAGTTACATTGTAAACACGATATCCTATTGCCAGACCTTCCTGGGGGGGGAGTAGTTTTTATCAGTTACGTTACGTTGTGGATTGGCCGAGTTCCTGTAGGCTAATTGAATGTGTTCATTTATCGACGCAGGTTGCCTTTGGTATGCTGCAGTGGGTTGTACTGGAGCTATAGTTTAGTTATGATCTTCTAATACGTGCTTTAGGACACGTCTACAGTATGCTAAGTTTATCACTTAATCATGGCTCTTTGACTTAGTCTATGGTTTATACTGGGGGCGCGTCCCATACAGGAACAAGTAAAATGATACTTGACCCTGGCCTTCTATCAGACGCGGCTACTCGTTGAGCTTCAACATGCCACCAAATGTAGGAGAAATACCAACAAGTATTCTCTTGGTAAGTTCGAGGGAACAGAGACTGGTCTAACTCCGAAGTATGCTGTTATTTGGTTGCAAGGGAATGTAGTGTTTGGGTTTACCACCCTACTCCTAGTCCGGAATTGAGTTCGGCTTCCTGTCCTAGTCCATATATTGCAAAAGGACCGCAAGATTAGAGCCTAAGTATGACAGTTGTTCTGTCAGCTGGACTCTGGGTTGTTTGTGAATAATAAAAACATGATTAATAATTTATTTCCTGAAATCAGGAGCAGGCCATTTTTACAGGCAAGATAAACTTTTACCCTTTGAAGACTATAATAAGGCACTGTGAATACTAAAATAGAAGTTTGGTAAACCATTTATTATAGGAAAAAGGTGTTTGAAGCACAAGAAGGCGATAACTGACATAAAAGGGACAAATGCTCGTGAGAAGGACTCCCTTACATAACTTAATGGTAGTTAAAAACATCATGACTTCACTTGAAAATGGTGACTTGATATAAGCGAAACCATTTGTTATGTAGCGCCAAATAATCCCCAAAATAAATAGTTGCATAGGCTGTGGACGTTGACCCTGACCATGTTTGTTTTAGTGGACACGACTAGTTGAAGGCGCTCAGTCATGCATCATCACCAGATCACGACATGACACACCTTGGGAAACATATCACTCTCTAGCTTGCTTGCATAGATGTTACTATCCCATCGACGCTCTATTTGTGATCAAACACAGCTTCTCTTCCATTCTTCGTTGCCTTCTGATTTATTCACATTCGTAAGAGCCGGTCCAATCTTTAGAAGTTGCTCTGGTTATATGACAAAAGCAACTTGGTCACATACCGGATGCACATCAAATTTGATAGTCTGGGAGCAGATTCACGTGAAAGTGATCTATAGGATTCTAACTTGAGGATTTTCTTATTAAATTATTCGGCCAGGTTTTACATTTAATTATAAAGTGTAGGTAAAACACTAGCATTATGGTTATTATATCCAAATTACCAATATGACAAATTACATATTACTTGTCTGTCTTAAATATAATAAAGTACTAGTTTTCAAAACTTTGTATCACTACTTGAGAACCTGATTAACAGCTAATGACCATACCTAAACAATCAAATCAGTAAATAGCGAATTTTTATAACAGCTATTAAACAGAAGCCGAGTCAAACATTCATTAATTTTTATGAACTCAGGGTATCGAGTTTATTTGCTTTTTTATTACTCATTGTTTTTAAATATATATCAAAAAAATGGGACAAATTTTAATTACAAATTTCATTTAGTCCTAGTTTTGGCTGTGCAAATATATATAAATTGAAACTTGTTCTAGCTCATCACAGCAAAGGCTAATCGCTGAAGGTCGTTTGGTAGTCAATTCTGCCAAGCTTCAGTGGCACGTTTGAATGATTATTGGTAGGCTACTTTGAGGCAAGTTTACTTGATAATGGAATAACGTCTGTGAAATATAGGCTTCGTTTACTAATAGTAAGCAAAAATAAGGAAAAATTAAAGTTTGTATATTAAATTTACATGATCAATGGACCACTTTATTCAAGTTATGCAACGTACTCTCCAAAATAATTATAATTTTCGATATGGAAGAACTACAATATAGGGACGAACTAATGAAATTAAGACTATCTTAAGGTCATTGCTCACAGTTTGGTTGACAATGCTGATGTTATCGTTAGCAATTTACAGGATAAAGATTTACTGCGAAGAACATATTAATCTGAGTGTGGGGCGTGTATGCCCTGGAAGAAATGCTAAGAGAAGAGTGACAAACTAATATTCCGATATCAATGGTCGCCTAGCAACTTTCAAGGTCGTCCCTATATTATAGTCCTGACCCCGATATTGTTTCAGTAAGATTATGAGATCTTAAAATTGTTTCTCAAATTTCATTGACCTAGGGTTCAGTAATTAACCAATAGCTATTGGTAATTACGGAACCCTTTTCAGTACCTTTTTATCACACTACAGTTAGGACTCGCATACAATGTCCCAGTTGGGCTATTGCTTGTTTCAACATTCAATTTTGGGGAATATAGACAATCTTTAAGAAAATGTAATATTTAAGCGCCTTCTTCCGTATCCGTCTGAAAAAAAGTGACTTTTTTGACATTAAGATCTAAATAATGATCTAAACAGTATCTTTATTCATAGAATAACTTATGATTCATAAGCAAGCGAACTAAACCATACTTCACTACGTCATATCCATCGACCGATGCACATTCTTGCGTCTAATTGTATCGTGTAGAGTTGAACCGAGAATCAACGTGTATCGTTACTTCTTATCTGGAATAATTGTCGACCTATTATTAACTGTTGGTTTCACGGCTTTTTTGATTGCTTTTGAAGATATTTGAAGGCGGGAAGTAAATTTTTTACCCAACATATTTTTGTTGCACCTGTACCCACATTCCTGAAGTGTTCTTCTAATCACATCTCGTGAGTAAATCGCATTTAGATATCGTTCTTATTATTAAAGACAGTAAGGTAAATAAATATTATATTATATTAACTTTTTACTGTGATTGTACTCATTAAACTAAATGATCATTTCTCCTCTTAAGACTTGTCTCTAAACGTATCTAGAAGTGAATTTGACTTTAAGCTGCTTATGATTGCGATGGGGTATACCTTAGTGGAGCGTTTATCCAGACCCACACATCTCGGTTTTAACGAAAATTTTTCTTCCTTACTGGACTTCGTATTCACTCATAAGAATGAAGATATTTCTTGTCTTGGAGTTATGCCACCACTCACGAATAGCGATCATATAGTTTTACTATTCAGTTTTAGAACCTACAGCATCGTCAATGATAGAACCCACCCTCATCCAAATGTTTGGTGGACAAATATCTCAGCCATTAAGGTATGTACTAAGTCCGTGAACTGGTTGTTTTTTTGATACTCACTCTTCCATAGAAGAAGCTTAGCTTCGATTTAAAATCGCATCTCCGTAACTTAACATTTTCATATCATGAGCAGTCCCATGTAGTCCTGTTAACCGCCCACCAAAGATAAAAAAGGGGTTAAGAAATTTTTGAGACGGAGAAAACGATTTTGGCAGCTGCTTATTTTCACCGGTCTCAAACAGTTCGTATATAGCTACTGTAAGACAAGAAACGCATACACGATGTTGATAACTAAACCCAGAAAGTTTTGCGAGAACCAACTAGTTCATGACTCTGAATAGTCTAAAAGGATTGTTCCCGTATATTAAGAGACAAACCCAGATAAATGTTGTTTTCTCAGTTCTAATTTGGGAGTATCCATCCGACATGGCGAACAATGATATCGACAATGCTGTAGTTTTGTCGTAGCGTTTTGTCAAAGTGTTTTTTACGACTGATAGTGATAAATTGTTTACTAGCCGCAAAAATGTGATGCCAATGATGAATCTGACGTCCATTAAAAAATAAGTATTACGACTCTTCTAACTCCCTAAACCGGATAAATCTAGTGGTCCGGATAATATTCACCTTTAGATATTGAAAGCTTTAGCGAATGTAGTTGCTGTACAAATAACGGTGCTGTTCGATATATCCATGAGGCAGTCAAAACTTCCAAGAGATTGAAAAGAGGCTATAATCAGTCCGGTGCAAAAAGATGAAGATAGGTATCTGACCAATAACTGTCGACCGGCTAGCCTTACCAGTATAGCCATTGAATTAATAAAAAAATCATTTGGGGTGTCATTCTCATAAGGATCTTTGATGGAGACTAAGGATTCATAATTGATTGTAAAGTTAGAGATCAGATTATGGATTTCCTGAGTAATAGGAGGCAACGTGCAAGACTAAACTAAGTTCAAATCATTTACGTTTAAAGTTTCGTTTCTTGTATCGAGTTCTAATTGCTGAAATTCTCTACTGTCAGACGTAGCGTCTGCACCTTCAGTTGGTACGTTCATAGTGAGATTGAATTTTCACACTGCTGCAGTTTGCAAAGATGAACAAAAGTCAGTGGCCTCCTATCCGTATCCCTGAAGAAATGAGCGGCGTAGCGAAAGCAATTTACTGTCTGTATTAAATAATATAATGACCCGATATTAATTAACGTAACATTTTCCTCACGGTGCTGCTATTCTAAGCATATTATCAACTACTTTCGGTCCTACTATGGAATTAGATTTACGTACATAATAAATCTTAAACGTACAAATATCCAAGAAAGCATAACCCTTGCAATAATCCGGAGAAAATTATTAAGTTTCAGCCATCTCATTTTACTACTAAAAGTTATATCAGAAATTTTATCCACTTACCTACTTAAACCGCAAAGTAGTATCGCCTGCCCCATCACAAAAGACATATCTCACTGTAGAGTGTATTAATCTACAAATATTCACAAGGATGCTGTTATGAGCAGTCTTGATCATCATAGTAATGTAACTACTGACTATGTTGTATAAACAAATCTTACGACCATTCACAGATGTGATGATTTGTGTTACAATATTATGAGCCTTTGTAGACTAAGGCCCTATATATTAATTTTATCATACACCGTGGTTGTACTGAAAAGCCACATCTTGCAGTGTAAATATTTATATTTATCAAGCTCAAACAATTTGCCAGTCTTATTTTCTAAGTAGTTTCGTGGTTTTTTGTAGAAAATGAATAAATTTACTGCATTATATGATTATACTTGTCAGCGTGTTTCACAATCTATTAAAGAAGCTCTGAGACCATTTGACGGTATTGATACAGTTGCTACACATGGCGGATACGACCCAATTCATTTGGAAGAAATGGGCTGTCCCGTTGTACCACCAATAACTTTATCTACCACCTTCCAACAACTTTCTCCTGGGATTGCAAAAGTAATCAATATTTTATCATGTCAAGTTTTTTTAGTATGACTATTCTAGATCTGGAAATTTCTCTCGAGAGTGTTTGGAAAAGTGCATAGCATCTCTGGAAGACGGTGATGACTGCTCTGTCTTTAGCTCTGGTCTTGCAGCCCTAGCAGCTCTTGTTCAGCTCTTGTCATATGGTGACCATATTATCGCGTTTGATGATCTGTATGGAGGTTTGTTGTTCTAACACTGATATCTGGTAATATTTTTCAAATATGTTATGACTTATGTATCTTGAAACACGATAATAAATTGCTCCTGGAATTTACCATCCATTTAATCAAGCCGTTAATGTCTAGGGTATTACCCTCATACACCCTCAAGTACTTTAAAGCTGCTCATATAATTTTAGGATGGTGGAAAATTGTAGCTCTATAGAGTGAATTTGTATCTGCTGTGTTCTTCGGGCTTGATTAATTTGTCGTAGAGCCTTCCTTGTCTAAACAATATCGTCGGCACATGCTTCAAAAAGGTGGGCATCAAAATGCAGCATAGTTGACCAACAACTTGTTGTCCATGGCTTGGTCACTACTGTTTGCCTTCTTATTTTGACTAGTTTTACTCCTTTCTGGACATCCATCGAAATTTCGTGGAAAGAAAACTAGTGAATTTTTAAAGGCTTGTCATTTTGGTAAGGACTCGCTTAACGGACATATCGGAATTGACCAAATCCTTCAAGCAATAAGGAAATGATAAACAATAAAAGATCAGATGTCCGTTTAGGAAAGAAAACAATCAGAATATGAATGCAAACAGCGGTGACAAAGTTATTGACACCAACCAGTTGTGATCTAAACTAAAAGGACAAGATCAATTATACTAATGTTCTAACAGCTAACCTTACTGAAATATTTGCTGATAATGTTGTCTATGTAGATAACTAAGGCTCCATGACAAAATAATCCAACTCAGGGAACACAACACCATCAAGCATAGTGTCTTTGATAGATTTTGTAGAGTTAAGGATAACAGCAGATTAAATTCGTGGATCCAATATTGCAAAGCTGATACATCATCATAAATAACACAGCTTAGTAATTAGACACTCATATCTATTGACTGTTAAAATATTGTTACGCAAACCTAAAAAACATTACGTAGGAGTTTTATGGGTCTCAAATCTACAGAATACTAGCAAAAATTACTGCCTACGAGATCCATAAGTCTCAGCGTCAAACTAATTTACGGACAATTTGCTTCAATAATTACGGTTTGTCAACTTTTACTTTGTCATTTATTGCAGTTTTGTGAAGAAATCACTCATTAAGTATCATTATTTTATCTTAGGTTGACAATATAGCTGGATTAAGATCATCTTTAAAGTCACACGTTTGGCAAATTAGACGCTTAGTCAACCGCATGAATTAGATAATTCATTATATTTTCACCAAAATTAATAGGACATTCCACTTACTTCTACCTATACTACTTAGGCCATTCATCCTTAACTAGCTAGTTTTGGGGGTTGAATTTCAGCGTTTTATCAGCATTTCTCTAATCTGAGTTTAAATATGGATTGTTGTTTTGTTACTTTTTGAAGACAAATCTTACTACTCAGTTACTCCTAAATAAGGCTAATTTTCAAACATAATATTTGATAACATCAGTTCTATGTGATAAATTACATTAAAAACATGTTGACGGAACGTTATTCAAAGAAATAGTATGATGTATTGAGATAAGTGATTGTCAAAGTAAGCTATTTAAATTCATTCACTGTAATTTCAGCCAGATAAAAATAACTTCTACGAAAAAATGTTCGGCCTGAAGATTATATAACAATGTTTAGGCGTAGTCATCAACAACCACCCGTTTATAGTTACAACTGACTTCAGGAATCTACCAACATTACATAAACGGCGGAAGCAGATAGACGTATCCATTCACGTATCCGAAATGGAATGTAGGACCATTTTAATCACATTAACTATTACCCATATATATATATATATATATATATATATATATATATATATATATATTAGGGCAGTTAGCCGCCGATGGTAGTGAATGAGACTGAGCAAATACATCACGAACTTACTGAAGTTAGAAATACTAAGCGTTGGATGTCGGTTTAATGGTCTAACGGTTAGGCACTCGCCACGAAACTAGGAAGTTCTAGATTCCATTCCTTTGCGGGGTTATGGATGCGCATTACAGAGGAGTCCCACACTAGGGCGAGCCAAGTACACAATGCCTCCTAGTTTTCAATTGTTATCCAATCTACGTAAATCACTGATATCAGATTCAGACTTAACAATCTCCACGATGGCGAATTATGTATAATTTACCGTATTCACTTCTTTTAAACAGGAAATGGGAGATATCTGCGTCGATTAGCTTCGAAATTCGGCATACTGTTTACTTTCGTTGATATGCGTGATTTAAAACTGTTCCAACAAACGTTACTGAAAAATACGCGTTTAGTTCTTATGGAAACTCCATCAAACCCATTGATGCGCTTGGTCGATATAAGTGCTATTGCATCTATTACTCATGAGTTCAACAAAGAAATTATTGTTGTCGTTGATAATACTTTTATGAGCTCTTATTTTCAAGTAAGCTAACTAATCTTATCAAATAGAAATCTTGTCAAAGTAATCCTTATTATCAGTATGAATACCATATTTTTGTATTCTTTTCATATTTTCTTTGTTAGAGAAGTTTATTTGATTATAGAGTCATGTTCATTTAAAATACTAGTCTTTAGTATCTGCTTTCACCTCAAACTAAGTTTCTTACTCTTTTCATAGGTTGTGCATTTAGGTAGGTGAAACATCCCACTGCTAATCAATGTTTAAATGTTAGTTAGTTTGATACAGAGACCATGGAAATAATGATTATTTCTGAATTTCGTTCTGAAAGTATTTATATCTTGTTATTCTATTAAAGTACTTACATTGGTTTGAATCTTACGTTTAATAATAATAATAGTAATAATAATAATAATACTTTCCATCACCCGGTTATAATGTTATTAGATTTTCTTGTATGTATGTATGTACAATCAACATAGAACCTGGCACATGTGTGCATCGGTTCAAGTTGCCATACCACCATGGCACCGCAAGATTAACACCACCACCACTGGTAGAAATCACTTCTATAAAATAAAATAATAATAGTAACAAGGAATGTGAACATATAGAATATGGTTCAGGAGGCGTTGAAAGAAAGTAATGGAATAATTAAAAGCTCATGATTTAAGGAAGGACAATGAGTGAATACACCTGCGCCATTGTGACCGATTCTGGGCCATGTCACTCAGTGTTTTTAGCCACTGGTTACGGTAATCGCGAGGACCCCATCCAGGTAGTCTGCAGCTACCGACACGACTTAAACCGGCAGTCAGTGACTTCATGGACTGATGCCATGTTTTAGTTTGGCCACCCTTAACTCTCTTCCATCCTATTCCTATATCAGCCAGCATTGCGCGTCGAGGAAGACGGTGGTTGGGCATACGCAACACATGTCCCAACCACCTCAGTCGATGAAGATTCACAACCTCATCGACTGATTTACCACATTTGCCTAACACCCGTCGTCTAACCTGGTTATTACTTACTCGGTGATCCCAGCTAACGCGAGCGATGTTTCGTGGACATCGATGGTCAAAAACTAATAACCTTCGAGTGTCATCTACTCTTAATGGCCACGTCTCACACCCATACAGTAAGACAGAGCGAACTGCTGCGCAGTACACTCTTCCTTTCGTTGAGAGACGAATATCTCGTCTACGCCATAGGTGACGTGAGTTGGCAAAAGCCAAACGAGCTTCTTGAATTCGTACTGAGATCTCGTCAGATTTTGACTAACCCATTAGGGCTAATCAGACTTCCAAGATAAGTGAAGTGGTCGACGTGCTCAACTACTTCACTCCCTATCTTTAGTTCAGATATTGACGAAAACCAGTCCTGGAGCAATAGTTTGCATTTAGAGGAGGTTGGAGAAACTCATTCCAAACATGCTTGCATTCGAGCTTATTGCTGTTAAGAGACTCTGCATTTTACCAGCGTCTTCGCCAAACAGGACTATATCGTCAGTATAGTCTAAGCCAATAAGTGGATCACCTGGTAAGAGATCAATTCCTGAAAAGTCAGACGATGAAAGTGTGATTTCCAAAAGTATGTCAACTATAAAATTTAACAAAAATGGGGAAAGTGAGCAACCTTGATGGATACCACTTAATGTTACAAGTTCCGATGACAGTTCGCCACATACTCTGACATAATTAATAGTGTTCGAGTAGAGAGCCTAAACAAGTTTTATGTACTTTTGGGGCACACCTTTCAATGAAAGACACTGCCATAGAACTTCACGGTCTACAGAGTCAAATGCCGCTTTCAAGTCAAGGAAAACCACTATTGTCGGCCGCCGAAAAGTATGTCGGTGTTCTAAAACCTGACGAATTGTAAATATCTGGTCTATACAACCGCGACCAGGTCTGAAGCCAGCCTGATTTTCTCGTATTTGTAGATCACGAGTTGCAGTTAAGTGTCTGATAATTATAGAAGCTAGTATTTTAGACAAAATATTAGTCAAACTAATTCCTCTATGGTTATTACAGGACGATTTTGACCTTTTCTTATATACTGGGACGATTAACGATCGACACCAGTCAGACGGAATTATGTTAAGTTCCAAAACCTTAGCCAAAATATCAGTCGGCCTGGTTGTCAAAGTGGGACCACCATCCTTAAACACTTCTGGGGATAATGCGTCTGGACCTGCTGCTTTGCCTCGCCTTATATTGGCTATAGCTTTTTCGACTTTGATAAGAGTCGGGGGACCTAAGTCGACTTTCCATTCTGGCTGTTTCGAAATAGTGGGAAGTTTTAGAGTAGCTGAAGGCCAACTAAACTGTTCCTTGAAATGTTCAGCCTATCGTTCTAAACGTCTAGACTGAGAGCTAATAAGGGTTCCCTCTTTTTCGGAAATCGTCTCACTAACGCTGGATTTTTTAACCCCGGTTTCTTTTATCAACTTGAAAAGTTGTCTAGTGTTACCTATCGCCGCTGCCTTTTCCATTTCCTTTGCTTTTGTTACCCACTACTGCTCACGGTCGTATTTAGGATTAATATGCAGTCACTGTTACATGTACTAAAGACGTATATATATTATGATTGAACACGTAGAGTGAGATAACTGAGTTTTCCTATAAATTATTGATGCTTTTAGGATCAACCAACTTTATTAAGGTAAGCATTTGACTTGTGATTGTATCGTTTAACACTATCATTTACTTTGTATTAAGTAGATTATACTATCTTGTCGAATTTGGTTAATAATGTCTTTTACTGAATATACTTTATTTCAAATTAATTCAAGGATATGAATGGAACTCAAATATCATTTCTATTAAAAAACTGAATTTGGTTAAATGATGGAACTTTCATAACTAGTAATGTCATAGATCCTTTAAACTCCGTTGTTAATCCTTTGTTTACACCAGGTAGTGTATACTCAACTAAATAAATATCTAAATAATAGGGTAGAACAAAGATCTTTTGGATAAGAAAAATCACAGAAACAAAGTAATCATGTTTTAAAAACATCATTATTATCGAGTAACTGTCAATCGAAATTAATTTAACCACCTTAGACAAACAAAATAAATAGTACTGTTATCAACAAATTGAATACAAGTATTTGTACTGTTTTATGGAATCGAGTACGCCTATGCATAATTACAAATAATCGGGGCGAGATGGCAATGCTGAAAACAAATATAAATGGGTCTGCGTGGAGCAAGACTGTTTATCAAGTTTATATCTACTAAAGGTAACACCCATTCTAGAAATCTACAAACAGTAAAATCAATAACAGTTATGTTTTCTCTCAGAGGAGACAAACGCGTGGGTTCTTATTGGCTTAATACGATTCGCGATACGATACAGCTAAATTATCTAGGGTAGCCGGATTCTATGTCTGATTCCCTCGATAGTCTATACAGTTAGTGCGAATCGTTATCTCTGATACTTGTACTTCAATCGGATACCACGATTTGTTCCTTCCCAACCCACAGAATTGCAGAAGACTAGACTCGTAGGAAGATTATATTATGGAGCAAATTATATCTATATCAAATGAGACTAGCAAATAATGTATATATATATATATATATATATATATATATATATATATATATATATATATATATATCAATTTAAATTAGTTGATGAAAGTCTACAAATTAATCTTTCAAAAAGTCGATACAACGCCTTTCGCTTGATTAAATGAACGATTGTATTTTGGGGGATTTTGAATCCGCAACATTAACTAACACGAATCTTACTGATGAATAGTCAAGAAGATACGATTTTCAGGAAACAATTAGCATTAAATACAGTGTAGTAAATGATACTGTTTCATGCCGTACCTGACTACGTAAAAAATGAACATCAATATGACATTTTGCAAATTTAATTTTCACAAATTAGTTGTTCATTTATTGTTTTTATTGCTCTCACCTTCAGTCCAATCAAATGTAAACTACCGTTAACTTGCATTTCATTGGAATACAGAATTTTAAAAACTAAATAAGTAAAAGGTTGTGAATTGTATATGAAAGGCTACTGTACTCTGTACCCTATTATACAATATGCACTTTTCTCGTATTATTGAAATACGGGTTTTTCATTATCTCAGACTGAAAATAAATAAGACACTGAAACGTGATTATTTTTATTAAAAGAGTTGTGGAATGTTTTACTCACATTTATCTATAACATTTGTATAACTTACATTCACTGTATACTCGAAACTGGATAAGTTGAAGATTTCATATTACAATTAAATCATAGAATTTTTTCATCACATGGCTAGTGAACACCTTATAGCATAAATTATTGTTTAAGTTGACTTTCCTACAGTATTCATGGAACAAAGCATGTATAGGTCATAGTGCAATGATTTAGAAAATACTTATAAATTCTAAATACTAAATATTCACATAATTTAAAATCATTCACTATTAGTAAACAGAATCTATCGCCGATTTTAATATACGTGAATTTCAACTTTGAACTAAATACGCGTCGTTAGTCACTAAAACTATTTTGGTTTCGTGTATAGTGTAAGAATAGTATAGGAATAGTATAAGAATAATGATAATATAAATGCACATATTGTAAAGTCAGAATATATAAATTTAATCATGATTAAGTAAATAATCAAAGTGTAGTGAATTCGGAATATTTTTGTTTTATATTTGTCACCAATTGACTTTGGTTAAGTACCAATTAGAATCAGGGAGCACTGGGAAACTTTTTCAGTCTAATATGGGACTTCTCAGCAACGAACACCCACGGCTCCTATAAGGGCTGAAGCCAGGACGTTGAGGTCTTGCAATGAATTCTTAACCATCAACGATACTGTGATGGTCGGTGTCCAATGGCATGTTTCCTACCTCAATCAATTTGTAAAGATCATACAGTTCCCAAAAAACCGTTTCATTTATTTTGTGGAGTATGCATATTAAACGTGATTATTACATATTACTTTATGTTTATGTAACCAGTGAACATTTCTATTATTATATTCAACCTGTGTTTTGAGATCAAATGTTTTTATAACTTGTCCGTCACAGTACTTTAATATTATAAATCGTGTTGGAACATAAAGTTACTTATTAATTAATGTCACGGACTCCTTGATTTGTTTATAATTTGGTTACTACTTAATGCAAACAAAGCTTATAAATATCACTGTATTCAGATATGGTTATGATCTATTCTTGATGAATAATTGAGCATTATTTGATATATTTTCAGCTTTTCTTAAGTCGAGTCATATCAATTTTAGTTCAATGATAAAAGTTGAATCTTCATGTTAACAAAGATATCTTTTTTTTTCTGGCTACATCTAGTTGTCATGTTATATTAGCATGACACACTACTTTTAAGAATTTTACAATCATAAAATCAACACACTGCTCAACCATAGTCTACCTCAATTCACACTATTGGCTTGTGTAGAAGTAGGTTGAAAAGGACCTAAATGCCTCCAAACCAAAACCGAACACTAGTCCACAACCGGTTGTGATGGCTCAGACGTATCAATACGTTGTATTCTTCTTGACTTCCATTTCTACTCATTCATACACACCGTCGTCTCATTCCTTATTTATGAAATATATTGTGGCAGTAATCTTGTTACTTTGATCTCGTTATGTTGTGTGTGATGACAAATGGAGGTAAAGCATATATGTGCCAGACTCTACATTGCTTATGACTACTTGTTATTACTTTATTTATAGAGGCTTGTAGTTGTTTCGTTGTAAAAGTTTCGGGATTAAAGTTTGATCAGTCTTTGACGTATACACATCATAACAGCGATAATTTGATACTTTTATGAATAAACGTTGTATTCAGTTCGCAAGTTACTAGGTATATGAACTAAGTCGCTTAGTGGAAAACTCTCTGGCATTTTAAGTGATAAATACTGGATTGAAGTTTTTGTGTGAATATAAACACTAAGATACGGGTACATCTAGCTGCCAAGTATAAAATAGAAGGAAATATTCTAGATTATCTTATTAGCTACAATCTGAATATATTAATAGTTGGTATTCGTTTCATCTTTTCTAAAAAAGTAGATAATCTCACTTTTAAGAATGAATGTGATACCTAGTAGTGCCTCGTAAAGTGGTTATGGCAATCCCTTCTTGCACGGTAACCACAAATTTGTGATCTATGCCACTAGTTTTGAAATAAAAAGCCTAATGTGACTTATTTTGGTAGCAAGCTCTGTTTTTTATTTTCTTTAGCGTCCACTTGATCATGGAGCGAATGTTGTCTTACATTCCCTCACAAAGTATATGAATGGTAAGCTAGTTATTTTGTACTATAACAAGATGCCAGGTAAAATAACGTGTTTGTACAGTTTACGCATTTGTGAATAATGAGGATAGCATAAAATTGCTAGTGTTTATTGTTGCATGGATTTAAGTGAACCTACAAAACCCGTTTTTTGTTTTGTAGACTTAATATCCATCTCTTTATTTTAAATAAAGATATGCACCACTTTCGTTTCCCATTGCTATAAATAACCCAGCAGTGTTTGACTTGTCACCGGTCTGCATCGTTGCTGATTGGTATAAAAACGAAGAAATTTCCATTCTTATGGTGTGAACTGCACTTGAAATTTCTGTGCTTGTGCCATCTAAAAGAACTGTAACCATGTAAACTAGTTAAGTTTGTTGGTCGTTCGACTTTACCACAGTTATTCATTTTGTTGGATTGGTTAAGTTTCGGTTTATATATTGGAGTTTGCAAGATAATTTGTTCAGAAAACTACATAGTAATTGCTAGAAATTTCCTGTCTTTCTCATATTCAGGGCATTCCGATGTAATTATGGGAGCCCTGGTTACACGTAATGAACCCGAGTTACATAACCAAATTAGATTTATTCAATTTGCTGCAGGAGCTGTTCCATCTCCATTCGATTGCATGCTGTGTCTTAGGGGATTACGCACACTACCAATACGAATGAAAGAACACATGAGGAATGGCCTTATAGTTGCCATGATGCTTGAAAAACACCCAATGGTAGAGAAAGTCTTACATCCAGGTATTTCCCACTAATGAATAATGCATGTGTAATGAAACTTTAATTTGCTTTTTCTTAAGGACGTATTAGTGGTATGAAATGTATACAACTGTATGAAAAAACTGCTAATCATATATGTGTATCTAGACTTATTATGAAATTAGATAGGCATTGATTTGATCTTGTAATATATCACCTTTGTATGCTGTCGGCAAACCTCAACATATATTTTCCAGTCGACTACACTCTAGTGCAAAGTGTCGTAAAATTAACTATTTTTAGGAGTAGTATTTGCCACAACCAAAGATACAAGTTAACCAACATTATTTACTTATCTGAAAAAATTAGTAAGGGATTTCTGTCGTGCTTGTAAATACATTTATTGAAAATTGAGGTCACGTATCACAGTACGTTTGAATTATTTTTGTGACATACACTTAAATCAAGGGAGCACTGCTTACTTCTATACATAATTTCTGTGTATTATCATTAATAATTAGTATATACACTGAAGCTATTTTTAGTATAAAAAGTGTTTATGAAGAGCAGTTAATTCGTACATCAACTGATTATCAGGTAAAATACCTTCAAGACATTTTTTTCATTATGGTCGAGAGCATGATCATAAGTGTAACATCTAGCATATGGTGAAAATTTAAGTCAAATATCTTCTGCAGATTCTCATTGTTTATTCAAGGTGTGTGGTAAGGTCAATATTTCAAAACTCAGTGGTAAATTGCTTGCATATATATATATATATATATATATATATATATATATATATATATATATATATAATTATAAATGCTAAATGTCGTATAGTTTGTTTAGCAACTTTATCTTTATTTTACTTACCACATCTGCTTAAGGCTTAGAGTCATTTCCTCAACGTGATATTGTCGCAAAGCAGATGCACGGTTTTAGTGGCATGATAACTGTTTACCTGCGATGTACTGGAGAACAAACGAAAACGTTTATTACAAATTTGAAGGTAATTGCGTTGCTACATAAGATTAATCAAATTTTCCTGTGGTCATTAAATCAAAATAAAGATGTTTCAGCGAAGAAAATCTCATTTTTGACAAAGTCATTTACTAGAACTGCACATTCGTATTTATAGTAAATTTAGTAAATAATTGTCAAAAATAAAATAGGCATTTATATCACTTACCGAAGAAATCAAAAATTGGTCATACCCTCAAGTATGCTATGAGGTGGGGGGTACATAATTAATTTGTTTATGTAGTCATCTAACGTGCTTCATCCCATAACGAAGTTATCAGAAATCATCTAAGCTTTTAAATTACTTGATGTAATAAGTCAACATAACAATCTTTAAAATGTAAAAGATAATCAATAACTTCACGGATGAAGAATAAGTGGTATTAACAACTTGTAAAACAATTAGAACATAGAAGAATAAAAATGTCAAGGTGGGGGGGGTACTTAGACCACGTGAAACCAAGGACTGAACATACTTCTGCACACAAAGATTAGGCTGGACTTGTCGAATTGCCAACCCCTCGTCTGTACACAAATTCCTGACCTGAACTCTCTTTTAACCACTTCCTCTAACCATGTAGATTATTTTAAAGACTGATTTCAGGAATGGCGCATGGAGTGAATTGACCAACATCCTTTAGATAACCATACAGGATAGTGCTCGGATATCCGTTTGGAAAGTGCACGCTTCATGCGGCCGATACAACTTGCCTTACAGGAACAAGTAAACTGATAATCACATATTGCATTAGCCCAGGCGGTATTTTATCCCCAATACTTTCGTAATCAAGATGATAACTCGAAGTCCTGCAAGATAAAATGTTCTCCTCAGAGATCTTGAGTCGGTCTTTAGGATTTCTGCTGCTGTATCACCTTTGAATCCGATGCTCATGAATATCGCTTCTTTTGGATCAGTGGTAATACTTCCAGTTTGTTGTTTTGGTTTTAGGTTCTTGTCCATGAACCTAGGTGGGGAGGGGTTGAATCCATTCTTTATAAGTTTTTCGGATTTTGTCCAATTCACAATCTGTTGTGTGCTCCGCACATACTCGACTAGTCTTCAAGGATAAGGAATGAAGTAAATCCCTTTTTCTGCTTAGTGGCATCCAACTTTGAAAGCTAGTACTCTGCCCAGTCCATGTTAGTTTTATATAAATCGGTCTTTTCAAAGGGTCGTCTTATGTTCATCTCAACAGAACATCAAGAAAGTAGAATCCAGAGTTCTATTCTCATGCAGACCTGAGTGAATGATGGAGATTGTCAAACTTACGTAGAATATTGTGAAGATCGCTGTCTTTATCACACACAACGTACCTCTCAAATACTTTTTATATAAACAGAGTCTCTACTGGCGACCAAAGAATTGTATTTTCTAGGTTATGAAAATACCCACTAGAAGAGGACCAAGAAGTGATTTTACTACGACACCAACTTGGTTATAGGATTCATCATTAAATCTGAATTACATGCTGAATTTGCATTGAGGTTCTTTCAGGTAATGCTAACGTTGATCTTGTTGTTTTCAGTATAATCACACAAGAAGCAAAACTGTTTCTGCGAGGACGTTTATGAAAATAAAAGCAACGTCCAATGAAATCATCCTCATTCCTTATACGCTGAGGTTGCCTATAGAGTTTACAAAATCAAAGGAATCAGTGGTGCTTCACCTACTGACCTGTTTTCTGATTGGTTGTAAAACGCCCATCAACCATCTGGCGATTCCATCGTACGGGAAGTTATCCATGTCCATTATCGGATGAAGAGGAATGTCATTATTATGCACTTTAGGGAGACCAAACAATTGTGCAATAGTGGAGATCGATGGTTTTATACTTTCGGAGAGGTCAGCGCTGCTAGACTCATCCCTTATTTTTATCAGGACTTTTATCAACATCTCCAGTCTGATCAGTCGTATCTTTTCTTGTGACCACTTTAGAGATCTTGTTTGCACCTGCCAATATCAAGAAGAGTTTGTCGATATAATCTTTACGAACCATGAGAACAATCCCTTGACATGTATCAAGACGGAAAGCCAATCTTCATTTTACTTATCATTTATCTGTGATCTGTATTTCTTTGATAGAAGTCGCTTCACTGTAGATTTTAAGTTAATAATACATTGAAAGTAACAATTATAAATGATTGATTTGAGTCGATCGAAATTCTTCTCAAATAATGCAATTAGGTCGGACATCTCAAGATGTTCTGGAAATAATTTAGGCTCCATCTGTTTTAAACTTTTAATGAATCTTAGGGTCATGTCTTCGTAAAGTGACTTTGAAATGATAGTGACGTACTCTTTAAATTTTCCACATTCCTTTTCATATAAATCGTATAATATATGCGTTTTCAATGAGATGTTACATTCGATTCAAGACAACTTCAACTTCGTCTTGTCGATATAATTCAAAGACGTCTAAGAGGATGATGTCCAGCAGTTCGTTTATTATGACAGATCAGTAACTATGATGGTAAGAACACGTAATGGTGGGAAAGATTACTTTTTGGTATCATTTACTGAAATTGGACAGTGGTATTTCGGACTCTAAATACAACCGCACAGCTCTAGTCAATGAAGTCACTAAAATAAAAACATTCTACGTTGGAAGAAATTCTCATTTAGGCATTTAGAACGGACTAGAGGAGCGAAGAAATTTCTTTTTAATTAGTTTTTCATCAAAGCTCTGCACTAATATATATTGTAAGGATCGGTCGTGCACAGACCAAATCGCTACACTACGGATCATCGTTGAACAATCAGTTGAGTGGAACTAGTTACTGTACATCAACTTCATTGACTATGAGAAGGCGTTTGACAGTGTAGATAGGAGAACACGAAGGAAACTTCTTCGACTCTACGGCCTACTAAAGAAACTCGTCAGCATCATCCGGAATTCGTAAGACGGACTACAGAAGAAAATCGTGCATGGAGGACAACTGACAGATGCATTCCCAGTGAGGACCAGAGTCAGACAAGGTTGCCTACTCCCAACTTTTCTCTTCCTCCTAGTGGTTGACTGGATCATGAAGACCTCCACATCTGAGGGGATGCGCAGAATTCAATGGACAAGTAGGATGCAACTCGATGATTTGAACTTCATGGATGATCTAGCTGTCCTAGCACATACACACCAACAAATGCAAGTGAAGACAACCAGTGTAGCAGTAACTTCAGCATCAGTAGGCGTGAACATACATAAGGGAAGGAGCAAGATTCTCAAATACAACACAGGGAGCACCAACCCAATTAAACTTGATGGAGAAACTCTGGAAGTGAATAGTTTTTACGTGCCTGGGCAGCATCATCGATGAACAAGGAGGGTCCGATGCAGATGTAAAGTCAAGGATTGGCAAAGCCAGGGCAGCATTCCTACAGTTGAAAAACACATGGGACTCAAGACAACTGTCAACCAACCTCAAAGTCAGACTCTTTAATTTGAGCGTCAAGACAGTTCTGCTGTATGGAGCTGAAACGTGACGAACTACTTCAAACATACTCACAAGAGTACAAGTATTTATAAGCAACTGCCTACGCAAGATACTGAATGTCCGTTGGCCGGAAACCATCAGCAACAACTTACTATGGGAAAGGACAAACCAACTTTCAGCCGAAGAGGAAATTAGGAAAAGACGTTGGAAATGGATAGGACATACACTAAGCAAACCATCAGACTGTATCACGAGACAAGCATTAACATGGAATCCTGCTGGAAAACGGAAAAGAGGAAAGCCAAAGAACACGCTGCATCGAGAATTGGAAGCAGACATTAAAAGGTTGAGCAGCAACTGGAAACAGCTAGAAAGGATTGCTCAGGACAGAGTTAAATGGAGAACCCTGGTGAGCGGCCTATGCGCCTCAGTGAGGAGTAACGGGCGTAAGTAAGTATGAGCATCTTTATTATTTTGAATCAAGATGAATACTACAGTAGTAATGAATTTCAATATTAATTACCTGTGACTGAATATCATATTCGACGAATTAAACGTAAATGATTGCATTTTATTTCATTTGAGTTATATTTTGAGTTTGAATGACATCCGTAGCTAACCTAATAAAGATTTTTTTAAAGAATTTTACAGTACTACTTGCTAATAATACCAAGTTAACATACTTTAACTTTAAATGGTATGTCTAACCCAGGCTTGGTTATTTATTTGAATTATTCATCAATTTGTATTTATAAATGTAGAACCTGATGAGAGTTTGTTGAAAAGTCTATTCTTTATTAGTATATCTTTTGCTTTGAATAAAATGGGAATCGCTGCAAACTTTTACGAATGCATGTGATGACCTTAAATTAAAACGCAAGATTTAGTTAAAAATTATTTACAATTATTATTATTATTTATTATAATTGTTATTTACATCGATTATCAGATTCATATATATATATATATATATATATATATATATATGTATGTATGTATGTATGTATGTAGAGCCTTGGTGAGAAACTAATTGAAGAGAAATTCCTTCGCTCCTCTAGTCCTTTCTTAATTCTTCGATGGGTTGTTTTTAGTCCTACTAGAATTCGATCTTTTCGATAAAATCATAATACTTGATTAGTATACAATCACTAGTAAATTTTTATTACCACAAAAGATTCGTAACAGCAGTTGCATTGGATAATGTATACGCGACATCAGTCGTCGTTAAGTGTTCCTATAACTCTTGCTGCGCTTCGTCGAGGAAGATTCTAACTTGATTTTATTAGGTAATAAAGATATGATTGTTGCAGTAAAATCAATAGACAACCTGTTATGCCGTGAAAATGATAGAGAGGATACATGATTTTGTTGGTGGACGCGAACACCAATGAGATGCGTGCCTAGTTGACAATGTGCGATTGACCTAAGCCCACTCACCCCCCAGGCCGACAATAGGACAACCAAAATTGAGAACAGGAAGACGGAGAGAGCAAGAACTGAGAACCGAGAACGTATTATATTCTAATCATGCCTTTATATACACAAAATCAGACCACACAGTAAACCAATCATAAATCTAACATTGATACAGAACAAAAGAAATAGTGGCAGTGAATGGGGAGAACTTGTACACAATTAAGTAAACGTAGTTCAAAGTAATAAACAATATACTAAGAACAAATATACGAAACGAGAGAACCGGGCAAGGGGAACATAACAGTCATAGAAATGAAATGTCAACACTGTCCACAGTTATAATAATTGAAATAATCTTCTAAAGCACAGTTCCCGAAGATAGTCAATCTTCATTAGGTGCCCGGCATATCACAACCTCACCATATTCCAAGTAATAAATGAAGTTCCGCAAATAAAATATTAATTAAAAAGACTATAGTTATTATCATTGATATTACAGCCTTGGCAACCCTTGCTTCTCGCTGTTAATCACCTTTGGACATTTATCACTATATATGTGGTCAATTTTCACCGTAATCATGCCTAAGAGCTTTACTTTATTTTATACTTAAATTACTCTCCTAAATCCTCAATGAAATCGCGTTAGATAAGTACCAAATGCGTAAATGTTATTGTACTTTTCAGCTCTTTACGTTAGCGGAAAGTCTAGGCGGTTATGAAAGCCTTATCGAAATCCCGTAAGTTGCATAGTAACTACCACAAACTGCTCCCCGATGTTTATATTTCTTTTTGACATATTTTAACCCCAAACTATCAGAATATTTATTACATAATGCAAATATCCATTTTGTTCTTTTCGATTACCATTAATTGAAGCTGTGTAAAACTGACCACTACTTTGGATATTAAGGTTTTAGAAATGGTCTAATTCCAACAGGAAGAACGGTTCATATTTTGTCGATAATCCCCACTATCTAAGGATCTAACCAACTGTGTCATCTTCACGTTGTTGTGCAATAACCCTAATTTATTTGGCATCATTCGCACGAGAAGTTAGACATATGCACAACAATCCTAAATAAGCGTTTCAGGATGTATACAACACAATTTCTGACTAGTCTACTTAATTTATTTTCCTATATCAGTTTTTTTACTTAGAATACACTACTGGATTGTGAGATTTGGTAAGAAAGTCACTCTTACTAGTCTAAATGCATTCAGATGACACTTATTGCGAGATCTAGCTCACCTCCTTACCGTTGTTACCCACAGATTATTCCTACACGCAACCGAGGTATATTTTTTTGCACTAAATATCAGTTGTATTCGGGTTATAATATTTGTAAGCTGGTGACATAATGGGGAGTTGAGTTTCGTTTTCCAAGCAACACATTTGGTCCCCTTTTTATAGCGTTTTGGTTTGGATGAGTATCAGTAGGGGCTATGTCATCTGTACAATGTACGGCAATCAACCTCCCGGTAACCAACTGCTAAATTACAAAGTAGGTTCATTCACATAGAATTACTGTGTGATTAAAAGGTGTTGATCATAATCGCTTCATCCTCTCTTAAAGCATATTCTTTTTAGCATTTGTATTAGTACTTAAATAGTATTTTAATCTATTACATTTGATTATCTAAAGGTTGATGTTGGGCAGATATTTATTAACTATTCTAATCTATTTCAAATAATGCATGAAGTTAAGACATTAACGTTGTTCAAAAACCGTTTTGTAAGCTGAAAAATATCAACTCCTGAATTCCATAAAGCTCGTTGTAAGATTGTAGGGTTTTTACGCTTACAGCATCTATTCGATAAGCCAAAGTCGATTTATCTTGCACTGACATATTTTGATATTGTATTAGTACACAATATCCTAGTAGGATATCATGAAAGTATCGTGGATTAGAGGATATGAAGCTTACCGAATAATAGAAGTATACAGATTTTTGGTAATCAAGTTCCGCAAGAAACTTAATTACTAGTAGTTACTTATGGTAAAATCAATGTGATACATTGCGCATTAGTTATATAAAATCAAGGCTTACAAGACAAAAATTCTAAGTATGTACGTATTTCTGGCAAATTCTTATCAGCCTCGAAAATTGCGATGGTTCATTCTAAGTGCTTAAATCTTTATGGTTAATACAATTCAGTGACTACTACTTCACACACAGTAAGTTTTGCAAATGTCCCCATTTAGTCTACGATAGCCGTTTAACATAGCTTATCCTAAAAATACGCTTCTACTGTCTACGTTTCAATACAGTAAACAAATTAAGTAAAAAGTATTATGTCATTGTTACTGAAATGAACTTGATCTTTCTAGGTCCATCATGACGCATGCTTCAGTTCCAGTGGATGTTCGCGAGTCGAATAGGATTACTGACAACATGCTCCGTATGTCAATAGGATTAGAAGATCCGAAGGAACTAACCCTCGATTTATATGGAGCTTTGGACAAACTTAACCATGGATTAAAAACATCTGTGACATCCGCATGTACGAAAGCATAGAGTTAAAATCACGCTTTGATTATTTACCACGCACTTTCAATTTTGATAATTTATTCCGTAGATCAATGATTTCCCCAGATATCTATTCAGTTCTAAACCACACACGTTCTAGCTACTCGTTCATGGAAATGAGTTACAGTACCAAACTATCACCTAGAATCTTATTTTCGTAACTAATAACCCAATTTGTATTAAAGTGTGGTCTAAGTCTTTTTCCTCCTGTTCAATCTTATATGTAGAAAACTTTACATGCTATAACCTATAGTAAAATAAAAGTATTGCATTAGTTCTCTAACCAAAGTTACCAAAATAATACGGGACTAGATTGTAAAGTGGATCTAAGAATAGTGAAATATTGGAAGTAAGTAACAACGTTCTAAATATGTTAAGACAATTGCTTACTTAAGGAAGGCATAACTGCATATCTGTCAGTCAATCATGTACAACATAAAACTTAGTACATATGTTCGCCGCTTACAGTTGACACATATCATTGAGACAGGAAGATGAATATCAAGAGAGTAAAAGTAACAGTAACTTCACTAGCATTAGAAAATAGTGTGGACATAGTGAGTATGATGCAAGAAGAAAGGATTAATTCATGAGAAGGGAATGTGTGGAGTAAATTTAAGCTTACTAATTAAAGGAAGACAAGGAGTTGATGCACCTGTGCCACCATGACGGACTTTTAGCCATGTTGCTAAGAGTCCCTAACCATCGTTTATAACAATCTCGCGGACCCCAAACGAGTAGCTTACACTTACCAACACTACTTAGATCACTAGTCAATTGCTCGATGAAATGATGCCACGTTTTCGTTTGGTAGCCCCTTCCATTCTTTCATCCTCAGCATTATGCACCGAGATAGGTGGTGTTTGGGCGTAAGCAAGTCCCACTCATCTCAAACGACGAAGGTTTATAACCACCCTTCTCTAATAACTAACTCAAACACATCATTGCATACTCAGTGGCTTTAACAGACGGGCTGTTTTGAAAAAATTCGTGACCAGATAGCATTAACATGAGTGACACCTGCTCTCAGTAGTTACCCTTTGAGAGGGCGGCTTCTCAGTGTACCCGCTACTTGGTAAACGAGAATCTCGCTGACGCAAGTAGCACGAATTAAAGCAGCCTTTTTGAATTCGTGTCGAAACCTAATCGGACTTCAAACCATCAAGTGAACGACTCTTAAGGTAATTGAAGTTGCTGATGTTCTCAATTCTTAGTTTAGATGTGATTCAGGCCTACCGTAAAGCAACAGTGTGCACCGAAATGATGAATGCAAACTTTCAGACTTTGACATAAGGGACATTCATTTATGTAACTTATGTCAACCAACGGATTACATCTAGCTACCGGGGTCGAATGCATTGCGCCTAAAGTAGTTTGCGTTGCCCAACTTTAGGCGGGCCAATACCAAACTTTGAAACCATTTTCCTTGCGAATGCCCACCTACTATGCACATGAACAATAAATACCTGTGTCCTAACTGTTGAACACTCCTCTGTTGACCATACCCGATTATTCTAGCATGAAGTTTCGGAACCAGGCTTCGAGCATCCTGGATCTACACAACTTGACGCGTATTATAAGACACTGCCAACCGGTGTCTACTTACAACTGTTTAGACCCGGAACTTAAGTGCAAAGGATTTGCAAGCGGATTCATTCTATCATGGGTAGTACCTATATTATCCAACTAGCTACATAATTCTAATTTAGTGGCCTAATAATCACTATGATCTAGGATGTCGAGATACGGTAGACATATACCCGCCGAGTTAACACTGGCTTGCAAATATCGAAAACAAGGCGAGCAATGGAAGTACATTAAGGTTTTATTTGGATTAAATAAGTTGTGACACTTGTTCAGTAGTTCCAAATTGATAAAAGAAAGTAACCACTTCTAGCAATGAAACTATGTAACGTGTTTTACCAGGTCAGCTACACGCCGACCAACGAGATACGTATTTATTTAGCATTCAAGCGACCGCTTGGATTGCAGCAAGCGGAGATACAGAATGCACAAAACTTACCAACACTCCGGTTGCACCTGCAAACAAAAAAGAATTGAGTTTAGGTAGTAAGGAGGTTCAGTCCTGTTGAGCGAATAAATCACTTGTCAAGTTTATCATATTGCATCAGAATTGCATAGTGGACTTACCATAACTTGTCATCAATGCCTTGACGTAGTCTCATAACCTAAAATTCAAAATAAACCTCAGTAGTAGCACTTGTTATTATAGCACAATCAGGCCTATCATTGAAATATCATTCTCATTAATGGCTCAAATTTTCATCATATTAAGGAAACAATACCTACCATAGTCAAGCCAAAACCATCGTAGTTGACAGCCAGGGGCGTAAGACCAAACCTGTTGTATCCTAGAAGGAAAACGCACATAGTCTGTAGAACCCTTTAAGTTGTCAGATACTATCTAGTGACATTCATACAGTCATACACAAGTTAACATCATATTCACGATAATCAAAACCACACCCACCAACCTAGACGGCGTGCAATTATCGAAACCCACCATAAATCGTCAAACAAGTCACGGTTGGTTTAAACATCACTTCAATATACAATTTTTGCCAATATCAATTTGAGAGTAAGCGATCATGCTAGTTTGTGCTGTTGTGCTTCTCGGCATTTTTAGTTTCTTCTTACTTTGTTTAATGTCATTACTGCAACGCTTACAGAAAATTATCGATTTTCGTCAGTAGGTTTCCTCAAAAAAAACTCGACTACCTGTTGTCTGATGATAAACTTCTTGTCGATGAGTTAGAAATTCAAAGTCCTGTCGGTTTCAGTGATCACATACCCTGCGTATTCCTAATAGTAACAGGAAAAACTCTTTCCGAAAATGACCAAGCGGTCTCAGGGTTAACAGCTATCCGATGAAATAGTGCATACACTAAACTCCGTGACCATTAAACTTGAGCGAATTATCTATTGACAAACATTAGTGCGCCGTGAAGGAAATCATTTTCGGCACCATTTAGATAAACACTTCTCAGATAGTGTAAAAGCCACCCAAAATAAGAGTTACGGAACGTCACCTAAAGGAAAAGTGGCGAGTCTTGAAAACTTAGACTACCGCATGCAAACCCATGGACCATGAGGTATACCTGAGTTTGCGCATTAAATGCAACTATGGGGTTTGCCATGACGGAACCTGTGTGCCATTGTACCCTTGCAGCAAAGCCGCAGACCTATCCGAAGAAATTATATTGGTTTATGTCACAAAGTAATCAACAGGAATCAGGGAATCATGACGATCACTGAAACTTCGAGGAGGGGACAACCCTCATAATCTCATAGGCCCTTAATGCCCTCGACGCGCACTTTGATAGATGAACCAGGAACAGGAATCTCGGGATCAATCCGCTTTTGTAAACCAGGAGAGCAGAAGTGACCTTACCACAATGACCTCTGGATTGGTCCTCTGTCAACTAACCGCCCTTAAAACCGTAAAGTCCTCAGGCTGTGACAACATACGTCTAGGAGTCCCAAAAAAGAGCGCGTTTTCATTATCTCTTTTTCTATAGACTACCGCATTTAGCATTTTTACCTTGGCTCCAAAAAGCTCTAATTAAATCAGTTTCAGATGTTGTATCGGACAGAGCACGTTTCTATGACCACTATCACCTCTACTTACTGTGTGAATGCGTTGTATATTTCACGGGTTGTGTTTAAACGTTGGGAGCTTAAAGCAGTCTTTTAAATCAGTGGCATATAGTTTCTCTTTTTGTTTCAAATTTATCTACTTGATTTTAGTAAGTAGAGTCTGCTAATGTTTTCCTTAAACTGGACAACGGCAGTTTCCACTGATTTGTTCGTATTAACAACTGGTGCAGTTCTGTTTATCAATTTGCTACCCAGTGTTAATCGCTGTTACCAAGCCCCGCTACTATGTGATCGTTTGCAGGTCAGTGTATATACCTGCACTGTAACTTGATGTATAGGGACCTTTGCTTATGTCACTTTCAATGACAGTACCCGGTTGCCATCTGTCATCTGTCAGTGATATGCAAAGCAGTTTGTGCACGAATGGATGGAGTATGCATATTAAACAGACCTACCTCTACTGAGATTCTGTTTTAACTTTAGGGTGCTGGAAACGATCGATTTCGAGCTTTTTCACTGTAGGATAGTATCTCAGTCTTCCTTTCAAGGATCAGGGGTTATATTGTTCGGATGGAAATTGGTGAGATATGATGTTAAGAGTAATAAGTCATTTCAAGTAAATGTGCAGCAGATACATATAATATTGTTGTAACTTAGTGTTCCTAACTACAGTCATTAAGTAATGCAGTAAAAACTCAGCAGTAGTAACATTGTATTGTATTCCATAGTAGGAAAAACATACAAACCAGTAGTCAGTTTAATTGAGAATATATCGTTGTATATCACAATATCCATGTCTTGGATATAGATGGGCGTAGGAGGAGAGAATATAAAAACCATTGACATGTAAGGTATATAAAGGTCAGATTAGTACACTGCACTGAAGCAGTGTAATAAATGAAACGAGTAAGCAAGCACACAGGCATTCACTTATAAGAATCAGGACTAAAATTATGACACGTAGTGGCATGTTAATAAGAGCATCAAGGATTGTCTATATCAATATAATTATGTCTACTTTATTATTATTATTATTATTATTATCATTATTATTCACCCTTCTAATATCACTTGAGTGAAAATTCACAATTTCATCACACTGTTAATTGCACTGTTTGATCTCTCCATTACTATAATTCTCTATATATTTTACATGGTTATTAGTACATATTTTCACTCTGTTCCAATCTACTTCATTATTATTATTATTATTATTATTATCTGTCTTCTGTCATCACTTATAAACCAATTCAAAATTCTGATTACAACCTGACCTTTTAATTATATTGGGTATATTAGTTGGCTAACAAACCTATTTATGCGAAGCCTAATCTACGACTACGCATTGAACTCTTTAGAATTTCACTTATAATCTCTTTCAATAGTGACATACGTATATATATTTTTTATTTACACGTCCTACATCACATTAGCGTTTATATTCTTAATACTACTTCGCTAATTTGATTTATTGAAATATTATACTCAACTGATGAAGCCCAAAATGGTTTCTTCACAACGCTTATTGTAAATGAGTAGTATATGATCAAAATAAATAAATAAATAAATATGAACTGAACAGTGAAGTTTGCGACATACAGACTCTAAGAATTAAGTCAACCAGACCCAGAGGGTAATGTCAAAATGCAATAACTCAAGAGTAGGCAATCCTGACTTCACTGATGTTAATCTGAATGTTATATAGTTTTGATGTAGCGACGTCACTCATCCAAATAATTCCCCATCTCACAAAGAAGGCAGGTATACTCAGACATTAATTGGAATATGCACTCCAACCAGTCTAAACAGGATGACAATATGTCACTCATCTCATGACAAATGGTGATATCCTAGGTGTTACATAGTGTAATGACATTGATCTTTTCAAGTGCTCCGTACCCTTCGAGTGTGAAGTAATTATGTATTACTTAACACCATCATCTCTACTCACTTCTACTAAAAGCAGTAGCTCACATCGCTCCTATGATTTTCAGAGACGGCTAGGGACTCAAGTTAGTCCTTTCATCCACACTAATTTCCCTTTCGAAACTAATAGCATTCTTCTAATACAAAACTTCGGCGTTTATCCTAACGCACTCCGATCCTTCTGAAGAGTCGCTTATGTTTTTACGTTAATTTTAGTCACATACAGCTTCTTTAAGATGTGTTGCGAAAATTCCGTTTGGGATCCCATCAAATAAGTATGCGTATATAATGGTTAAAATAGATCTACAAATCTAGGAAAAATTCGGAACAATGTGCCAATATGTAATACTCAGAAATGAAAGTGATGTTGGGAGATGTAAAATTCTGAATGAAAAATACTAGTGTGCATAATTAGGTATGTGGAAATATGCGCTATTAAATGTGTGAAATAGAAAAGAAATTCAATAGACAGTCGGTACATAAATACCACGTAAGTAGACTTATTAAGCAATTAATAAATAGACAAATAAATAGCTTTTATTCTGAAATATCATTGTGTACATGAGAGCATGCCAGTTTACATGCACGATCAGAATGATATGAGTTTACATACATACAAATATTTCGACGAAGGGTTACTGCCAGGACTTTTATGACATATAAAGGTCTAAACTGAGAACTAAACCAATTGCAACAAAGTTTACAGTACTATGACACTAAATATATATATTGTAGCATGCTGCGTATATGACAAAGTATCGCGCGCTTCTTGACGAATGCGTTACTATTCCAAAAAGCGGCTGAGGGTTAGCGCGATGGATCACTGAGAATGTCCAGATTCCAGATAGGACCAAGGGTACTTGGAACTTGGGTGTTGAGGCGAAGGCAATGGTTTTGTGCCAGTAAGTTCCATATTTGTCTTGCTCATAATCTCCTACAACTAGAGGAAAGACAAAGGAAGAGAAAACACAAAATGTTTTTGCAATAATAATTAAGAGGTCGATCTGTGCAAATATTAATGAAATTATGGATGATCATAAAACTGATGCTGGAGGACTAAATATTCCGAATAAAAATGTGAGTGTGAATAGTTAAATATGTGACGTGAGAAACTATCAGGTATCTATGACGTAGATATAGTGTATATAGATGTAGAAATAACACGATTTTCATTTCACTGCACTTTGGCTGAGGCTCAGTTTTATGAGATCATTTATTCATGACGATTTTCGTGCATTGGTTCTATTGTTGACCCATGCAGTCCAATCCCTTACTCTCGCGAAAAAGCTGGAAGTACCACATGTATAGTACTTTCTATCTTCCCTAGACGGTGTAATGCAGTTCTTCTCCATAAAAGGCCCCCCCCAGATGATGGAAAGCAAATTTTACGTTTCATTAGATCCAAGTGAAGTGGGATGAGGGTGTCTAAAACTTATTTGTAGGATAGTTAGTAGAATATATACACGTAGCCATATCCTATATCTAAATAGTGTATTACCTGCATCAAGTACCTTAAGTACGAGCAGGTATAACCGCAAGTACGAACATGACCTTATGTAAACAGCATCTCGTAGGAAGACGATGGAGATCAGAAATATCAGATTAATGTATCATAAATGGACCACAAAGAAACACTTCCCTTTTTAGCGTAGGTTCTGGATGATAATTTTAAACTGACACGGTAGTTGACGACAGAAAAGATGAAAAAGAGAACACGCACCATGGCGACAAGACACAAGACCAATTAAGTACAGCTGTTTGCAGTGGAAACTAAGGTGTATCTGTTGGATTAAGTGAAGTATATTTATTACTTCGCTCTTTTTTGTTCTGAAAAACGTCGACTGATACTAGAGATTTCAGATCTACTATAGGATGAAGAGTTCAGGGAAGCATAGTATAAGGAAACAAAGAGCTTACTGCATCATCTCTAAGAAATATATGGGCATTACGAGATTCCAGAGCACTATTTACCAGGACACAGTAAAAGGCGTGGTATAGTTGGATAAGACTGACAACTGGAGTCATGTTTTGGTCCAAGCTTAGTTACGTCGTTACGCAGAGTAATGTGGTTATTCGCTCTTTGTTGTGAAGTCGTTCTATCTACAATTATCCTTATATGTATGAGGCCAGTAACAAATCTAATGTTACCTGCAGAGTCGATAAGACAACTCCAAAAGTTGACATAAAGTAAAAATGGACTGGATAACTAGTATGCCAGTATTTTCTTCTCAATATTCTACAATCACACCAGACACGCAACATATTGCAAGCTTTAGAAATGGTCACCACTGTTTTACGTATAAGGAATTTATTAGGTGTATTGTGAACAATTGTTCTATGGTGAAATTTTAGCCTATTCACAACTTCGTCGGTTATAAAGTTAATAAACGTTTCCACCTGCCCAAATTCTTCAACGTGTAGGTCGTCTCTTTTGCGTAGTCTAAGTCTGTCAAAATATTGTTAATTCTACTGAGAGCAGACTTCGCTTCCTCTCGTTCGGTTGATATTTAAGACCTTCATGATATTCCCAGTGCCAATAAGTGGTGATAGTCGTTGTGTTACTACAGAATCAAGAAGAAAGTCACTAACAGAGGATATATCATTTGGTTTTGACTAACTCCCATTAGTTATAGAAAGCTTAGCCCTATTGCATACAATTTGAGTATTAGAATACAAGATGTAATTATTCGTAAGGGATGACAATGGTGTTGCAAGTTCAGAAATGAGCAGAACTCGACACAATATGAAAAAGATAACACACGTAAAAGAAAGTCACAACCTTCAAAGCAGGACAAGAAGGGGTAACCACTGAACAGTTAAGGGCATGAAACAAACTACAATACACTTAGTTGTGTAAACTAAATAATGACCAAGATACTAACATATTCATTTTTATTTATTCACCATTGGAACAATGACTTTAAAGTGTTACGGAACGGTTCACTAAAGATAATAACTAGGACAAGTGTCTTTATTCTTATTGGAGAATGTTTCCATAAAAGTATCAGATATTTACTACGAAACCACTAACCAAGATAAATTTGTCTCGAACAATCTGCTTCTTTGCTCCTGTTGTTAGAAGTTTTTATTCCCCGTGTAGTGCGAGTTTGTTTGGCAACGCGGCAGCAACTTCTCCTGGGCTAGCCGGTGTAGGTATTGCGTTATGTATGAGAGCAGAACAGGCACTTCACGAATAGATTCCTATCCACAGTCGCCTATGTGCCGTCCAACTAAAGGGTTCAGTAAGAACTAGGAAAGATAGGGACATACTCCATTGTATTCTCGTTGTTTCTACCTACTCTTTTACTGACTGCAACCCGGATGAAGTGAAAGATGAATTTTACAGGAAACTTTCTGAACTTCTTCATAGGGCCAAACACGCAGATTTAGTACTCATGGCTGGTGATCTTAACGCCCAAATAGGTAGCTTGAGTCAATCTGAAAGACATTTAGGTGGATGCTTCGGTGTTTCAGCTCAGAGAACGGATAACGGCGACCGTCTGCTATAACTATGTTCAGACAGTCGTTTATTTCTAGCAACCGCGAACTAACTTTAAGCATAAGGAGAAACATCGATTGACATGACGACCTCTTGAATCTACTCAACGAAGGACTCAACTAGACCATACCACCATCAGTTACCGTTGGAGAGGCTCGATAGAGGATTGCTGATTTTTCTGGAGTACATGTTTAGATCCTGACCATGCTCTAGTACGAGCACACATTTGTTTGAATTTTACTGGGTGAAGAAAAACTACTACAGTAAAACCCATTACAATTCAGTTCAGTGACAAGACAGCCGAGATTAAATTCCAGGAACAACTAAAGAATCACTTAGGCAACTATGAAGATGCGACCCACCTAGATGCTGCTTGGCAAGATGTCCAAACAGCTATGGAGGCAGTAGTGACATCTATCAAGGACTTGAATCAACAGGTCAAGAAAAATCAGTGGATCTCGTCGGCTTCTGTTGAGTTGATGGACTCCCGAAAGCTTTCCCCATCAGGCTCCGAACACGATGATGAGTGAAGAGAAATCAGATATAAACTGGCAAAACGTCTGCAAAATGATCGTGAGAAGTGGTGAGCAACAGAAGCAAAAGAGATGAAAAATGCAGGGACGTTAGGTAACATTAGACAACTTTCGACTTAGTAAAAGAATCAGGGGTTAAAATTTCAAGTCGTCCTGCGACAACCATTAAGAAACTGTGAGCATAAAATCATTTCATGACCATCTTTTTACGTCCCATTTATTTTCTTCATGATCCACATTCTATATGTTCACTTTTTCCTCTTTAATTAATATTATCATCCAAGTAACTTCCACTTCTACTGTGTGATGTTAATTTTGCTGTACGTTGAGGTATGTCAACTTGGGTTGATGGACACATGTGCCAGGATCTATGTTGTTTATACACACATGTTAATCCACCTGTCAGGATGGTCTGTTTTCTATGCTACTGATGATCACTATCTTGCTATGAGTGTTTTCAACATAAATATTGGCATATTTCTTAATATGCATGTTTCTCCAAATCAGCTCATTTGGTGTGGAAGTGGTATGCAAGTTATCCCACCACACTTTCGACATTAGCATCAATCCCACTTCAAAAGGCTTTTCATCCATCATGAATCTAGTACACTGGGTTCTGTCATTGTCAATTATAACTTATTTTCTCCTGTCATGTCAACAAGGCTAGGAGGAACAAACCTATGGCACTTTGTGATCTTACCAAGCGGCGTTCCATGACATTTATTTCTAAAAAGCGACATTTGACGCATCGTCGTCAATTTGACCTAATTTTTTGGCATTTAATCCCATTTATTCATTCCGCTTGCTGTGTTGCTCTTTCTTCCACTTTTTCCAGCATATCTAAATGTGTGATCGACAACAGAACTGAACGCAAACTTACATGTTACTTTGTATAATTGATATTCTCCACGTTTCTCGACACAAGGTGCAACATGTATAGGATCGTTTGATGAGGGCTATTCACCAGCTGAAATATAAAATTGAGTGGCGACTAACAGTCGAGCTTGCTGGAAGAGTACGGGGTGACAACAGTAATGTGTGATTAGGATTTCCAATAATACAGAAGTACAAAGCGTAAAGAGTAGGGAAGTTACGAGTTGTGAACGAAAATCCCTACGTGTATTCAATTTTCTATCATAATTTGTTGACTCGCTTCTTAGTGTGAGTTTGTGTTTTAATAATTTGGCCATTCATTCTGTTTATACTTGACTCCGAACGAGACAATCACTCCCTATTTTTATTGTAATTTATGTTCTTTCTCACGTTTCTACTGAATTTTACTGGTCATTATAGACTATGCCTTCCAAGTTTTACTTGACGTTTGGGTTATGGCAACTACCAAATGAGTTCATCCTCCTTTTTGACTGTGTTGTTTAAATTGGCTGGATCTGTGAGTTTTCTGACTCTAAGCTGAAGCACACTTCCAGAACGTGAAATACTATGTTGTAATAATTTTTTTTTTTTTTTTTTTTTTTTTTTTTTTTTTTTTTTTTTTTTTTTTTTTTTTTTTTTTTTTTTTTTTTTTTTTTTTTTTTTTTTTTTTTTTTTTTTTTTTTTTTTTTTTTTTTTTTTTTTTTTTTTTTTTTTTTTTTTTTTTTTTTTTTTTTTTTTTTTTTTTTTTTTTTTTTTTTTTTTTTTTTTTTTTTTTTTTTTTTTTTTTTTTTTTTTTTTTTTTTTTTTTTTTTTTTTTTTTTTTTTTTTTTTTTTTTTTTTTTTTTTTTTTTTTTTTTTTTTTTTTTTTTTTTTTTTTTTTTTTTTTTTTTTTTTTTTTTTTTTTTTTTTTTTTTTTTTTTTTTTTTTTTTTTTTTTTTTTTTTTTTTTTTTTTTTTTTTTTTTTTTTTTTTTTTTTTTTTTTTTTTTTTTTTTTTTTTTTTTTTTTTTTTTTTTTTTTTTTTTTTTTTTTTTTTTTTTTTTTTTTTTTTTTTTTTTTTTTTTTTTTTTTTTTTTTTTTTACTCTTGATTCTTTGTTTTTGATATATGTGTGAATTTAAACACAACCTTTTGAACAAAAAGATAGAATATTATTTCTGTTTATTTAGTAGGATCGGAATGATCATTAGAGTTTAGGGACAAAGTTGGACTTGAAAACTCGGTGTCATTTGTCGGAGTAGAAAGTTACATTTACACATTTAAATTTGTACGAAGCATTTTCTCTCATTGCTATTGTCTTTGAAATTTCAAATGGGTGAGAGCACGAGTATTCAAAATAACCTCGACGGTCATTCCTTATCCCAGATTGCCAAAAAAATAGTTGCATAGAATCTCGGGATTGATGCTAACCAGGTTTGTTTTAGCTGACATTACCATTCTAAGGCTCTTAGTCACGTATCACCACCAGATCACGGCACAACACGACGTAGGAAGTATCTCCCTAGTTTGCCGGCCCAGACGTAACTTCTCCTTCATCCCTCGTTGTCTGTTGACTCGTTTTTATTCGTATGTTTGGGTTTAGTCGTTGGAAATCGCTCTGGTTATTCGTTAAATATTAGTCGGCCATATACCTGGTACGCTTTAGTCACTCATTTGCTTTTAAACAATCTAACATTATCAACCACTATGTACTTTTTCGAAAATACTGCCTTCTGATTTGTTTGAGGTGCATCCGGTATATGACCAAGTTACGTTCGCGGTATTACCAGAGCAACTTCTGACGATTGAACCCACCCTTACGAATGAGAATAAATCAGAAAGGCAATGAAGGATAGAAAAGAAGCTACATTTAACCGTAAATAGATCATCGATGGGATAACGTCTAGGTCAGGAAACTCCAGAGAGACGCTACCCACGGTGTGTTGTGTCGTGATCTGGTTATGATGCGTGACCGAGCTCCTTCAACTAGTCATGCCCGTTAAAACAAACATGGTCAGCATCAATGTCGAGAGCTAATGCAACTATTTATTTTGGGGATTATTTACCTCTACAGCTCACTCCGCCCCTCTAAGGGATTCGTGAGGACCCTAAGACGTACCAGTCAAAGGATAAAACCTAATGTGTTAGACATTCGTAAACGTTTATTTGATAACTTGCCATGTTGTTCAGCTCCTGGGAGTCTGTCCCTAAACTAAGATGTCGTTGCATAAAATATTGTACAAAATATACTCCCTTTCTACAGTGTTCTTCTGTTCATTTCCGGACGGCCTGAAAATCCAAAAAGAGAAACTTTTTGAACATATGCATTTCGTATATGTAAAATAAACTTGGTAGCTCGATGCGGGTACCAAAACGTAAAAAATATCAACAACATCCATTTGAGTGAAAACGTTTTTTAACAACTTTCTGAATATACATAAATGTGTAAAATGCACATCTTAAAGTGTAAAAATAATTACATTTGATATATTATTACTATTTTTTAAAAAGACTTTACAATCCGTAGGGACTGGGAAAGTGAGAGAAAATCAGTAGACATGATATTCATTCAAGTGTTCTGAAAATCGCACGTTTCTACCAGAACGTGTAGCTCTCAGAGTTGTGGAGCTCTTAGAAGTTTTCTCTAGCTTGTTGGTCCTTACTCGAGGCGCAGTGACTTTGTTCATGTCAAGTTTCGAGGGTAATGTGGCGAATTCGACATCAAAAGGTTTGTCTGATAGGTAGACAGCTTTGAGACCGTTATTGCTGACGTTATCCTTGCGGCCACTCTTGTTGGCCATATAGTACCCTGTTTCTCGTTTCAAGACCCTGTATAGCTCCTCGTAAGTTGCGTCATACGAAAACTTGTGTGGTATATTTTAAGGCGCGTTAGATAAGTGTCTATCGATTGTTGCCTAATTTGGACTGGCTTAATTGAATGCACAGCATTTGTAAGCCTGTTCACGTAAGAATTGAGATACAGGTTTGTCGGGGTGGGAGCGGTTTCCACGAACTCACCTGGTAGTCGAAGAGTTGTTACATATACTAATTCAGCCACACTGCACCCAACATCTTCTTTTACAGTGCTGCGTATTCCGAGTAAGAATACTAGCAAAGCGTCGATCCACTGCGGGATGTTCGTAGCTGAAAGTGATGTTTTCAGCTGTCGACGGAATCTCTCTATTAAGCTGTTAGATTGTGGGTTGTAAGCGGTTGTTCGGAAGTGCTTAGTTTCAAGGAATTTGATCGGATATTGGAACAGTCCAGGTTCAAACTGGCGTCCACGGTGTGTCGTTAATGTAGATGGATAACCAAAATATGCTATCCATCGTTCGACGAAATTGCGAGCAATCGTTTCATTGGTGATGTCTTTCAGTAGAATCACTTCTGGCCAGCGTGTGAATCAGTTCACGCATGTCAGGAGATAAGAGAATCCATTTGATTCTGATAAAGGTCCTATAAGATTAAGGTGGGCGTTATCGGATCGAGAGTCAGGGGGTTGGAGAGTACTATGAGGGCGTTTATTATGTTGAATTACTTTGTCCTATCGGCAGGCTACACAGGAGCGTCCCATTCTTTAATGTCCTTATCCATCTTTGGCCAGCAAAATCTCTGGGCAGTCAGATTGGAAGTAGCACGAACTCAGGGATAAGAAAAGTTGTGCAATGTGTCAAAGATGATTTGTCGATAACTCTTAAGGACGATTAAACGGGTTAACTGGTAGAAAAATCACAAGTTTACAGCGTTCTTACCACTTCCCATTGTCTTTGTTCAGAGCTTCATTGTTGTTGTGGATAACTAGTTAAGAAGATCGTTGTCTTCATTTTGAAGTTGAGCTACTTCAACAAGGTCGACGCCTTGGATACGACTCAAGGAATGTATTCGCAATAAGGCGTCGGCAACCAGATTGTTAACTCCAGACATATGTCGTTCATCAGTAGAGAACTGGAAAATGTCGTTTTGATGACGTGACACTCGTGGAGAGTACTTATGTGAAGATAATATCATAGAAAACGTCAGTGGTTTATGGTCGGTGAATATTGTAAATTCCCGGCCTTCGATGGAATGTTGAAAATGTCGTACAGCACAGTACATGGCTAACAGATCACGTTCAAAAGTGCTGTACCTCGATTCGGTATCGTTTAGTCATTTTGAAAAGAATGCTAAAGGTTGCCAAGCTTGACCAATCCAGTGTTGCAGGTGCTGGTGGGAGCTTTAGTATTGTGATGTGCCAGCGTAGTCGTATTGGCTTTTGCTTCTTTAGTTGCAGTGGAGGCCCTTTTTGACTCTACATCCATTATGACGTCCATTTTATTTTTGCGAAGCTGATCCGTTCGTGGTTTCTTGATAGACGAACAGTTTGGTATAAATCGTCTGTAAATCTTACCAATTTATTGAAAGCTTGCAACCGCTTAATGGTGGATGGTTCCGGATACTCCAGAGTATCCGTCACCCTATGTTTTTGAAGTTGCATGCCATTAGCATCAATAGTATGCCCCCAAAAAGTTCAACGAGGTTGTTCCAAATTGGCATTTTGTGTATTCATAGTGACTCCATATTACTGCAATCTTCTAAAGGCTGTGTATTAATGTTTTATATATGTCACTACGTCTACGCTTGCCGTCAAACACTCGTCGACGTATGCATGAACATAGTGAGGTCCGCGGAACACAACGAAGATACGCCGAAATATTTGTGCTGCATTTCGCAACCCAAAGGGAATTTGGAGGAATTCGTGAAGGCCAAATGGGGTTACGATAGCGGTTTTGGGTATGTCATTTTCGAGCATCGATATTTGATCGTATGCCTTTACCAAGCCGATTCTTGAAAATATTGTCATTCCCTTCAGGGTGTCTGTTAAATCACGGATCAAGCGTTGTTTGAGCATTGAGACGTCGGTAATTGCCGGTGGGGCGCCAGCCATCGCTGTCTTTTTTCGAAACCCTATATAATGGAGATGACCTTATGCTACTGGATGGATGGATTATTCCCAGGTCGATCATATGATCGAATTCATACTCCGTAATTCTCAATTTTAGGCTGCGAGTCGGCATTCTTCGGAGAGCACAGGTTGATCTGTAGTCGTGATGTGATGTGTAAAACTGCTGGTTACAAATGGTCATTTCAACTTCGCCTCATTTAGATTTGGATACTTGTCGGGTATCGGCTGAAAATAAGAGTTAATTAAATATTTAAGACGGCGATGGCATAAGCTACAACCTGAAGCTGTGGTTCCGCGAACGTATAGTTTTGCATTGCTATCCATTAGCTTTTTTGACTAGTGTCCACAAAGAAGTCGTGGTGGCTCAGTAAATCTATGCCTTTGATAGGTATTCTCACATCAGCGATGATTAAAATCCAGTGTATGGATTTTCACAAACCCGCGTTCAAGTGAACATATCTTCTGCCATGTGTAGATATCGTTTTTCTGTCGGCTGCCTGTAGATAAAATGCAGCTTCTTGCTAACGATCAGATGAAGTTGAAGGAAGGACGCTGACTTCTGCGCCAGTATCAAGGAGATAGCGAACCTTCGTTATCAAGTCAGTAATGAATGACAGTCGACTGTTTCCACCGGGTACGGTTGCCGCTAACGCGTGCCGGCGAGATAGTTTCCCGATGCGTCAGCAGTGGGTTTGTGGCTAGGGAAACAACAGGGGTCTCTACACTTCTTGGAGTCTTTGCCATAGGTGATGTGGTATCAACACTAATTTGAGTTTTTCCTTGGTCGAGCTTAAGATGATGATCCGCTTTGTGATGGGCTTCGTCGCAGAGAATTGTTTGGTCAGTATCGTTCCTGTAGGTCGAGAAAACGAGAAAGAGTATTGCACAATTTCGTCACCTAGTTTTCGGTAGCGTGAAGTTTTTCTGTAACGAATAAACTTCCTTGTGGCGAGTTCTGGTGATCTTCAGAATTCGATCAGCCAATGAGGCTAGTTCACCTACTGGGTTGTTATGAAATGCTACCAAAACTGCTTGCTGCTTTTGTAGCAGTTTTGGTAGGAGAAGTTGACGGAAAAAATCTTCGTCGAAAGTACGTTGACCAAACACCTCTCTCATGGGCGTCAACATTTTCATCGCTGAACCTCTACCGAGCTCGATGGTGCGAAACAACTCATCAAGACGTTGTATATTGGACAAGTCTCTACGTTTTAGAATTGATCTTTTGAGCTGGCAGTAAGGTTGTAGGCAGTTGGGGCTGGAAAAGAAAGGGGTGACGTACCTGTTCAATTCAGGCGGAAGTGACGGCAAGGAATTGAACACGTGGATCTGTCACGCCGTGGTTTCGAAACCAGAACCAGCAGAACCAAGCTTCTATGTTTTCTGTCCAATAGGAGATGAGCTTAAAGTTTGAAGGTGTGGTTGTTTTAATCCTTATATGCTTGGGAGTCTCGTCAACCACCATTAAATTACCAATATATTCAAAAACAGCAGTTCAGTGAAAAACATGCAAGGAAATGTACTTATAAAAAATACTCTGTTAAAATCTGTAGACAGGTACGAACTCACAGTTGTGATTGTGTCTAGATCAAATCATGCTCACCAATGAGGTGCACCCGGTATACAACCAAGTTATATTCGATTGCAAGTAGATCGTCAATTGAATAGCAACTTCTAGGCCGGATTACTAGAGTCAGATGCTTCCCACATCATGTTGTGTTGTGATTTGGTGATGATGCATTACCGAGAACTTTCAACTAGTCTTGTCCGCCAAAACAAACATGGCCAGCATCAATGTCGAGAGCCTATGCAACTATTCATTTTGAGGATTATTAACCACTACATGTTCTTATTCGTACGTGTGGGTTTAATCGTTAGAAGTTGCTCTGGTTACAAGACAAACGTTAGTTGGTCATGTTCCTGGAACACTTCACATGTAAAAAAGAGTATAGGCCCTACTACCCGGTATATAGCACATGGCCAGCATAATGAAAAAGTCGTAAAAGCCGATCTAATTAAAGATCTGTGCTCTTAAAATACAAGCAATCGTGGAATGTAAACACCCTGTTTCTTATACAAATAATCACACAAATCTACTTTTTGAAATTTTTGCTGATATTATGCATATACATACCTTTATCAGGTGTGTACATAGTAAAGGAGCAAGTCACTGAGACACTCAATGCTGAAAACTCATATTGCATTTAAACATAGTATCAAATGAAGCTTTTATTTTTAATTAGATTTGGCAAACAGTCACAAGATGATTGACACTTCGTTATTACTTTTGAACAAAATGTCACTAAAATATGTGTCGCAAATTACACCAGCAAAAATAGTTGGTACTTGTGCAATTCCAATAGTATTTCACAATGATTTGTGTTCCTCGACAGTTCCACAGAGGACGGTATATTATGATGGAACTTGAATGAAGTAGCACAATTATTCTTTCTAAATCTTAAATGATCAAGAGAAGTGAACTTTACGACCTTTTACTTAAAGGTGTGGTGTTGACACCATCCCCTGAATATTTCCAAAGGTGGTTTGATGCATATTTAATCTATGAAGACATCGAGAGACAATAATGTAGCAGCTCCTACGTCAGTTCTATTATTAACTCTAAAGTGAACCTCTGCTATTTTTCGCTAGTAGGAACATGGCGAGTACCGTACTGTCCTTAACGGAGAACACTTTTTTACAACATAGACGTAGACCTTACAAAACATCCAGCTTACTTAATCCGCAAAGCAGGATTTGAAGTTTGGATAGGTCATTCTACGGAGGCACGTTCAACACTACAAAAATGCCAGCCAGACGAAGGTTTACGTCCCGTTTTCCAACGGTATGATTGGCATATATTTATTTCATTATTCGTGGATTTATATATTCCTATAACTTTATCAAAGTTTTTTGTAGACAAGAATAAAAAAGATAATGCAGCTGGATGAAGAAATCGGGAAGTTGACAGCTACCGTTCCTCCTGTGGTTTGTAAGTGAATTTAGAGTGTATACAATCTGGATTTTAGCACGTTCCTTAGAAATTTTCCTCGAACAATTGCTTAATCAGGCATATGAATTTGCTGCGACTCGAAATTCAAAGACGATAAGTCCCGGAATAATGTAGATTTATTTGCAATTAATCCACAGTATTTTACAGTAAATACGTTATAGAGCATGAACCACAGTTCACATTTTTGCGCTCCCTGGTTATGGATGTCCCTAATCTGAAGCCTAACAGTCGAAAGCCGAGCTGTTCTAAATTTAGTGCTGACTCGGATGTACAATCGGATTCTAGCGATGTTACTTCATCCAGCGTTGACGAAATGCATCAAAGTAACATGTCAATGAGCGCAAAAAAGCACTCACGGCAGAAGCGAAAGCAATCTCCGACTCCCTACAAAGTGCGCAAGGAGTGTTCCAAGAAAGAGCTTAGTCAAACATCGAGTTCCTTGAACCTAAATCATGAATCTTCCTTGGATTTAGTATCGGCGAATAAAGCCAGCAAAATCCGAAAGAATGGAAATGTTATTGATGACTCAAGTAATGATCGCGTTGCTTTTCAGAACTCTGGTATTCGGAATGAAAGTCTAGTCGATTACCAATTCACTGAAGCATAATACACTTGTCGTAGAAACTTGTATTTATCATGTTTATATAGTTTCCACGTAAAACAATTCACATGTAATTTGTATTAAATCTTAGAACCAAACTTGTACAGAATAAAGTCACTGTTTATTTATTCATTGGTGTTGCAAATAAATGTTATCGTCACTCGATAATCCTAGTACAGCAATGATCCATATAGTTCACGCTTAATTTCAATAGCAAGTCCAAACCTACTGTCACTGTATATTCTTAAGGGTCTTGGTTTAGTGGCTGCGTTTAGGATTTTCAATAGAAGTGAAGACTTGCTTTTTGTAATAACATGTAAGAAGAAAAGCTAAACACCGTACATAGTATGTGGACATTGTTATGACAAAGGTGAAGTGGTTTGAATTACAAGGATCTAGTTAAACACTTCTAATGAAACTTGTTTTTATTCCTCTATTGGTGTAAAAATTAGACTTTCCAATAATTCTTCAGTCGAGAACTGTTAGATACTGTCGACTAAACAATTATGCTTGTTTCTGCATGGGTATATATATATCGTTTCCTAAAACTAGTTGCTTTGAAATATACTTGAACAAAGTACGACTTTAGTTTCCTGATAATAGGCGGATTTTGTATTATAAGGTTAATATATGGTTTCCACATAAGGACACTAATATTTTCCTAGATCTAACAAGATCTAACTAATTTTGCTTACCAAAGGAGAACTAAGATAGATCAAACTAACCAATATCCTTAAGATACCGAGACCCATTAGGTAAATTGGGTTACAGTTCTCGCTGTGAACCGTTAATACTTCATTACCTTAGTTGCTACACCCTTCATTGATATTTGTCCCATGTATCTGTTTCCATTGGTTCTCCTTAGCGTTGCAATGTGGAGACTCAATGCGACATGCTTCTAAATATTCTATCTGTCATCACAGTTGATAATCCAATCCATAGATCAATGACTTCCCCATATATCTATTCAGTTTTAAACCACACACGTTCTAGCTACTCGTTCATGGAAATGAGTTACAGTACCAAACTATCACCTAGGATCTTATCTTCGTAACTAATAACCCAATTTGTATTAAAGTGTGGTCTAAGTCTCTTTCCTCCTGTTCAATCTTATATGTAGAAAACTTTGCATGCTATAACCTATAGTAAAATAAAAGTATTGCATTAGTTCTCTAACCAAAGTTACCAAAATAATATGGGACTAGATTGTAAAGTGGATTTAAGAATAGTGAAATATTGGAAGTAAGTAACAACGTTCTAAATATGTTAAGACAATTGCTTACTTAAGGAAGGCATAACTGCATATCTGTCAGTCAATCATGTACAACATAAAACTTAGTACATATGTTCGCCGCTTACAGTTGACACATATCATTGAGACAGGAAGATGAATATTAAGAGAGTAAAAGTAACAGTAACTTCACTAGCATTAGAAAATAGTGTGGACATAGTGAGTATGATGCAAGAAGAAGGGATTAATTCATGAGAAGGGAATGTGTGGAGTAAATTTAAGCTTACTAATTAAAGGAAGACAAGGAGTTGATGCACCTGTGCCACCATGACGGACTTTTAGCCATGTTGCTAAGAGTCCCTAACCATCGTTTATAACAATCTCGCGGACCCCAAACGAGTAGCTTACACTTACCAACACTACTTAGATCACCAGTCAATTGCTCGATGGAATGATGCCACGTTTTCGTTTGGTAGCCCCTTTCATTCTTTCATCCTCAGCATTATGCACCGAGATAGGTGATAGTTGGGCGTAAGCGAATCCCACCCATCTCAAACGATGAAGGTTCATAACCACTCTTCTCTAATAACATTAATCCAAGCACATCACTGCTTACTCGGTGGCTTTAACAGACGTGGGCTGTTTTGAAGGAATTCGTGATCAGATAGCATTAACATATGAGTGACACCTGCTCTAAATGACCACCCTTTGGGAAAGGGTGGCTTCTCAGTGTACTCGCTACTTACTTGGTAAACGAGAATCTCGCTGACGCAAGAAGTGGCACGAACCAAAGCGGCCTTTTTGAATTCTTGTCGAGACCCAATCGGGGAACAAACCATCAAGCTGATGAGACTCCCAAGATCATTGAAGTGGCCGATACTCTCAATTATTTCACCCCTTATCTTTAGTTTAGATGCGACTCAGGCCAACCCTGAAGCAACAATATACACCGTGATGAGGAATGCATCCTTCCTGCATTAGTGCCCAGTTCTATCAAAATATCTTGCATCCTTTTAGTGTATTTGACATAAGGGTCACTCATCCATGTATCTTATGTCAATCAACGGATTTCCTGTAGATCAGTTTCTCGAAATTTAGACTTCGAAAGCGTTATTTCTATTATTGTCAGTGATGAAATCAAACAAAATGTAGAGAGTGGACAGCTTTGGTTTACATCACTTGGAGTCGAAAGTGCAGATTACAGTTCGCCATAAGCTCTGGTTCGACCAGTAGGGTTTAAGTAAAGGACCTTCCAAGGTTTATGCACTTCTGAGGCATAATATTCAGTGACAAACATTTCCATATAGCCTATTTATCTATGTATTCAAGTCCTTCTTTCAAGTCAATGAAAACCTACCACTGTTATGCGTCTATAAATGTGTCTGATAATTGAATGACTGAAACAAATGCTAATTAATACTTATGCAGAAATAAGCTAAAAGAAGAATAATAAATAGGGAAAACAAAATGGTGTCAAAACCATGGTAAGTTTGTATCTTTTACGGTTTACTAGTTTCTTCTCTGTTAACCTACTAGTAATAATATGTGCGTTTCGTTATCACTGCATACTGTTAAGGGTCCAGGTTTATTACTTATTATAAATTATTCTACTGTTTATTCCTAGTAGCTTCTTATCTGGAGTCATATGAAAATATACCCGTTATATCTATGATTCATTTCATAGGTTTATTTTAGAAATTTTATTATTAAGTACGTAAATTATGTCATTAGTCTTCTGCACATGTGATTTATGTAGATCCGTACATAGATAAAGTCAAAATACAAATAGTTTTATAGTCAAGTTTGTCACTTTGTTTTAAATATTGGATTTAGGTATTTTCCTTTAACTAAAATTATCCATAAAATCAGTCTATATTTTTAATGATTTCGAACCAAATGATTTAACGTTTTTTATACAGTCAAATAGTTCTATCAAAAGTAGATACTTAACGTTTGGTAGCAAAGATGCTCAGCAGTTTTAAACTATTTGGCGGTATCTATGGGTCTTTAACGTACGGAATAAGTTTATTTTTAAGTTTTACTGTAAAAGTATTTAATCTATGGTATAAATCTCATTTTTGCAGGTTTGTCGGTTGGATAGAAAGTCTATGTTGGGTGATTAGAAAGGCCTTCCATTTTGTTAAGTGCAGTTGGATTTAACAAAATGTGAAGCGCTTCAGCTATTCGTCTTTCCTTATAATCGGAAAAACCTTTTCGAATAATTTGGATATTTTTACTATTGATTTTATGGTTGTGGTAGATAGCATGTACTATTATTGCTGATTTAATTAAGACAAATCATAAAATATACCAGAATGAAAGGAAAAATAGTAGAAAGGACAACTCTGTCAACAACTACACTGACTAAGAGTAAATCGATTGAAATATCATGGATTGGTACAGCCATACTACTTTACCGCCATGACGCAACAGATGAATTGCAAAGAAATCTAAAACAACATGGAATCCGAACATTCTACAAAACTACCAACACTATTCGAGGTGCATTAGTTAAAATAAAGGATAAGTTCCCTTTCACATCTGCTCAGAATTGTGTCTACAGGCTAGGTTGTGTCGACTGATGCATTTTGTATTGGAGAGTCTTCTCAAGAAAACAAAATTTGTGCCGAAGGACATGAAAGCTACACTAAACGACCTCCTAATAGTCCTGTTAAACTTGAAAAATTACAAACCAAATCATCAATAGCAGTACATGCTATCTACCACAACCATAAAATCAATATTAAAAATATCCAAATTATTCGAAAAGGTTTTTCCGATTATAAGGAAAGACGAATAGCTGAAGCGCTTCACATTTTGTTAAATCCAACTGCACTTAACAAAATGGAAGGCCTTTCTATTCACCCAACATGGACTTTCTATCCAACTGATCACAATTAAAGTACATCAAATTTCATTCATGTAAACATACATACAGTTTTTATTATCATTTCACATCACACTAACATATGGATACTATCTCACTTCAAATCACCATGACCCAAATGACTTGACACTATATGATCCAACGAGCATTTTGATTGTACGAACTTATTTTGATTTTGATTTGTTCCATTGTATTATTTAATCTTGTATTAATTCGATTTGGTTATTCCTTGCTCTGAAGAAGCGACTTCCACTAAACTGCGAGACGTCAGAGATTATAATTTTTGCTCCTTGGAATTTTACAAATATATATCACTCATTCCATATTCTGGCTTAATTTTAAAGAGTTTTGTTTTTCATTTAAACTCATCACACATGTATGAGAGACGAATATTTCTGTGAATATGTAGCTAGTACAACTGAATTTGAGCTACAGAACTTTGGCAAAAATCTCATTGAATCTTCAAGTTGATTTAACTCACTCACAAGGTTTAGATTTGTCTACTTATCTTTTAGGCACATTATAAGTGTCAAGACTACTAATACTGTTTGTTTACTGAAATGAAGTTAGGTGGGGTGGGGTTTGATCCTATGGCTTACTAATTGGAACTTAGGCATCTTAACAACCAAGCCATTGTTCTATGAACTGACCACTTCAATTTAATGTGATCGTAACAAGTAACACGGAAAATGGTTAAGGCATTCGCAATTGGTTTTACGAATATACTAGTAATAGTAAATTGATTGAAAACTATTTTTTATTGCACCCACGACATATTTTTAGAAGAATATGAATCGTTATTACTTGTTTCTACTGGATTACAATCTAACTCTGTTCCGCAACAATATAATTCCAAACTATCTATAAATCACTGTTTATTATATTGACTCACATACACCATAATACATAGGACGAGTGTGTATATTAAAAAACCAGTAACGATGAATGTAGGAGAATTATATTTGAACTGAACCTAAATCTAACTAGCACGAAATCAAAACAAGCAGGCAGAAAGTAAGTTATATCAGTTTCTGTGTTCAATCATCATGCTACAACATCCAAGCCGTAAAATAATAGATTTATAACCAATAACGCTCGTTATTGGTGTTAGACAGTGTTAGTAACTGCTACATATTTCATGTATTAAAAGTACATTTTCTATAATTTGTGTTCACGTAAAACGACGACAATATTTCGATGAAGAAATTATTAGTTGACTTTAATTTTTATTATACTGATAATTACACTTTATCAGTCATTTGTTGTTGTCATATGATACATCTTTTAAAAAATTATATTAATTAATAATAAAAAAAATAATCAAAATAACGTTACACATATGATAGTGAAGATAAAATTTTTTGATAAACTTATTTTTAGCAAGATTAAATACATATTTCTTTCTACCTACTGCATTCATGATTTCAACAGATAATGTTAATAGATGAACAAATTAATTTCAGGTTTTGTATTTATTTTTAAAACAATCATTGGGTTAGAGATAGTAGAAGGTTAGGGGCGGCCAAATCAAAACATGGCATCAGTCCATGAAGTCCTTGACTACTGGTCTAAGCCATGTAGGTAGATGTAGACTACCTGGTTGGGGTCCGCGTGATGATCGCAACAAATGGCTGGAGACGCTAGGCGATATGGCTCAGAATCGGTCACAGTGGCGCAAGTGTATTTACTCTTTAACCTCATCTAAATCTTGAATTATATTGTTATTTTCTGGACATCTTTACTTACTCTTCCCTCTTGTATTCTGTCTATACGTTACCTCAATATTCTCGTAGTGCTAGTGTGGTATGGCAACTTGAACCTACAGGCGTTCGTGCCCGGTTCTAAGTTGCTGTTGATGATGATTGATGATGAGATAGTAGATAAGATAAACAGTGATTAATATGAAACCAGATATCAATCAGTCAGACAACTGAATTTTTTGTTATCTATATTTATCTATATAGACACAAAATTTAATACTAATCGACATCAAAAATAGGCTCCACAAAAGTAACGTTATGGAAAATAGAGAACGAAGGTAACCAAGGGAAAAAAGTTAAAATTTAGTAAGGTAACAAGAGAATTACAAGTGAAGAGATGCACCATGGATAGAAATATAAATAAGATTTCATTCCTAATAAGAGAAGCTGTCACATTTTATGAGGATTCCAGTAAAAACTGTAGAATGATTGTCAATGGCTTCTACCTTGCTACAATGATTTGAACCATCTCTAGGACGTCAACCAGAAAATCGTGATGGACTGACAGTGAGCAGTTATATACCGCACTTTTATTCCACAGAGGCCTGCCATAAACTGGTCACCTCTAAGCTTCTTCCAACCAGTCCTAGAGTCGGAGGATAGTGCACAATATAAAAGCCGTTGGGGTGACACTCGTAAAACATAGCCGATCCACTGAAGTAGATGTTTTGAGATAGTGACACCAGTTAAGTTGTTAACACCATACCAAAACACTATGCTATACTTCTGCCTTACTGAGGTGACATCTTCACCAGACGTGAACGGTTCTTTGGAGACAACAATGATTAAAGGGAAATGTCGAACATCCTCAGGTAGGAGATCTCAAGCATAGAGAAGGAGTGCCTTCACTAAAGAGTTTTAAACCAAAGGTTTATAGCCAGAAATACATCACGACGGCACTAAATATGATCCAGTTCAGCAAAAGCCGATCGAGCTATTATTGTGCGTAGACTGATTTCATCTGACACACCACCACCAGCACTCCTACAACTACCCATATACGCGAGGTTTTCTACTACTTCCAGAAGTTTTTTACAGAGTGAGAGCAGGTGCATACTCTTATTAGTCATGCAAAAGTACTTTGCACTTTCTAAGCGTACAGTATATTCCATACCTGTGAATACAAATTGCCAACTGATTAAATGCGATCTGGATAGTTTGTGTTTTAAAGCAGTAAGACTATTATCCACTTATTCGGGGCCTGACAGTTTTTCTCTACTTCTTCTTTTTTTGTACAACTTCAAACCACCAACACGCACTTCCTTCAGGGCTGTTTTTAATATGTCATCGATAGCAAAGTTAAAGGGGAGTGGTGAAGTTTGACAACCCTACCTAACCCCACTGATGAATTGAAACAGTCGAGAAAGATGGTAATATACCATCACTCTGCCTAAGATGGCTTACAGAATCTTTAAGATGTTTAAAAGCTTTTCGGAAACGCCCTTCTTCAACAAATAATTCCAGAGCACAGTTCTGTCCAAAGAAAAAAACGGAAAGCATGGTGTCAAAAAATGCAACAATTATTGACCTGAGGTACGTGTGACTGTGTCCCAACATTTGGTGTAGAGTGAAAATGTGATCAATACAACCTCGACTTGATCAAAAATCTATTTGCTTTTGGAGGGCCAGTTTACCAAGCGTCTTGGACAATCTGTGAATTGTGACTGAAACCTCTAGTCAGTGGAAAATTTTAGTAGACTTATCTATCCCTAACAGTTATTACAAAAGCCATTTTTAAAGATGAGAATAGGACACATTCAGTGTTCCAAAACTTACCAAACAACATTATCAATTCCATGACCAGATGTTTAAAACCATGTTTGGAAACAGCCTGGGGATGAGGTGAATAATCTGGGTCTGGTGATTTGTTGCGACTCAGAAGTAGGAGATCCTTGTGGTCCCCCTCTTCTTTGGGTGGATCAGTCTCCACCAGCTACTGAGGACAGGACAATCTGGTCGAAGCTTTTGGTGCAATAGATTTGCTGAGCTGACCTTCGAAAAAGACAATCTTAGATGTTACTAGTTGATATACAATCACTCTCACACATTATTTCAATGACATCAAACTTATTGAGGCTAGTGGTGAGGATGAATTTAAAGAGTTTTCAGCAATTATCAGATGTAATTGTTGCTTCCAACTATTTGGCACCCTCAGACTACTAATTTTCTTCGTCCCCCCATGATAACTTTTCAAGATTGTCTTCTATAGTAGTAGAATATTTTAAGGAACTTAGCTAAAAAAGTAAGCATCAACTTTGTGAAGTTGCTCATCATATTCTTTTTTATAACTTTGATAGACCATTTCTTACATGATTATTCCCTACTCTTTTATTATAGGACATGATGTAAAATCCTCTCCAACTTTACAACGGCATAAGCGTTTTTATGACAAGTACAGGATTTTATTTTGATAATGTATAGTTCATTTTGTTTATAGGGATGAATTGGTCAATTGTATTCATGTTTGTCTACGTTAAAACATTGGATCACTGGGAACTAAAAGATCTAATGTTTAAAATGAAAAAAGGTGATGAGGATAAAATCTGTCACGATCACTATTTCACAAAGTACTAACATTTTGAAAAGCAATGTATCTCCTGAAGTTCGATGTTAATCATATAACAGAAAATAAATTATAATGTCACACAGCAATTGTATAATCATGTATAATAATAATGTATAGAAAGAAATCTCTATATTGATCTAAGGGCGCGTATTTTTGAGAAATCCTGAATAAAGGTAAAGTAGCTCACCTGCATTCTATGATTTTTGCTAGTTGTCTAGCCGTTTCTACTTTTTAGTTATTCTACGTTTCATAAAAGGCCTTGTTGAACATCAGGATTTAATGACGTGAACAAAATTCTAAAACTTTTTAATTTTTAATGTAAAGTCAACTGACAGGCAGTTTTGATTTACAAACTACTTTTTCTAAGTCAGTCAGTTTATAGTTAACAACGTATTTCTTGGCAGATATGTGTGTTAACTGAATATGCCATACCCCATTTGCACGACGTGATTAGATTAACGTGATTAGTAGTAGTAAATACTTCAATAATAAGGAATAGAACAAAAGTGTAGATAGAGTATTGTAACCTAAGATAAAGAATATGATAAAGAGGCGATGTACTTGAGCTACTATGGTGTATTCTAGGCCATAATTTTAACGGCCTACAGTATCTTAAATGTCATCATATATATACACATTTTTATTGTCAAAGGTTATCTCCTTGATGTCAGTGTAAAGATATTGAAAACATTCTACCGAATCATTATTTATATTACTTTAATACACATCACAAAAGATAGATGATAACTTGAATATATTGTTGGTTTCATTCAGTAGTTCTCGATTACATGATTGTTAGAAGAATACTGAACAAATTTAAGTCATACCGTTGATCTACATTTGGATTTATTTACATACTGCATTGTTTTTCAAGTTAATATACTTTTGCTGAATCTGATTTTAAAAAAAAAGAACTTTTATTTTACTACTCGTTGGTAAGCATGTTTTTAGGTTAAGTTCAAATGAAATGTAACTGCAAAAATAACTTGTAGCTAACTAAATCAAACTATGAAATATAAGCTTAGCTATTAGTGGCATATATTTGCTACAGAATGAGATAGAATAAGAGACTTAAAGAAATCGCGAACACAAAAGCCATAATAAAAACATTATTAATTAAAGCTATATGATAGACGTGTGGAGTTTGTATGTGATGTAAGAGTCTATTAGTCAAAAAAATGTCATATTTGACTAAAGAGATTACTTATGCACCTTCGGAATTTTAGTCAACCAGAGGGTATTAGAAGTCACTGGTATGTTACGTTTGAGTCCAAACAACCAATAAGCTTATATAGTCTTCGTTCAGATCCCTTAAGTGTGTTAAACTCTATGAACCTTTACTTCCAGCTGAAAGTGGATGTTATTTTGTAGTTAGAATTCATCTAAAAATATTATTGATTTATTGATAGAAGTCGTTAGGGGCTCTTGATAATGGTCGGTTGTCAAGAGTAATCAATAAGCTTCTTGGCAGTAAGGGTGAGACTCTGAGGGTTCCTCTTTATGCTAATGGCCTTGCCAACAACTTTTAAGGAGTGATACCATATGGTCCAGCTCAGCTAGGCCGAATATACTAAAGTAACATAATTTTTCTTGATACATTGAAATGATACCTGTTTGACTAAAAACATCCAGAGTGCGTCAATCGTTACATAGTCATCTAAAAAGTTATATCATTATGGAATCTCTATAATTTATTGTTAAGTTTAACTTTTTTTTATTTCTTTAGGATAAACTTGTATATTCCCGTTGATTTGTTTTAGACTGAAGCTGATCAGACACGAAACGGACTGAGTTCGAATCCCAGTGTAAACATCAATATTCGGATGCAGGTACATCCAGCCAATGAGTCCTGAATAGGACAATACGCGTGTCCTGGATTCCACTTGCCAGTCACAATTTAACTTTTATAATACCTTTTTATTTCTGTTATAACATGATTTAATGTACAGAATTTGTTAGCAGAAATTCTATGTGTTTGTGTCTGTGTTAGTGTCTGATAGTCTGTAAAGTAGGAAACCTGAATAAATTTGTGGTAATGTAAAGGTATCATATATTACCATTTATTTCAATAAACATTTCTTCTGGGATGCAGATTATCTTTATTGTATGTGATATCTCACTACATTATTGACAGATTGTTGTTTTTTTAGGAAATCTAGTTATTAAGGAGGAATCACATCCTCGATGACATAAAATTATTACATTAGAGTTCATCTGTTGCACAATAACCTTATAGACATTATGTACAAATTCAGAAAATTATGCTTATCTAATGATAAGTTTAAGATACTTCCTGAATTTTGAAGCTAATATCCCAAATGACATATAGGGGTTACATAATGTTCTTACAAGAGAATAAACGAGAAGTTGTAGAAAAAACTGTGTTACGTCATCTGTTCAATAACTCATTTTCTATTGGCTTGAAGAATTAAATAATACAAATGTCCCCATTTTGTGAATGGCAGAAAATTGTTAATCGTTAATTTGATACACAATAGGTTCCATACTCCAAATAAAACTATAAACTACGTCAATATCCCTATATAATCAAAAAATGGCCGTTTTATCCAACATCTCCTAAATTTCCTTTAGCACCAATTTTGGTCTAGATACTTTGAATAACACCAAAATAATTAGATTTGGCTTAATATCATACTAATTAAGACTAGCGTATACAAAAAAGATCTACGAGAAAATGTTACGAGTTTCTCCGCTTTAGTACCGGTAGTAAAGGCTGATACGCGGGTAAGTCATTATCATTTTATGTTTATTAATTCTAATGAAACGGAATTCCAGCCTACAAGATACATTAAAGGGACTGGTGTGTTAGCTAAAATATAGTTTATAATCTTTTTAATATATAACTTTCAAAGGGAACTGTTTTAAAAATAGACAAATAAATTGTGATTAACAGCCGAAATCCTATTGTGACTGTCTACCAGGTAACTAATATAAAAGTTTAATTAAAGTAAATTTCAACAACAAAAGCATGCAAAACAAGAAGGCATAAAGTTATTCAGCATAAATAATAGTTCATTTATTGATTATATCATGAATATCAATGATGACATATTTAACTGAAACAAACAGCATCCATATAATATCCAATTTCTTGATCACTTTCTCCAAACTCTTTTAATTGAATATCAACTAGTGGAAGTAAATTTGGTTTACGAGCGACGAATTCAAATACACTACTAGCTTTCTGTTTACTTCGTTCCTTAAGGTAGATATTAAAAGAAACATCGGGGAGAATGATTTTAACGACAAAATGAATTAAAGCTTTTGTTAGCAATCAAAAAATGTTATGAAACTTCCTACAGATATGAAAGATTTTTCTGTAAAATTTACCGCTTTTGTTCAGTTTAACGTTGTCAAGGAAAACAGACCTATGGGATAATCTGAAATAGCTTAGAAAGTTAGGAACGCCTTTATGTAGTAAAATAACAGCTATACAAAGTCATTCACTTAGTCATTTTTTACATATCTCTAGTGATATTATCCAGAGTGACAATGATAGCTTCATAATTAATCAACTTAGCTCAAAAAGCATCACTCTACCAAAAGTACTCATCTGAGCTGTAAATAATCCTTAATGTAATTCTTGTCGTGAACACTTAGTTCAGCCATTTAATAGTATTTGATCAGTATTACTTAGAACAGACTACTTATTAAGTGTGGAAATAATAATAAGTTACAAGTTTCAAACTGTCTAGATTAATTAGTAATACAGAATGATGGCTGATAAGTATTGAGGCAAAATGATGCTACAAGCATTAAATCAGCCTTGTAAATATTGGTCTATCACTCATATTTATGATTTTTACTTTAAGGAACAAAAGTATTAACAAGTAAAGAGTCACGTTAAAAGCTTATGGTACATATAAAGATTATTTAATTCAACCATGTTAAGTATGAGGCAAATACTCACCTGTGGTAATGAGTGATGTAGCAAGAATATATAGGGCGAATTAACTACGTTAGATATATTAACCGCTGGATAACGGCTCAGTGATCTCAAGGTTAAGTTTTCGCCAAGAAGCCTGGAGATGCTAGGCTCGATTTTCTGAAGGGAGTCATGAATGCTCACCAATGAAAAGTCTCATACTAGGGTGAAACGGCTATCCAGTACTTCGTTATTCCCAAGAGCTGTCTAAGACCAAGTTGCGATAACAAATTAAACTACAGCAATCTCCATAACCTTCAAAGTTAACGTTATTTCAAAAATGCTAATGAACTATTTCATGTCATGTAGTTTCATTGATGACAAATGAAAATGCAGTAGACGTAAACCTACAGCTAAAATATTTTCTTATCTTGTGTAGGTATTTAGTATTTGTTTAAAATAAAATTAATTAATGAATAACGATAAGAGTTACTGTTCACATACTAAAAATATTTCAATGTAAAGTTAATGAATACTCCGGAATAATACGATGTGAGATCAACAACCACATAAATCTAGTATAAGTCGAATGGATTAACAATGATAATAATGATCAAGTCATCAGTTATTACTAATAATAACCACTTACCATACATTCATCTTTAACTTTGACATCTAATAGAATACTACCACCGATAGCACGTGTACGCCGATCTTCGAATGTATCAATCACGTTTTCATCAAATAATTTGACCGCTACCGCATTTCTATAATTTTGACTTTTCACATCAAAATAAACTGGCGTATTACGACATGTGAAAGTGATGACTTGTTCAGCTTTTGAATGTAAGAGTTGAAGGTAACGAATTTGATTTGTTGGTGCATAATATATCTTCAGCATAATTAAGGAGAAATCGGATGTAAGTTAATGCATGTCAATTACATAGAAAATATTCATGTTTAAGTTAATATAAACACTAGTTGCCAGATAAATATGAGGATAATAAAATCAATTGAATAGAGACTTTGATTGCAAATAAAATTTGAAGGTAGTAAAATTAATAATTCATTGTTCAATTACTAGATCAAACTAATAGCCAGTTTCATAAAAAATTTCGTTGAAAAAAATAACTTTTAAGGGTATATTCATTGCCTACTTTGTACAACTAGCTTCTTAAAGCAAAATTATACAACTTTACTGGATTTAATGCACATTTAATTATAAGCTTCCTGTTAGGCTAATAATGTTACAATAACATATATAATCGCACTAGTGTGAAGAAGATTTTCATACAGGTCAAGCTTAGTTTTAACTACGAAACAAATTAAGATAATGAACAGAAATGTGGTTACACTGCCTATGATAACCTGTGCCCATTTATTTCTTTTGCTCATTTGTAAAAGTAAATTGTGAACATATACTTTCTTCTAAATGTATCTTCTTACTTGAAATCTACACATCACTACCAAACAAATGCTTTCTGTACTTTGGAAAATTAGAAACTTATGAACTTTGTACTAGAGATACCTGTTTCCCATGTAATTCCAACTTCGAAAAAAAGTAATTTCATAATCAAAAATGTTGTGAGGACATCCCTGTTGAATTTCAATAAACGACTAGCTACAGGATTATAAAATTTTATAAGTAAGATTTGAATGGTTGACTTAGTTTAAAGAAAGGCTTTCTTCAACGTTTCTAAAGTTCATTAGTTATATTGTAGCAAGTACTTTGATTTTTTCCGTTCATTCAGTGGGTAATTATTCCATAGAATGTAGTCTTTGCTAAAGATTTCATCTCGCGTTTTAAATTTAGCTATATCTATTTCTTTATTTGATATGCTTGACCTTCAAAGACTGATGTTCAAGGGAGTTACTTGGTAGTGGGGGGGGGTAGATAATAACTCTAGATGCTTAAAATGAAATCTTTAACAAAGATTACACTCTGATATGCAGAACCCATTTATTCAATAAATGGAAGAATGACTGGAAGCGATGAATTTAACATATTCATTTAACACTAAAAATCTGAAGATATACTGAACTATTAACTTCTGTCAGGAAGAGCAATTTCTCACTTTTATTAATCTAATTCACAATATATAGAAAGTAATTTTAATCGGAATTCTTAATTAGTGAAAATAAGCATAAAACTAATTTTATGGAAAATAAACAAACAGAAATATTACTTGAGTTTTATGTATCGTTCCATTTTGCTTTTGCTGTTTTAAATGAGAGATCCACCAATCTTCAGAATTATTTGTTTTAACAAAATTAGTGAGAGGTTGCTGAAACAGATTTATAAGAAAAATGTTATAAAAATTTATTATCGTTTTATTAGTTGGAATGATGATGTTTCGTAAAATGCTTTGTTTACGAAGAAGTAATGCATACAGCTGAACTTATGAATCATGATAGAGTTAGTTGCCACTGCAGATATCATAAAAATCACAGTCATTATTAAAAGTACATTTACTTAATGTCGTGACAAGCAAATTGTTACTATTTATGGTGCTGTATTCTGTGAGATATATTACATAAACGAAAAGCCTTGATTTTCTTTTTAGACCACATCACCAGCACGTACTTAAAAATGAAGCGAGTTATCAAAATTTACCAACGGTTGACTTACAGTTTGTTCTGTTAAACCTGATTTTGACTGATAGTTGTTCATAACTAAGTTCCCACTAAATGCATACTTATTTTTAATATCTTCTCCTTTGGTCTGACATTTTACTGTGTGGTTATGATACTTTTACTTATTGACTGGGAGATTAAGTAGGCTTTAATGTATCAAGTGATGGATACGTAACCAGAGCATCAGGATAATAAAAATACGTTGGTCAATATTATATTTACCTTGTTCAGAATTTCGAAATTTTCCAAATCAAACTTATGTCAGCAGTTATCCACATCAACTAATAAAAGCAAAGATGTTTAGTGGCTTTCAATAACCAGTTGGTGTTCATGTAGATGTTGATGGAAAAGACAGTCACTCTGTCAGACAGACATACTTCCTTTCAAAATTGCTTTAATTTATCTGGTAGATAATATTTATCTTGTTTTCTTTAGTCTATACATCTATCGACTGTACAGGCTTTTTTGACTTATGCGCTACACCACCAAAATTTTCCTACCGAGATAAAATTTCTCTATTGTTGTCACATCATTGCAACTTAGAAACTAATCCAAAATGTCTAATAAATTTTAGGAATCGAGTATTTTATAAGAGAACGAATATAATTAACTTATACAATTTTAATCGTACAAATATGTCGATACAGACTGATTTTATGGTCATTCAGTAATTCGAAAAATTTTTTCAGACTTTATAAATTTTGCAATCACCAATATCAATGAAACAAATCAATTGAGAGATAATGTTCATAATAATTGATCATTATTCTAGAGCTACATATGTTAGATAAGGTTTCTGGAATTTTGGCCTAAATGGATTATTCTATCCCCATTAAGCTATATTTTCTAAGGTAAAAGAATTTACAATGAAAGCTATTATGATCGAGATAGATTACATAATAAATTTGGAGTTTAAATTGACAACTTAAGATCATATTAAAAGTTCCTCCGACCAATAAAATCAATGTATTATTAGTATCACGAGGTATAAATTTTGTTTTCATTGCGTGAAAAGCCGTATAATACTGTAATATCCTAACAATTTCCACTTTACATTGGATAGTGTAAAAAAACATTCTGAACTGTTATCGAAAAATAAATAACTTATTAATAGACGGAACACAATAGAATGACCATTTTATAGAATAGGATATAAGACAACCATTTTATTCTTATCTATAAATCATGAATCTGATTAAAAATTATTGTCCAACTGTTTCATTCTTTACTTATTAACTTACTAATTATTTTATTGAACTATTGTAATGGAACAAAGTACTAGAAAGTACAGTCTCTGAGGCCTATTTCTAGTGTAATCAAAACATGTACTGTTAAACTGTAACTGCTCAGCAATCTGTAATTATGATATTTGTATTTCTTAAACAAACAGGTTTCCAAGACTTATTGTTACAATGTAAATTACGGCCTGTCACTATATAAGGAGACAACGGACTTGACAGGAACCAATATCAGAAAACCTAGACACTAAAGTCGTAGTTCTATGCTCTCACATCTGACTAGTGAATCCTCATCCCCCGATGCTGGATAAAAGAACACAAGGTAGGTGATCCAGCAACCAACCAGTCAAATTTTATTTCACTTATTCGTCTATATACACACAAAATCTGAACATATATTCGACAAATAAGAAGAATAATGTTTATACAAAAGGAAGACAAGGATGACTAAGGACTGATGGAACAGATATACAATTAACTAGTTATTATTGCTGATTAGAAAATAATATGATTACGGTTCCTGAGTCTATCGGAAGGTTAGATTGAGTGGAACATGACAATAAGAGAAATAAACAATTGATTTACATACACTCACAATAAATGAAATAGTTTCCTAGAAGATAGTTTCACAAGTTAGTTATTCTTCTTGAATTGCCCAATATACTACTTAGTAACTGTTATCATGTATATTTTCGTCTTCTTGTTACTGTTATTTTACTGTGAAACTGTTATTATTATTATTAATTGTTATTATTATTGTTTAAATTTTTATTTAATCAACAGTTGTGAATTGTCCGTAGTAAATTAATATAATTTGACATAAAAAATCTACTTACCGTCTGGGACGTAAATGAAAACAAAACGAAATAAGTATGAACATTAGCCGTTTACATAATCAGTTTTATTATTTAGAGATTAGAAAGTTTAAGTCTGTCTATTAAAATTACACTTAAGGATTTTATTTTAAACAAAATAAAATGCATTTGTTTGTCGCCACAACAACAAAAAACGGTTTCTTCTTGTTTACATTAATTAACCCAAGGTGTGTACATCACAAATAATAAATACTATTTAATTAAATACTACGAGATTTAATTCATTAATGACATCATTGCTTATGCAAAATTTGAAAAGTCAAAATTAGTTGATAGATTATAACTAAAAATATATATGTACATATGGATAATAATAAACTACTGGATCATTGAAGTCAGTGACCTGATAGTATGAAACTTGTTTTTAACGTTTCCAGTTTATCTGAAAGTTTACACTTACTATTTACCAGGGGGTTTATTGGTATACCCTATAAACAAAAGTTTGATTCATTGCTTTCAAGATTCAATAAAATTTTGCAATACAATACCTTACATTATAAAATATCGTATATTATGTTAATAGAAGTAAAATTGACAAAATATGTAATATATATGTGACAAATTTGCTTTCATTCACTAAATCATCATAACATTGTTTTGATATAGATAATATATCCAATGAACACATGAAACTAAAATGGAAGTAATATATTAAGCATATTAAAATTGTAGAAACTCAGTTCAAAGTTTCATATCACTGACTAACTTTTGTTAGACAACCACTGAAAATCAAAACTCACTGGGCAGCTATTTCTTCCTAGAACAAAACTACTTAGCAGCACGTATCTATAACGCTATCAAGAATCAAGCCTATTGGATGCCAAATCAGTGCTCTAGAATCTGGATGCTTGTCACTAAGCCTGTAGGTCCTGGGTGAGACCAGTGGCAGGGCTGTAAGTTCTTTCTGCTGAGGGGTTCCAAAATAGGAAATCCAGTGCTTCTTGTTTTTTAATGGTTGTTCAGTTAAGGTCAGCATGAGGGGTAATGCTTCAAAGCTGAGAGCCCTCATAACACTCAGTAATAAAACTTGATTTTTAAAATAAAGCATAACTAGTGGTTTATAATATGTTTTGACAAATATTAAGATATTTCTAATAATGTGAACAGTTCATGAAACAAAAGTACTTTAAGCTAAATCGTTTTTCACTAACTGTTACATGACCATTTAGTTAATGGTTCCTCAGTGTCTTCAGGATTGATCTTGTTGTCAGACAGTGTTATTACATATGAAGTCAATTAAAGTGTCCACTTATTTATTAATCCAATAGCTTATTACAAATTTAATTTAGCTCAGCAAACAAGTAATAATCACATATTTCGTTTTGAGCTGTGACACTCAGTAGCCAAATGGTCATCTCAACAGATGAATATCAAGTACCTATAACATTGTATATACCGGTCATTCTATCTCACCAATGTACATTAATCCCAATGAACTTGGATTTGACAGGTAAAAAACAAAAAGGAATTCATGTTATCACTTATTTGTTACTGTTGTATTTGACTACTGCATTTAAGTCAAGGGAAATGCATTCATTTTTTTCAGTTGTTAACTCTGTCTTCATTAATAGACGCTTATTACAGTTTAATATTAAATAAAGCTGGATACAATTCATATACACTCAAAGAAATTTAGCCAATATGTTTCATTTGATTAACTTGATTGATTGAAACAAATATTTTATAAATGTTACTAACTTTTTCCAGAGATGATAAAAAGCAATTATAGAGTGCACTCATACTTACTGTCTTTGTGTCTTCACTTGGTTTAATGCAAGTTTCAGCAACATTTCCGTTATTTTGAAATCTGCATTCAACTGTGAATGCATCAGTTGGTGAACCAAGATTCGGATCAATCCAATAAATACCAGATTTAAAAGTCTCTGGAAATTCAGCGGCTTCAAATATATCACGACAATGTCTGGCTGGATTTTGTTGTGTACCCATAGGACGTTCAAAACTATTCATAGATGCTTCTAGACTTTCAATTCTTGCATATATACGACGTAGTACAGCACCAACGGATGGCAATGTATTCGGTGTAATACTTTCGTCTTATTGTCGTGTAAAAATATTATAAGTAGCAAAATAATGATAATAAGATTATATTCTAAATTTCAGATTAGAATTTTCAGAGAATTATAATATTCAAAAAATGTACAATATAATTTACTATACTCTGAAATGAATCAAATAGTAGAATTAATTATTGTTTCACTTCGATAGTGCTCTAGTTATTCTCTATAAAATTTTCTTTTGCTAGATAACCAACGTTTTCAAATAATTTGAAAAAAAAGCAAATTAATCTGTTAATAAACTTTTCGTTCATAATATAAGTTACATATGAGACTTTACTCAATGCAGCTACTACTTATGATCAACGCAGAAGAGAATATAAATGATGCATATTTTACTATCAAATATAGAAAGCGGTGCTGTAGGATAAGTACTTTTGTTAAATTCAACCTTCTTCGGTGACCAGTAATGAGTACTTGCTACTTCATAAAGTTTCAAACTCATGACCTTTAGATCATGCAGCGTGGAATGTGTTATTTAGCTACTGCACCTAAATATTATTTATTAATACGAGAATTTTTCAAGGCAGAATCACTAATAAGATACACGTATTTTCATTATATCTAGACGTACACCTTTATTGAGATTCAAGGGCTGACGAAAACTTCAAGCAACAATCATGAAAATACTATTAAGTTCATTTCAAAACTTTCTATTGAAACTTAGTAACTTTCTCTACATGTAATGAAACTAATCCGACAGTATGAAATTTATATGAGGTTAAACATGATTAATATCTCACAGTTATTAATAGAATTTATGACCTTATGCTTTTGGTCTCATTTGATTTGTAAAGGTTGAAAAGTAAGTATTGTTTAATTAATCTTCAATGATTCATAATTCAGATAATTAATGAATTTATCTTGAACAATGACCCCCCGTTCAATTTTTGTTAAAAAGAAGGGGCTTATGAATGAATGTCAATGGTGAATGTTTATGATAGCCAGTTGCAGTGCATTTTTCTTAACTAGGGAAATGATATAGTCGCTTTTGTAGGATGAGAAAAAAAATCTTTAAGTTAACATCTTATAACTACTAAAATACTATTAAACTTGATTCGTCAGTAGTCATATGGTGAAAGGACAGATAGAACCATTCAGAATCTTACAAAGAAAAATGTAAGGAAGTATACTAATTCTAGCAGTTATTTATTTTGTCACATAACTTACCCGGATCTTGTTTTGAATAATGTTGATTACGGTATAAAGCGTCCGAAATACTACGTCTAACTCTGGGTGTATCCTCAAACTTGTAATAACCTTCACTCATATCTAAAACCTTGATTGGACCAGGAGGTCCTGGTGGTCCTGCCGGACCTGATGAACCTTTTTGACCTGGAACACCTGGCAATCCTATATTGGAAAAAAGAAACTCAAATCAAATTCACCGTCAGTAAAAGATAAGGTTCAACTATATTTATCGAAAAGCACCTATTATTTGGCATTAACATAAAGCTCGCACAAGTAATATTCATGTACAATTACCTTTTAACCTGAAACAATTAAATATATTAGTTTTCTATAATGGCCTAGTTTACACTGGGCTTCAGAAACAATAAATTTTGGTCTGTGTTTCATCAGAGCCAACAAATAACATGTACTAAAATCAGTCTTCTCTGCCTTTATATTATATAACAATAAAGTAGTTACTGATTTGCACTTCAATTATCTCAGTTCAACATAGTGATATCATTAAGTTATTCTTTACATAATTTCGTGTAACTAAACAATACCCTATAATGTTAACGGCATGTGTGTACCAGTATTGAATAAGCCGATTAGTAGTAATCGATACGAAGGAGTGACTTTGCTTAATTTAGAATATTTATCAAACTTGTAGAGTTTGTCTATAACTCTAGTCTTTTCCCAGATCACTCAAAAGCTCTGCTTTTCCAAACAAAATTTCTCGCAATCAGTTATATTTTGTAGAACTACTTACATTCACTAGTTATTCTCGTATAATACAGTGGAAGGATAATAAACGTTAGTTTATAAGATACATAAATCACTCATTGGGAACATATTTTACCGATTCAAATCGGGTTACAAACCTGTAGGACCTGGGTGTCCAGCTGGACCTTCCGGGCCAACTGGCCCGGGTGGCCCTGGTTGTCCTGGGTCTCCTTGGGGTCCAACAGGACCCCTCTCTCCTTTAAGACCAACTACTCCTCGTGCACCTTCAAGTCCTGGGATACCTTGTTCACCCTTTGGTCCAGGAGGGCCAACAGGGCCGACTGGACCATAAGTTCCTTTGCTGCCTTTTGGACCACGGTCGCCTTGTATTCCAGGTTCGCCTTGCTTTCCCTAAAAGTTTTATATCAAAAAATAGATTGTACTGATATATTTAAGTTCGTTGCATGCATAAGTAATAACTGATCACTGCATTACATTTATGGCCTGCATTTGAACATATAGTTGCATAATTTATCTACAGATAAATTTTTATTAGTGAATCCAAGTTGATCTTAATGATATCACAAATGTTAGAGATGATGTGGGACGATGAGTCTATAGCTATTTATATCTGCCTCTGATGTCAAAAATCAACACTACCGTTAGTAACATTTAAAGGTATAAATAAAAAATAATGCAATATAGTGCTAAAATTTTAAAATGTTTATTCAAAGTATTAAGCAGGCCTTTCAAAATTAAACGAATCAAATTAATTTACTTGCAATCCTTCTGGTCCACGTTCCCCTGTTTTACCTTGTTTTCCCATTACTCCCTAAAAGTAGACAATAATAGGGATTGTGGATATTACATTCATCGCAACAGAAAGAAAACAAAATTCACGTTTAATTAATTTGTCACATAAAACCCTGTTTTGTACTAATCAATGAAGCAGACTTGCACTAGCTCAATTCGATTGTTTTACTCACTGAAGAGGTGTCCTAAACTGCTTCGCGAAATATCAAAAATTTTAATTTTTTTCTATTGAAATATTCCAAATATATTATTTATTTTTATAAACAAGTTACCGAATGTTCAGTTTAGCTAAAATTATAAAGCCTTAGCTGGATAATGATACCTACAATGAAACAACCACGTTCTTACTAATGATTTATAAATAGAACAGTTTGCACACGCATTGACTAGGTGCTTTTGTTAGTCGGAGGTGATTCGTAGGAATTCCTTCACTTAGATCCCGTACACTTTTCTACTTATCAGTAAAAGTATCTGTAATCTTAAGGGAACTGAAGCTCCTTGTAGAGTTCTAGATACTAACACTGAGCTATTTATGATATGATTAGCCTTCTGCGAGATGGGGTTGAGTACACTGCTTGTTCTCTGAATATTCATATCAATTTTGTCTAGATTGTTACGGATACTGAAATTCAATTGATCGAATTGTAGTGAGACTACTAGTCCAAGCTTCGCGATATTGAGCGCGGACAGTAATAAACTGAAAATCAATAGCTGTAGCGCATTCTGATTATCATATGATGTTTTAAATTTATTTAGTTCATGGTAACTGTAAATGGTGCAAATAAAAGTTAACTTAATCTGAATTATAAGTATTATGAGGGTATACTTCTTAAATCTACAAAAATGTAATGATCTCTGTAACAGTTAGTCCCTTACTTTCGAACATAGGGATCGAAACGAGGTAACAGGACACGTTAAGTGACCCCGTCTAGGTCATCGTCAGAGGACTGGATATGATTTACATAATTATTGAACTATAAGTTTTGTTGTTAATGTTATTTATCAGGAAATTTTGTAGAATTGTACAAATATGCACTGGTGGTAATTTTCTTTTATCATTTCTGTAGTCATCATAAAAATGAGACAGTTCTTATGAGGCTAACACCGATTTCTTACAGCTAAAAACACCTTTAGGTTAGTGGCTACCGTAAAAAACAATTTACTTACAAGAATTAGGATGAACTTGTATCTTCCCGTTGATTTGTTATGGACTGAAGCTGGTCAATCTCTGTTGCTATATGTGCATCCTTAGCGGATTGCCTCGAAATAGTGATTGTTCACAAACATTATTTAAGTTGGATTGTGACTGGCAAGTGGAATCCAGGATGAAAACAGAGACTGACCAACTTCAGTCCATAACAAATCAACGGGAATATACAAGTTTATCCTAATACCCATATACCCGTTGCACAAATCGTAGCTATCGAGATTCAATGGTTTAGTGGTGAACGGAGGCGTTTGACATGAAACGGACTGAGTCCGAATCCCACTGTGAACACTAACGTTGGGATGCAGGTACATCCAGCTGACGAGTCCCAAATAAAACGAAACGCGCGTCCTGGATTCTACTTGCCGGTCACAATCCAACTTAAATAATTACATACAAAAACCTCCGTTACTTATTCCTATACGATTGAATAACTTTTTGAAAGTTTTTAGCAGAAGATTACTTCTTAAAATTTGAAAACATAAGTAGCTATGGTACGCAATATACTGTTTTGTTTTCCATGAAGAATCTAACAGGTTATCACTTACTGGAACACCTTGCTGTCCAGGGCTACCCAAGGATCCCGGTGGACCCGGCGATCCTACTGGCCCAACTCGTCCTGGTTCTCCAGGCAGTCCTTGTTCACCTGTTTCTCCCTTTACTCCTTTGGGGCCTTGAGCCCCGGTACGTCCTTGAGGGCCGGTCATACCAGGTGGTCCTGATGGTCCTAAAGGCCCGGGAAGTCCTCGCAAACCTTGTTTGCCAATAGGGCCTTGTGGCCCAGGTAGCCCATCTTCCCCAACTGGTCCTTGAACACCTTTTGGTCCAGGAGGTCCTGTTGGTCCTTGAGGTCCAGGAATTCCTAAGGGACCCTGAAATTTTAGAATGAGACAAAATATGTATTATAAAATACTTTATCTTCCACCATCAATCTTAAATAACGAACTAAATAGATTATGTATCGTTTTGAAAAAATGACAGATTTAAGTTAATAAAGGCTGAATAGCTTTTCAATATTACACATTTCGGAATGATAAAATCATGTAGACGTAGATACTGATTTTTGGACTTCATTCAGGACCACTAAATCTTGCTAAAAATGCAGGATCATTGGTGCGAAAAGGTGTGACAAGTTTTGCATGTTTCATTCTCAACTTGGAACATTCCGAAGTCAGTCTAATACTGATTATTCTCATAAAGAAATTGTTAAAACAACTGCAGATAAATTGATTATTTCACAGGAGAGCTCCGATCTATAAACGAGTCTCATTAACCTAATTGGCTGCTTTCAAACATCCTAGTATGAATTAATTAACTTCTATATGTGTAGATATCTCCAATAATTTGAATATGGAGATGGAACAATCAATCAATCATCAATCAATGCCTGTTACTCCAAGTGGAGCATAGACCGCCCACCAGCATTCTCCAGCCAACTCTGTCCTGGGCTTTCCGTTCTAGCTCTTCCCAAGTGCTGTTCACTCTCTTTATGTCTGTTTCCAATTCCCGACGCAATGTGTTCTTGGGTCTTCCTCTGTTTCTGTGGTCTTTAGGATTCCAAGTCAGTGCTTGTCTTGTGACGCAGTTTGATGGTTTCCTCAGTGTGTGTCCAATCCATCTCCAGCGTCTTTTCCTAATTTCTTCCTCAACTGGAAGTTGATTAGTTCTCTGCCACAACAGGTTGTTGTTGATGGTATCTGGCCAACAGATCCGAAGAATCTTACGCAGGTAGTTGTTTATAAATACTTGTATCTTCTGTAGGATACTTTTCGTAGTTCTCCAAGTTTCAGCTCCATACAACAGGACTGTCTTCACATTTGTATTGAAAATTTTGACTTTTATATTGACTGACAGTTGGTTTGAGTTCCAGATGTTTTTCAGTTGTAGAAATGCTGCCCTTGACTTACTAATCCGCACCTTCACATCCGAATCAGACCCTCCTTGTTTGTCGATGATGCTGCCCAAATATGTAAAGGTTTCAACGTCTTCCAGAATTTCTCCGTCAAGTGTAATTGGGTTAATGTTTGTTGTTTTGTATCGGAGGATCTTGCTTTTCCCTTTGTGTATGTTGAGGCCTACTGCCGCTGAGGCTGCTGCTATATTGTTGGTCTTCTTCTGCATTTGATTATGTGTGTGAGAAAGAAGAGCTAGGTCATCTGCAAAATCCAAGTCATCTAGTTTCGTCGATGTTGTCCATTGTATTTCGAGAGTGCCTTCAGATGTTGCAGTCTTCATGATCCAGTCGATGACCAGTAGGAAGAGGAAGGGCGAGAGTAAGCAGCCTTGTCTGACACCGGTCTTCACTTCAAATGAATCTGTGAGCTGACCTCCATGCACGATTTTACAATATAGTCCGTCGTAAGAATTTCGTATGATGTTGACTATCTTCTCGGGTACGCCGTAATGTCGTAGAAGGCTCCATAATATTCTCCTATCCACGCTGTCGAATGCTTTTTCATAGTCGATGTAGTTGATGTAAAGTGGTGAATTCCATTCAATTGATTGTTCAACAATGAACCGTAGAGTAGCGATTTGATCGGTACATGATCGATCTTTACGGAATCCGGCCTGTTGATCTCGGAGTTGGCCGTCGACTGGGTCCTTTATTCTGTTCAGTATCACTCTGTTGAAGACCTTTCCTAGTACTGAAAGTAGAGTAATGCCTCTGTAGTTCTCACAATTGCTGAGATCGCCTTTCTTTGGTATCTTGATGAGGTACCCTTCTTTCCAGTCTTCTGGAACTTGTTCTTCCTCCCAAATCTTCCTGAAGAGAATGTGGAGTATCTTTGAAGTTGTTTCTATATCAGTCTTCAGTGCCTCCGCTGGTATGTTGTCTGGTCCTACTGACTTGCCACTCTTGATCTGTCTGATGGCCATTTTGATTTCTTCGACTGTTAATGGGTCTGTGCTTATAGGGAGATCCGTGGCTGCTGCTACGATGACTGGTGGGTTCAGTGGGGCTGGTCTATTCAAGAGTTCTTGGAAGTGCTCTACCCACCTGTTCCGTTGTTCATGCACTTCAGTGATTGGTTTGCCAGCCTTGTTCTTGATTGGCCGTTCTGGCTTGCTGAATTTCCCAGCTAACTTCTTCGTTGTATCGTATAAGAGCCTCATATTTCCTTCTCTTGCAGCTTTTTCCGCTGTCATTGCTAGGTCCTCAACAAATTTTCGTTTATCCAACTAAAAATACTGTCATAATTATTTTAAAGAAGTCATGTTGTTATGTAATTTGATATGGAAAGAAACACTCAATACGATCAAACTCATGTGTTTGTTGTTCGTAAAAACAATCATTATTCTGGTGAAAATAAAGTTGGTGATGAGACAACTCAACATTCATCAGATAGTTGATATAACTACTAAGTGCCAAATATTATTTGCCACCATCATACTACTGCTTTTCATTAAGTAGTATAAATTGTGTTAAATACAAAACTATTTCGATTGGGATGGTTATTTTTGTGGAGATTGGTTATTTTATTTGATTGAATATATTACAGATTGATGTTGGCAGGGTACCATTGACAACATCAATCTGTGATATATTCAATCAAACAAAAATATTTAAAAGTTGACTGTTGTAGCAAATAACTGTTTCCATAAATTCATTCTCAGGCTTGTGTAGATCTCTAAATATCATGTTGCAATCAAAAAATTTCATATGGTATGTAAGTGTTTCAGTGTTGTGATTGAGTACGTCAAAGTCATGCGTTGAAATTAATAAATTACATGTACATCAGGTCATTAATTACTAAAAGTGGTAGTAGACAACAACGAAAGGTTATGCAACAAAAAACCAAAATGATCATTTAATATAACATGTTTAAGAGTGTATCATGGTAAGAGTTGATAATATTTATTCACTAAGGTTAAAGTGGTATACAAAATAATTATAATAATAGTAATGGTAGCACAATTGGTGAAAAATCAGTTATTGTGACGAAATAATGAGTAGAAAGAAACAAAAAATATGGATGAATTGATGACGGATAAAGAGTTGTTGACATTATTTATTGGCAAGAGCATGAATAACTTGTAAGGATAGGGAAAAAAGACGAAAATGAACGGAAGAGAAACGGAAAGCAACTGGAAAATACTTAGGGGAAGGCCCTATTATAGACCAAGGTAAACAAAGAGGTTGGATATGTTCCCATTTTGTACACAAGTTTGGCTTAATTGAGTTAATGCCTATTACTTCCATTATGCAGAGTAGGCATAATCTAGCTCCCTTTGGGCAAATTATCCGAAACACTCCATGAAATTGACGAAGCTTCGTCAATCTTGATATTATGGCCATTGTCAATTAGTAGAGCAAGTCGTAGATTTCATTACAACTTTAAGTAACTATATTGGAACATATTCTGTCTCATGGATAAAGGCTTTTGAGTACAGACTATTTAGACTGCTCCACAGGAGCAATTAAAGTGATAAGTGCATATAGATGAGACCATCATCTTTATTTTGTCATTAATTTGCTGCTTTAATAGTGGTTTATTCAAAAAGTGGGGTGTAACTTGGTGACGCCGGATGTACTTTTACTAGACCTGTTTAATCTACTTATTAAAATATCACTTGATATATCACTATTAAGGTCTGGCCGTGAATACAGTGTTTTTTCTCTGTTGTATCTACTCGAGTTTTAATTTTTCTTTTCGTTATATGCCTTCTTAATGGGTTTAACTAGGTACTCGTTTTTGCCAACGTCCTTTTCAGTATGTTTATTTCTGCCTAATTGTCGTCCTAGGAAATTCGTTGGATTCAACAACTTGAGTATTTCACAGGGTTTATATTATGTTGGAGAGGTATGAAGCTATGATGGTGTATTGTTCAATTCAAGTTTGTTTTCTCAATAGATTCCTTCATTTGAACTAGCCTAGCTTTTTGAACAGTGGGTTGCCTAGAAAGATTATATTATTATTACATTCTACTTTACATTTAAATTTAGTTAAATGGTGCATGTTGTTGAAAGTGCTTAATATGTCTCTTTGGATGGTCATTTCTTCACATATTACACATGTATCATCTGCATAACAACAATGGTGATGCAGCATACTTGGTGTATCATGTAGCTGTCGATTCTATGATTCGACAATGAAAATGTCTACAAGTATAGAACCTAGGAATGACCCTATAGCTATACCGCTTATTTGTCGGTAAAATTCATTGTTAAACATGAAATGTAAGTTCACTGTACGTTTCGATAAAAGTTCATTTTTTTATTAGTATCAGGATAGATATTTACATTTCTATTAGTTGTTTGCAGACATTATCGATTGTTTCAGTGAGTAAAATATTAACCAATACAAAGTTATGTTCAATAACATAATTTCGCCAGTTAAATTCATTTCTTTGATCACGCAAATTTAAATGTATCTTCCTCGCTATGCTTGACTAATTCTTTGTGTAGTGGTTTTAATAGGTTAACTAACCATTTTGACGTAGCTTGACAAGGAAAGTCAGATATGTTTATGATGGAACGTAAAGATACTTCTAATTGACGAACCTTCGGTAGGTTGTAGAGACGTAGGTTATATGATACAGGTGGGGGGGTTTCACTTTATCATATATATATTATATATATATATATATATATATATATATATATATATATATATATATGCATATATAGTTGTTGCTTTAAACGGTTTAGTACCACAGTAAGTTGGGGTTCCTTCTTTTTAGCTGTCGGTAGTTAGTCTCATCACTTAAGACGTGGCTTACTTTTTATGTGTAGTCCCTTTTGTTTAATATTATAATTTCACATACCTTATCAAGTTTTGTAATTATAATACTGTTTATATATTATATATATATATATATATATATATATATATATATATATATATATATATATATATATATATATATATATATATATATATATATATATATATATATATATATATATATTATATATATATATATATATATATATATATATATATATATATATATATATATATATATATATATATATATATATATATATATATATATATATATATATATATATATATATATATATATATATATATATATATATATATATATATATATATATATATATATATATATATATATATATATATATATATATATATATATATATATATATATATATATATATATATATATATATATATATATATATATATATATATATATATATATATATATATATATATATATATATATATATATATATATATATATATATATATATATATATATATATATATATATATATATATATATATATATATATATATATATATATATATATATATATATATATATTCCTTCTTTTTAGCTGTCGGTAGTTAGTCTCATCACTTAAGACGTGGCTTACTTTTTTATGTGTAGTCCCTTTTGTTTAATATTATAATTTCACATACCTTATCAAGTTTTGTAATTATAATACTGTTTTCAAAATTTGACATTCTAATGGGATCCCGGCTTTTTTCAATCAGTACGCTTTTTTCTTAGTGATATGCCGGGCACCTAAAGAAAACTAATTACCTTCGAGAACTAATTTTCTGTAGACTATTTCATTATTTTTGGTTGTATTCAAGGTGAACATTTTATTTCTATTATTATTTGATTCCATCTGCCCTATCCTCCCATTAGACACATTAATTGTTAGTATATCATTATCCCATTGATGAACTATGGTTAATCAATTGTGTATACACACTCCAGTTCACATTCACTATTCCTCCTACTTTGTATTAATGTTAGTTTCTTAATTGGTTGACTGTGCGATCAGGTTTTATGTATATATAAAAGAATGTGTGAAATATAATATGATTCTGTCAGGTTGGTCAATCGTCTTATGCTCTTCTATATCCGGCTTGGGACTGAGTGGGCATATGCGTATTTATCGACTAGGCACACCTAAATGGTGTTGATATATCAACCATCATTTTACGTCATAACACTTAGTATTTATTACTTTTGAATTGAATACAATAATCGTTGATTGTAGTTTTAAATCTTTCTGGTTCATATTTTGTAGATGCCACTAAGTCTTGAATCTGGACAAATAAGTTCTCAAAATGTACATATATCCTCAGATAGTTGACATGTAAACGATTATCCCAAAACTTAGGACCTAGTGATAAAACTTCCGATTGCGTCTTGTCCAGAGTAATACTAAAATAGTTAAAAACAAACAAAACTTATTTAGAAAGAACGTACAAACAAGTTAGTGTTTCCTTCAGAGCACAATTACGTAACTTTAAAATGACTCAATAATTTGAAACGTTATCCGATACTGTTGATATTTGTAGTGGTTCTACAGTAGTTTCATTTTCGGATCTACTTAGACATTTTAGTGATCTATTGTTCATTAAAATATCCAATAAATTCAAATAATTTCGGATAAATTAACAAGTGAAGATTTCGAATAAACTAATTACCGTCATTAGACATTTGTACTCAATATCAGAACACTTTTATAATTTAGTGGGAGAACACAACTCAATAAACCAATGATATTAATGGCTTTTATCTTTCAGATTTTAACTGTTTTAGCTAATTATAAACTACTTCTCTACTAACACAAGATTCTTAAAGTCATCATTTTTAGAGGAATATAGGCAAATTTTCACGTCCTTCGTGATAAATATATTGAAGTTAGAATATTCCTTACGTAATTAATGAGTTGATTTAATGATAAATTTAATGATAAATTTCACACGCGAAAACGACTTACCATCTCTCCTTTTGGTCCGTCAGGTCCTGGAACTCCCGTATCACCCGGTACTCCTTGTGGCCCACGAGGGCCTTCCTGGCCTTTTGGTCCAAGTGGTCCTTGCACCCCAGGACTTCCCTCAACACCTCGCGGTCCCGGTGGCCCATCTCCTCCCTGAGTCCCCCTCTCGCCCTGTTGTCCTACAGGACCAGGTGGGCCAACATTTCCTGGTTGACCAGCTGGTCCTGGAACCCCAGTTGTTCCAGGCAAACCACGTCGACCCATAGGACCTTGTGACCCCTGGTCTCCTTTTTCTCCTGCTATTCCTGGTAGACCTGTTACGCCTACCATTCCAGGTAAACCTGGTGCCCCCGGCAATCCTCTGGATCCCTCTGGGCCGACTAGTCCTTCCGGTCCTTCCTCTCCAGCTTGTCCAGAAAGACCTGGTGGTCCCTAAAAAGAATAAAACGAGTGTAAGGTTAGTGTTCTACTGCCTATAAGTTTAGAACTTAACGATGATGACAACGCTGAAACTTTTGGTTGTCCCATTGAGTGTGACGTCTCATGATGTGATTTCAAATATTTGGTGGAAGCTTGGCTCTTGGTTTGCTAACTTGTTTCATTCTCTTGAAGCTCTGTTTGATAAAATGCTATGGCAAATCAAAATTATGACTCTATCTTTAAATAAACATGATGTGGAAAGGTGTTTATTAAACAGATCGTTAAATGTTTGTAATGTGAATGTTAGTGAAGATGTCATACTCTTAGATGAAGTACTAATATTCCTTTGGCGGATTGTTTGGGGGAGGGGAGGCAGATCGATAGAATTTGACCACCACTATAAAGGAATTGATGAACATCAAATTAGTCACTACAAAGTAATCCATCAATGTTAATATTCCTTTCGTTAAATTGTGTTACCATAAATCTGGTCAGGAAGTAAATTCTTTTGAAATACAGAGCTCACACTTTCGTCAAAGACATATTAAACATTCAAGCCTCATAGTACTGAAAGGAAAAAGCCGGTTTTATAATTCCACATCCCTCTGTAATTTGTGCATGTGGGGTGACAAAGAGAGAGAAGTAATTGAATTGTGTAGCTGGCAGTGGTGGAACATACAAAAAGTGACTTAAAGCTCAGTTAAATATACGATAAGTACATGTTGTAAGGAACTAGTGTTCTTTGTAGTCAAACATATATTTGAAGTAACGCACAACATCGACTTCAAAACAACTTTCAAACTTTTTCAGAAATACTGTAAGAGACAAAATTATAACTTTGTTGATTTTCTGGGTGATAGGAAATTCAATCTGCCTTCAAGTTCCCGATAACGATTAAATTCCATCGTCAAGGTAATTCAATTTTAGTGTTAGAGTTATTAAAAGCTGTTACTGTTTCCGTACGTATATATATATATATATATATATATATATATATATATATTCCATCAATAGTACTTACTTTGTTCGTACATCAAGTTTCCTGACAAGTGAATTATTGCTCAGAACATTTTGAGCTGCATCCACAAATTTCAATTTTTGGTTAATTTTTTGTTTCTCATTAGTGTCCTAGGCTTTCCATGTAACTGGTTGACTTTCTGATTTTTACACTATTTTAAGTTGGGTTTGGTAAATTGATTAAATAATACTCACAAAAGCCTTGCACTTCTGATGACTACTATGTAAATTTGTTTTCACATTTGTTTTGCTGATGATAAATACGTACAAAATATTAAAATTAATATACTCAGGTTTTTTAGAAAATTAATTATAGAATAAATACTCACTTGTATTCCAGGTAAACCAGGGCTTCCAATTGGTCCAAAGGGTCCCCGTATGCCCTTGTAATAAAACAAAGTAATCGTATAATTCAGTTAAACATATCATAAAAAAGCAAGCTACAGCATCAAAAATGCTATTAAAAATGTTTATGACTAAAAAGTTACAAACAAATGTAAGCGAAAGCCTGTGAGTGCTTCCATCTTAAGAAATATGTAATGATTATTTAAATAAATTATAAATTTATAAATAAACATAAAATGTGTTTAGCATTAACTAAAAAATGATACCAACGTTAAATAACTTACTAATCCGCCTTTATCTCCTTTTGGTCCTGGAGGACCAGATGCACCTTTATCACCCTTCTCTCCATCAAAACCAGGAGGGCCCAATGGTCCAATAGGACCTAGTCGCCCAGGTGGTCCTCTTGGGCCCGGAGATCCTATTAATCCCAAAGGACCATCTTCTCCAGTTAAACCTTTAACTCCAGCTGGACCTGGTGGGCCTCTTGCTCCTATTTGACCTATACGTTTAATTGAATTAATTGTGAAATATACCAATTAATAGTTGTTATTGATATATTGTTGATATATTTTTAGCTGGTTAGTAAAATGTCCTCAATAACTCTAGTGTTTCAGTCCTACGAAATTTCATGCTGAGTGAATAGACTATATGCCTAATTGATGGTTAAATTTAAGCGACTTCTTTAAATAACAGTTATACTCACTAGTATATTTAGGCTGTATGGTTTCAGTACACTAATCATCAATGACATAATATTTTAGTTTGACAAGTTCATAGACAGATTAAATTGATTCGTTAAAGCGAATAACATAATGTTTACGAGATACTACATAAAAAAATAACTATACGCAAATATACCTATAAGCGAATAGAAAGACATAGCTATCATCTGGACTGTGGAGTATATTTCAACTAGTGGTTACTTCAAACTTCTACTACAATTTGACCCAATAATTTCACAAACATATGCGAGGAATTAGTGGGACAATAGTCGTACTTGTACAAGTTTCTGTATGTTTAGTGTGAAGTCACGAAAATGTTTCACTTAAAGATGACTGGGTTTAGATTTACAGTGAGAAATTACAACATTACTGTTACGTGTCAAATTAATGCAGAGTTTTAGTTTATAGGAAGGATAATAAGAATCGGATTACATTACCATGTCTATTTAGCATTGTATATTTAAAACCATGCAATAAAGATCACTCATTTGTTTTATTTTGAGTAGAGTACTTATAGCGTCAAAATAAAATTCTCACAATTAGGCTTACCAACTCTAGAAACCTTTATCAGTAGTAAATTTAATTGTGATTTAAACTGCTTTTTGTATTCTGAAAAGTTAAAAAAGAGTACCTAGTGTAAACCAATAATATTTACTATAGTTTTATGCGTTTAACGTTTATAAAACATTGCTAAGTTAATCCTACTTATTTATTCTATAACTGCGTTGACCACAACGTAGTAGTTTTAATTTTGACATAAGAAAAAAGTGTTATAAAAAAAGATATTAATACGCGTTGTCTTCTAAACATACCTGCCGGTCCAGTCGGGCCGATAATGCCAGCATCACCTTGATAACCTTTATCTCCAATAGGCCCCACTTCACCATCAGGTCCTAATTCACCCTTCGCACCATTTGGTCCAGGTCGGCCTGGCATGCCATCTAATCCAGGGAATCCCCGGACACCTTGACTGCCAAGTACTCCTGGTGAACCTCTTACGCCTTTAGAGCCAGGCTGACCGTCGCGACCTGGCATTCCATCCTTTCCAGGATCTCCAGTTGGACCCTAAATAACAATTATTATAAAGTTAAAAGATTTTGTTCACAACATAAATAATGATTAAGTAATAGATGTCTGATCACTTTTAAAAATCCTTTGGGGATACTTTATAATTTAGGATCACAGCAGAATATTAACTTTGTGATAACTGTGACATTTTGGCATATGGCCATCTTTACAAAAAGGAAACAATTTGAAGTGACAGCACCATATTTAAAGCAGTAGGTATATCCTCTTTATATGGCAATAATGAGAATAAATGGTCTAACTGCATTCCAATGTTTATCCAAATGTCGGCATATCAAAAAGATATCCACACAATTTTCTAAAACATTCTAAAGGATCTACTTTTGATGGTGGATAGAGTGTTGCTAATTCAATCGGAATCTATCTTCGGGATTTAGGACATGAGCTAGATACAATAAATGTATTCAAGATAACCATCGAGATAAGGAGTTCTAGCTTAATATTTTAGCAAACATGGGTTGCTGTCATTTTTTCTAATCTATTATTTACTCTTTACTTCGCCAACGGTAGTTGTTTTTACGAAATCAAGATGATATAGTATTGTCTGTCACACATACTTTGTTTGGAAATATGAGATTATAATGTTCGTGACAGTTGAAACATGAGCCTTAATTATCACCTTTAGAATCCAGGAAGTTGTGCCTTAAAACAGACATTACTTCCCCGCTTTAGTTCTTAATCTTCTTGACGTTTCCAAACCATAGAAAGTGAATAATGAAACTACGATCGTTTCACATACACTAATTTATGAGGAAAATTGAAACAAAGTAGGCTAGTAAATAAATTAAATAGATCAGGCAACTCACTGTTGGTCCTACTGGACCTTGTTGTCCTTCAGGTCCCGGATCACCTATAGGACCTGGCGGCCCAGTATTACCAAGACTACCAGGTTGCCCAGCTGGTCCTCGTTCACCCGGTTCTCCACGTGGTCCAGGAAATCCAACAGGTCCTTCTCTTCCAGTTGAACCCTGATGGCATTAATCAAAAATAGAAAAGATGATGTTAGTTAAAGTGAACCGTTTATTGTTGTAATATTAAAGATAATAAATGGTAAATAAATCAGTATTTTGAAATTCCCATGGTCAACTGTATTCTCATAGGATTATTGACTGATTTTTATTACTTTGTTATATATACCGTTAGTCATTGTTATTTATTGCGATTGTAAAAGTAAGAGTATACAATAATAAATATTCATACTGGAAACATATTTCTGTTCATTGGAAGAGATAAATTCATCAACGAGGAAGCACATGATATGTGTTTCTGTAGACTACGGGAACTTGCATCAATTCGATAGAAACATTAGTTTTACATGAATAGTTAAACTCCAGTATTCCCCCTCACACTTTGGCAGGAAACGGTATAGGCATGCATTTTCAGATTTATTTTGAAAAATATTAGCTAACCCAAGGTTGAATAGACAGTTTATCGTTAGAATAAAAATTATTCCTTGAAATCAACTTACCGATTTGTTAAGTAGGAAGTTAATGAAATTTAATGCCTATCGTCTTATAGTTTAAATACCATTAGAAAACTGACAAGTTACTTAGTAATTACACTGAAAGATAATTATGATCATGAAAAATCCACTTACTGTATAAAAATGAAACTATAATAATATAATATAGCTGGCATTTTTCAATAAATTTAGAATTAAAGCACTCACTGGTGGTCCTATTGGTCCAGGAGGCCCGACAGGACCCTGAAGACCTTGTTCACCAATAGGCCCAACCGACCCAACTGGTCCAACTGGGCCTGCGTCTCCCTTTACTCCTGGTGGTCCAAATCTTCCCGGTGGACCTCGTGGACCAGGAGCTCCTCTCTGGCCTTGTTGTCCTGTTTCACCAGGTGAACCAGGAGGTCCTATGTCACCTTTGTCACCAACTCGGCCTCGTCTCCCTGTCAAACCTGGTGGACCTCGTTCGCCATCTGGGCCTGGAGGACCTGGGGGACCAAGAGCACCTGGTAAACCTTTAGTTCCAGGATCTCCTCGCCGTCCAACTGGACCGGGTGGACCTGGATCACCTTTCATGCCGGTAACACCTGGCGCACCAACAGGACCAGATATTCCAACATCCCCTTTGACCCCTTTTGGACCTGGATCTCCAGGTACTCCTCCAGGTCCTGATTTTCCACTTTCACCCTTTTCGCCTTCCGGACCAGGTCGACCCCGTTCACCTTTATAACCCCTTGGTCCTTGAATGCCAGTATCACCCTTTGATCCGTTAGGACCCGTGTCACCTTTAGGCCCTGTGTCTCCCTTTGGACCTGTGAAGTAAAAAGAAGACACATAAAACTAGTGTCAACAGATAAATGGGATAGTATAGTCTAATTCAACCATGCTTGAAGTATTAGATAAAGTGTTTTGTGAAAACAGTTTAAGATCATTTATAACACTTTACAGAACCATAAATAGCAACAACTGATGAAATTGTTTAGCAACAGTTTTTATTCGATATAACGTAAATTACAAGTAAATAGGTTATCGAATGTTTGGCAATCTTCCAGAATGTAATTAAACTGTCAAATTTAGTAAAATAAAATAATTTTTACTAATATTCATCAATGAAAATTTTTGACAGAACAATGGGCACCTAATATCTAATAAATCTTTACATAAAATCAAATATTAAACTATGATACACTGTTTGTTTTCATTAAAGGATAACGATAAGGAACAACAGATTAAAAAGAGGTAAAGTAAGTGATCAAAAATACAACTTAAATAATGTTGTATTATACTTTTACAGTAGAGAACTAAACTATCGCACGTCTAAGTATTGTTGCAATTCAACAATCAAATAAATACTCTCTTATTTGGCTTGGATTAAGAAATATTTCTAACGATACAATAAATTATTAGATTATTTAAGTGATGAACACAAAACAATAAGCAATTCAGTCAATAGAATATATAATAAACATTTCAGTAGGTAGTGTATCGTAGAAATTAGGCTGAAATCGTCACTATTGAGTTTACATATCTAAACATTTAAGCCAATAGAATATGGCGATCAGAAATAACCCTAATATGAAGATCAAATATTTGATATTAAATGACTGGAATTAATTATGATAACATTTTTGAAAATAGTTTTCAGTTTATAAGTAATCATAGATAGATGAGTCTATAACTTCTAGTAAATATCTCACAGAGCGAAATATGCATAGATAAATAAATATGTAACGTTAGGTTTGAGCTGCTTGCTACAAAAAGCTAGTTAGATCTCTTTGAGACAAATTTTCCTAACAAGTACAGAATTGACTTGCTGATTTTTAACAAATTTTTTGTAGCCAGTCAGCTCAAGAGCAATTTAACATAAGATTAGGAAATCAAATGAAGGTTAAAAATCTCCAAGTTGAATGGTAAAAACAAGTTAGTAGGGAGGGATAAACAATGTCCAATTGACTAACATCTTATGGTCAAATCGTATAAAGTTAACTAACCTGGAAATCCTGGAAGACCGTCAGTACCCGGAACCCCTGATGGACCCGGGCGTCCTCTCTGGCCAGCAATACCAGTCGGTCCTCTAGGACCAGCCATTCCTTCCGGCCCCGAAGGTCCTGTAGGTCCTGCCGGCCCTGGTAAACCTGGAAGACCAGGCTCTCCGAGTTCACCTTTACGTCCCCTTGCGCCTTGATTCCCAGGTTTCCCTCTCGGACCCTGGGGTCCAGGCTGGCCCACAGGACCACGTACACCCGGCAAACCGGGGTCCCCCTGATCTCCTGTATCTCCTTGTGGTCCTCGTGGGCCTTCTTCACCCGGAAGACCTTGATCACCCTTAGGGCCAGGTGGCCCTAATTCTCCCTTATCACCTTTAAGACCCATAGGTCCAGAATCACCAGGGCGTCCATCTTCTCCCTGAAAAGTACAGAAATCAACAATGCTTAATACATGAATATTACTAGTTTCTTATGGTCTTCATAACTTTTTATTTGTTATTTTTCATTAAGCTTTGTAGGGAACAATATTGTTGGTAACATGAAGAAAATAAACAACCAATAATAATCCTTTACTTTTGAATAGCTTTGTTGCAACTAAAGTTTCTTTAACTAATTACGTATGTATTATATTCTCTCCTAATGGTCTATGAATTCTAATTCTAGTTATTTTGGCGATTTTCAAGGCATACATAGAAATTTATAGTGTTTACCAAAATTAAGAAAAAAAAGCTTCTAAGTAATCGACAAATTCTTTTAATATATCTGAAATAAATGATAGCAAGTTACTTTAATTTATGAAGCTGACTAGAAGTCCATAATTTGCAGATTCAGTGAAGCTATCTAATACTTCATTCCAAGTACTACTCAATTACCATTTTTGATTATTCTTCAAAATATTTTGTTTGTTATTCTGATTTGTAAAAGCATAAAGACGTTGTCTTGTCCAATTCCAACTGATAAGCTAGTTGGTGCTGTCTTGAAATAACCCATAATAGTAATAATTTCCACACTCGCTTCTTCCTAAAGAAATATTAGAGTGTACTTCGGAATGGGTTATGTCTTGGAGACCTTACGTGTACCTCCTAATGTTATATCTGATACTCGGGTGGCCGGTATTATCGATTCTATTATCTGCCACGCTACTGTCTACAGCTAACACCCAGCCTTGCCTTAATTTATTGCACAGGCACATCATCATCATCATCATCAGCAACGTAGAACCGGGCACAAACGCCTGTAGGTTCAAGTTGCCATACCACAATAGCACTACGAGAGTATTGAGGTAACGTATAGACAGAATACAAGAGAGAAGAGTAAGTAAAGATGTCCAGAAAATAACAATAGAATTTAAGATCTAGATGAGGTTAAAGAGTGAATACACTTGCGCCACTGTGACCGGTTCTGAGCCATATCACCTAGTGTCTCCAGCCATTTGTTGCGATCATCACGCGGACCCCAACCAGGTAGTCTACATCTACCTACATGGCTTAGACCAGTAGTCAAGGACTTCATGGACTGATGCCATGTTTTAGTTTGGCCGCCCCTAACCTTCTTCCATCCTATTTCGGCCCTAGCTAACATCGCGCGACGGGGTAGACGGTGGTCGGGCATGCGCAACACATGTCCTAGCCATCTCAGTCGATGAAGGTTAATGGCCTCTTCAACTGATTTACCGTGTTTCCCAAGAACCTTTCGTCTAACCTCACTATTACTAGTCTGGTCATTCCATGGTATACGAGCGATGTTACGAAGATTCCTATGGTCAAATATCTGGAGACGACGCATATCTTGAGTTTTCATGGCCCACGTCTCGCAGCCATATGTTAAGATGGCGCGGATTGCTGCGCAGTACACCCGGCCTTTCGTTGAGACACGGATATCTCGTCTGCGCCACAAGTGCCGTAGATTGGCAAATGCCAATCGGGCTTTCTGGATCCGCGCTGAGATTTCATCAGACACCGACCCACCAGGGGTAATGAGACTTCCAAGATAAGTGAAGCGATCAACGCATTCAATGGGGATAAGGGGCAACCCTGACGGACTCCACTTGAGGATGAGGTTTCTCGTGATAATTCGCCATAAGCTCTGACTCGACCAGTGGTGACCGAGTAGAGAGCCTTTATAAGGTTAATGTACTTTTCAGGTACGCCTTTTAATGACAAACATTGCCACAAGACTTCACGGTCAACAGAGTCGAACGCTGCTTTTAAGTCAAGAAATACAACTATAGTTGGGCGTTGGTACATATGTCTGTGTTCAAGGACCTGGCGCAGGGTGAATATGTGATCAATGCAGCCCCGGCCAGGTCTGAAACCTGCCTGGTTTTCCCGAGTTTGTTGTTCCCTAGTGTTGGTTAAACGTCGGATGATTATAGTGGCTAATATCTTAGATACTATATTGGTCAAACTGATTCCTCTGTGGTTATCACAAGAGGATTTCTGTCCCTTTTTGTAGACTGGAACAATCAGCGATCGAGACCAGTCAGATGGGATGGAGTTTAGTTCCCAGACTTTGGCTAATATATCAGTCAACCTGCACGTTAAAACTATACCACCATCCTTGAAGATATCGGTAGACAACATATCAGGCCCTGCTGCTTTCCCATGTTTCAATTTACTTATGACGTTTTCAACTTCACTGAGAGTTGGGGGACCTGTGTCAGTTTTCCATTCGGGTAGCTTGGAGATTGTGGGTAAGCTAAGCGTGGCTGGGGGCCAGTTAAACTGTTCCTGAAAGTGTTCTGCCCAGCGTTCTAATCTTCTAGATTGAGAGTAGATCAACGACCCATCTTTTTCGGAGATGATTTCACTAACTGCCGATTTTTTGATACCGGTGTCCTTAATAAGTCGGAACAGCTGTCTACTATTGCCTGTAGCTGCCGATGCTTCTATCGCTTTTGCTTTTGTTGCCCACCACTGTTCACGATCCATACGCAGACTCTTTGTCAGTCTACGTTTCAGTTGTCGTCGCTCTTCATCATACTCCGAGCCTGCTGGAATGAGTTTTCGAGCCTCCATCAGTTCCCTAGAAGTACTAGAGATCCAATGGTCTTTCATTGGATTGGGGTTAGATGCTGATAGCGCTGCTGCGTATACACCTGCTTTAAAATCATTCCAAGCTACTTCGGGGGAAACCTGTTGGTCATGGGCGACTAAATGCTTAGCCAAACCATTCCTAAATGCAATCTTCGCCTTCTCACTTTCAAAGTGATATCTAAAGGGATTGCCCGATGTAACCTTTCTGCGACCAGTAAAACGCATAGAGATACGTGCTCTCACTAGGGCATGGTCAGAGTCTAGGCAAGTGCCCCAGAAAGAGCGGCAGTCCTCTATACAACCTCTCCAACGGTAGCTGATGCCGATGTGATCAATTTGTGTCCATCGTTGCGTAGATGTTGGAGGTCGCCAGGTTTGTGCTAGCTAAGAATAAACGGTAGTCTGAACATAACTGCAACAGACGATCTCCGTTGTCTGTTCTCTGGGCTGGGATGCCGAGTAACCCACCTAGGTGCTTTTCAGCCTGATTTAGTCTACCTACTTGGGCATTAAAATCTCCTGCAATAATTACTATGTCTGAGTGCTTAGCTTTCTGAAGGAGGCTAGAGAACTTCATATAGAAGTCGTCTTTCACTTCATCTGTGCTGCAATCAGTGGGGGCATAAGCAGAGACGACAAAAAGGCATCGGCGTGTGTCCCTATCTTTCCGAGTTCGTACTGAGCCATTTAGACGGACAGCACATAGACGACTGTCTACAGGAATCCACTCGAGAAGAGCCTGTTCTGCACGTACGCTTAGTGCTATACCTACACCAGCGAGGCCACGTGAGCTTGCTGTAGGGTCTCCAGATAGACGAAGAGTGAAGTGTGCAGTTCCATTGCATTGACTAGGTGAGGTCAAACGGATGACCATGCTGGGATCCTGTATGCGTGTTTCGGAGACACAGCATACATCAATTGCAAGAGATTCTAATGTTTTAGCTAAGGCAGCCTGTTGACCGATTTGACACAGCGTACGCACATTAAAAGCTCCAACATGAAGTTTAGAGCGTGGCTTCAGGAGACCTGGTATGATAATTTGGGAACTCAGGTAACCAGTAAAAGTGGCGCGCATAGAAACTGTAGGAGAAGTGTTACAAGTAGAGACCAGAGAGGGAGAACGTGTTTGATCATGAACAAGGTGAACTCGAGTGCTATTAGCGGTATGAGGGTGGTTATCACTTCCCGGTTGCCCACACCGTGGAAGGGTCATTCTTGAGGAACCTGAAAGAGAAAGAGGATTAGGGTAGGTCGTGATGACCTGAGAGAGTGACCGCAGTGCCCAGGGGACGGCTGTTTGAGGTCGGTCCAGTATATTAAGTGTTGCTCCGGTTGTCAGAAGGCACTAGGATCCGACTGATTATCAAGAAGCCAGCTAGTTACTCACACGGATATATTATAACCATTAATATACAAGAGATATAAACACATAAGACCTGGTCATTTGTTGTATGTCTGTCACACAATATTAGCCAATCACATGTCTTCTTCCAGACATGTTACATAATGGATTATTTCTTCGCCAGATACTTCAAACGTTTTTGAAAGAAATGCCTCATACAAAGCTGATCAATCATAAGAGTAGTGTTTGCTAAGGACTTTTAGGCCCATTTTATCATCATAGGATGAAAAACATCTATTGAAATCTCTAAGTGAATGGCGTTACATACTATTTTAATGTGTACGAGAAAGGTTGTAGTTGAGTCAGTGAAATAATTTCAGATATTTACGTCATATAGTCAAGATTAGCGTCAAGAATAACGTATAACGTTATGATTTGAAATTTAGGGCACAAAACAAATAGATGGTTTCATTTATAGGTTTGACATCACTTGGATCATAATGAAATAAGGTTAGTTTATTAATAACATAATGTCGAAAATATGTAGGATTAATTATTCTTCCATTAGTTTCCTTGGTTCCACTGGGCAGTTCTTGCAACAATTAGAATGAATTTTTAGTGGTAATACATGAATTCACAACAAATATAATTACTATATCTGCTTCCTGTAGTACTTCTATATCTTTCTGAACTACAGAATATTCCTTTTACGAATAATACATTTGAACCGTTAGCAAATTATATAATATAATAAAAGTAATGATAATAAGAGAATGCAATTGAATTAATTACTTTCATTCCAGGTTGACCAGATTCACCACGACTGCCATCTATTCCAGGCGGTCCCTATAGTATACAACAGTAGTACCATAAGCAGAATTTCGAATATAAAAAACATTTTTTTTCATGCAAATTTATGTATTCTATTTTAGTATAACGCAAATTAAACTCTTAGTCAATCATAAAAATAAATATATTATATCTGTTTGTGACAATATAAATGACCACAACCATTTGTGTACAATGCGTAGATAACTTTTAAGTACTAAACTAACAAATATTTGATACCCTTAACGATTTGATATTGTGAGATTCATTTTAAGTGACCTAGTCAATATTCTCTATTGGTTTTTTTGCTTTAGCATAGTAAAACATTTCTGTAAGTCATAGTGACTAAAGTGAAACAACAAAAGTATGAATTTATGTAGATGCTCAATGAAGTCTAGGATTTTTAAAGTGAATAAGAGATTAGGTTAGTCACAATATGCTGTCACTCAAATAGGCCAATGTTCGAAATTGCCTAGAATAATAATGCTAGGAAAGCGACATGTAAAATTCTACTTTATCTAGGGTACTGGCAACAAAAATCTATTGTTGTGTCTTGCTTTCAGTGCTTCCAACTATCATTCAGCTACAGACTAAGTCATCGATAAACGAAGAGGATCTGGTTCAGATGTGAAGTTATGAATTGGCAAGATAAACGAAGCACTTCTATAACTGAGGGACATCTGGAACTCGAAACAACTGTCAGCCAACATAAAAGTCAGAATTTTCGATACAAATGTGAAGACAGTTTTGTTGTATGGAGCTGAAACCTGGAGAAATACAAAGAGCGTTCTTTAAAAGAGACAAGTATTAATAAACAGATATATTCACAAGATACTTTAGATCTGTTGGCCATATACCGTCAGCAACAACCTTCTGTGGCACAGAACAAACCAACTTCCAGGTGAGGAAGAAATTAAGAAAAGACGTTGGGGGGGGGGTAGATAGGACGCACATTGAAGAAATCACCAAACTGCATCACAAGACAAGCACTAACTTATGATCATCGAGGCCAAAGGGAAAGTGGGAGAACAAAGAACACAATGCGCCGAGAACTGGAAGCAGACATAAGAAGAATGAACAGCACTTAGGAAGAACTGGAGAAGAAAACCCGGGACATAGTTAGTCGGCGACCTATGCTCCAAAAAGGGGTAACAGGAGCTTGTTGATTGTGATCTATGTTGCTGTGATTTATTTCTAAAGCTTCCATTATTTTGAAAAACCTTATCATCACCTACTTTATGTAAACATGAACATTTTAATTATTCTACAGTTAAACCATCTAAGTCAGAGAACACAACACTGACTTAAGCATCCACCTGAGCTCAAAATCTCCACGGTTACGCATGTTCGCCAAAAGTCATCTGAAACTCTGCAATTTCTTAAAATCTGTCAATAGATTAAATTATCTTTTAACAGCCCGATTATTTCCTTATATAAATATAAATAGGTAGAAAAAACAGTTATACAACCCTGCTAACTCGACTTCTAAAACTTTAGAAAGCAAACAATTATAGAACAGAGATTATGTCATTGTATGAGTACTTTGAGATGTTATGAGCCAACAATAAGGGTGGGGGTTCATATGAGAATTTCATCAAGTCTCAATTCTGGATGGAAACTATTTCTGTAGAATGACTTCTATTATCTCAGCAATTTGAAAATCCTCTATCAATACTTTCTAGCTTTTAAAGAACAGAGATTAGTGATCAAGTTAATTACTCAAAAAAACACGAGACTTTACACTGATATGCTCCAGTTAAGGTTGTTAGACTTGACATTAGTACACAAAAGACTGTGGGTGAATTCGAAACAATGATAACGGTAAGCTGAACAAAGGCAAACGAGACAGTAATTGGCTAGCAAAATGTTACATCAATTTACCAGCTCGTGATAATACTATTAACTTCGCATACTATTAGTAGCTGAACGCAGTTATCAGATTAGAAGTGATAAATGTTTTACAACTGATTCCTATAATAATCGTCATATAATCCTGATACCTTGATCAGTTACCTCGATAATGTTATTAGATTGTATTGATAATGTCTTAGTTAGTTGGTCAGATGGTTTTTGATTTTCTTGTAAGGACCCATCTAATGTATAAAATGTGCCTAATTAACCGTATGAACCGAAAATATAATATTTACATTAAATAAGAATCCTGTTTATATACTTCACTAGTTAAGTAGATTTCCGAATTCGAGCAGCATACATTTTTAAATTAACCATAATAAATAGTCATTTTTTAACCTATAATACTACCTTTTATGTTTACAAATGATAATACTTAATTACTACAAAACAAACAATATTAGCGTAGTTATAAATAAACACGCATCAACTGGTCACATGCCAGTACTACATACTTTACTCATGTTTTTGTCTCTGATCAGACTCTAACCGTAGTAGTATCTAATTTGATCACTGGATTAATTAATATAACACAATGATGCACTATAATCGACGATAAAGTTGTTTAGGTAACTATAAGGAATGGCAGAAGTGTCAAATTTATAACTACCACAGTGTACTGCATCCACTTACATTTAAAAAAGTGATATCAATTTCTTCATAGTTGCATGAACAAATTTCTAATGAGTATATAAAGAGCATCAACATACATTCAAAATTTTATAAATATTTACTCCATATACCATATTTATGTCCATAAGCATTCCCTTAGTTCACTTGCACTAAAACACTGAAGAATCTATCGATAGTAGCCCAAAATGGTAATTCATAATCTCCACAAGATTTTCCACTTTTCAAATTTAAAACTTTTCAAAAGACTTCATAAACAAATTGAACCGAATTACTGACACATATTTTCAACTTTCTGGCCGGTAATATTAAGTATGAATGTTACAGTTTAGCTAAACAAATTATGAATAAAAAGCCTTCCTTTTTATTCCAAAATAAGCCTCTTAAAACATGGTACCTATATAGTAGTGTATATGAAATCACTTACACTTGAACCCTGACGTCCAGGTGGGCCCATTGGTCCACGAGGTCCTTGATATCCTGTATCACCTGGATGTCCAACTTCACCTTTTACGCCAGGTTCACCAGGGCCTCCTTCCGGACCAGTAATACCAGTTATTCCTCTAGCTCCACGTACTCCTTTTAAAGAGAGCTGTAATAAAATGAAGAACCCAAATTAGGACATTGATAATCAGCGTTTATTTACTTGTTGCAATAATCTTGTTATAAACTTACCAAGTGTTTTTGAAGCAGGTCCCGAAATGTAGCAGCACGTACGAAACTGCTACTACCAACACCCAGGTTCAAAGGAATGACGAATAGTGAACCCATAGGACCAGGAGGTCCAGGTTCCCCAGCGGCTACGGAAGAGCCATTTAAACCCTTTTTAGAAAGAAAAAACGAACTTATTAGTAAGTCTTTGGGCTTGTATATGTAAGCAAATATATAAATGGCTTCTAAAAAGCCAGCTGATTAGTGAATAACTCTCTGAAGCTCAAAAGGACAGTCACTATATCTAGGGGCGGGGAAGCAGCGCATAAAAGTAAATTCAAGATTTCAGTATTAAAAGCAAGAAAACCTCCAAGCTTCACATTTAGTTCTAACCAATATCGTGCGTACATCATAATTAACAAACATTAGGTTGATAAACGTTCAGAATTAGACGTTATGAAAGAGCGTAAATGAACCCGCAGACTAAAATCAGTCAAATATATGAAATGATACGACAAACTATTGAGAGTAAAATAGTATTCAGGGGAAAATAATATATTTTGAACTATGTCATTTGGTCAACCTGTACAATCATAATGTATAGTTCAATTTTTGTATATAATAGTCTATTGTAGACTATTTATTAACATTATTATTACTTATTTACTAATTGCCATTATTTATTTACCTGTAAATTACAACTGTACAACTTGGTTAGATACCAACGTCAAAACGAAAATGTTCCTTGCTCGATGCAGTTTATCCCATTATTTTTTGTCTTCACAATATTTCCTTAGTGGATACAAAAGTATCAATAAGTAGTATACTATAACAGACTAGCATTTAATGATATGGACTGTTATTCCACCTCACTATAAAAAAGCTCTATTTCTGATTTTACGCATTAGCTTTTTATTTATTCTTATTGCCCAATTTTCACTTATTGACACAAATATAAATTAATTATTTCTTGTGTAAAACAGTAGTAGCCAACGATTGGTTAGCTACCGCATGAACTGACATTAGAAGTATGAACCATTAGGTTTAGACTCCTAGGATCAGTGTGTCCCGCTTGCTGAAACAACTAAAGATTCTGGTTTAAGTATTACTGTTGACCAAAATCACATTGTGTACTGTTTTCTCTGTACTTCAAAAATAAACTAAGTCACCTGATGTAATAAGTAGTGAGTGTGGAGTTACACTGCTGTATCATTTTTCTGAAATATCATTCCTATCAATTACATTTTAGATGAATTCACTTCTGAATGATTAGTTAACTTCTGAATTTGCTTACAATATGGTGAATTCTTAATATGAACCTACTCCTGTTGACTAGTAAAGTGCACAATCTATTTCCTATAGAACGCATACGAAAAACATTAATGACCTTTTCGTAAATATAGTAAATGACTTGATTGCATAATAGTTTGATTAACTATTTTGCACATTAGTGGAAATTTTACTTCTCACTTAGCTAGTTGCTTGATTCAGCAATATAGTTTTATTTCATACACTCATTTTCAGGAGAGCAAGAACAAATATTTGTGCATAATAATATAGTTTTATGCCTAGATTCCGATCACCTACTTTATTTAAGTAATTATTTAGTTGTGCATTTACTACGAATCACAACTTACTGGTTCACCTTTGTCACCTGGTGGGCCACTGTCTCCCATAGAACCTGTTGGACCCTGAAATGTGTGTAAATGAAAATAAAATAGAACTTATTAATAAGTTATAAATCTAAAATAAATAACATTAAAAAAAATTAGGTATTTTCAACAAATCTTATATTTTCGTTGGCTATATGTGACCAAATTTGTAATCACGTAGAAATCCAAATTTATTGCTTTTTCATATTAAATGAAATTAGTTAGTTTCCCCATAAATGACACTAGAATATTTAAGACTATGTATAAATTCTTAAACTGTGATTTTATAAATTCCCTTCAACTTAACTCTCTAGTATTTCTTTGACCCTTTAACTAAACAACACAATACAGCTATTTCACTATAAAATAATCATTAGTAGTAGGAATTATTTTGACACTGGACATTGTGTTGAACAGTTTGACCATAATAGAGATGAATTATATCTATTTTTAGAAACGTTGTATATATCAACATACATCGGATATACTTTATTCATGAAGTACTGAAAAAGAAATACTAAACTTTTTATAGACTATATTTTGTCACTTGTTGTCAGTTTGTAACAGATTGTTATCTCAACGTTTTTTTGAATATGCATATTTTGTATAAATAGTATTATATTGGTCCATAAGCATAAATGTAGTAAAAAAATATGCATAAATAAAATGTTTTATTAAGGTTTCCTTAAATCATCCCAGTTGTTTATTTCAACAAGCAAAAGCTTCGATACTCTTTGATACTTATCATTATTTTAGAATATTTTCATTACTATTAATTGAAAAATGAAATATATTAGTATAATATTTGATACGATTATAAACTGGAAACATAAAAATACTACTGAAAACGAGATATTTCTTTCAGTCACTCTTCAACCTCGTGTTCAATCTGCGTAGCTAACATATTTAAGTAGTATTGTAAGCCCTGTCTACCATATAAGTGATTATATTCCTTTGAAGGCTGTTAAGTATATAATTATGTAAAGCACTGAAATGGTTTAGTAACACACACATCCACTAGTGACTGTATATACATCAGTGATGTAGCAAAAACGCTTTCAACGAGAGAATTACTCCCAGTAAGCATCTGCTGAAAGATAAGTGTTTTTCGAATCATTGTGTTCACATCTCTGATGAATATTGGCATCATGTCATCTATTTATAAACTCAGTCTGAGTAGTACACCTGTGTTACTTAAAATTTATTTATTGGATTCAGTAATTTCAGTTGAAGTTTAATGAACCAGACGGTTAAGAACATGTGTTCCATGATTAAAATAAGACGTTTCTTATAGATAATAGCCCACTAAATTGTTTGACAATTCTATTTTATAATTTACAAAGTCTAAACATTTAGTAACTCTTTTAGAAGATTAAACTTACTAAATTAGCTAGGTTTCCTACCAGTTAACTAAACAAAATACCATGATCGATCAACATTAAATCAATGCAAACAAACTTACCTGCATTGGATCAGCATCCTTATCACCCTAAAATCATTTTGATAAAAAAGACAAAAGTGACAACATTTACAAATTCTGTTGATAATCGGATATTGACTAGAGTGAGAAATTATTTAATGTGTCATAGTAAAAGTATTAGTTCAATACAATCGACACAAATTCAGAAAATATCCAATACGTTTTTATTACAATAAACATTAAGTTGACACCATCGTAATGACTAGGAAATTAAGCTAACTATCATACCTTGCTTAACGAAATGAAATGAAAACACTGTTTTACACGTTCTGCAAAACGTTGATACTCTAAACAACTTGGAGATAACGTTCTCAACAATCGTGACACCCAAATTAAATCTTAAATACGCATAATATTCATTGGATATTATGAAAGTTATATTGATGGAGGTTAAATAACATCATATTTCAGTGCTTTTATGATAGGGTTATCAACCAAGACAACATACACACAATGTAGCATATGTTGCGTAAACTATCATTACTTGTGTTGCTGGTGATATTTTTTGCACCTTTTCAAGGCAATATTAAGTCTCTTCGTGATACTAACTCTACATTATGAATAGTAATCATCAGATTACTGGTGTACTAATTTACGTGATTTGATAAACTTACATAAACTAATTAGAGTTGGTTGATGCAGTTAGATTCAAACTTTATAGATCGTAATCCATAAAACCTCAAAATAGCATAATAATATTAGTAAATTTGCAGTGTACTTGTTAGTCTTGTCAACAGTCAGGGTCGCAAAAAAGTAGACATCAGTGATCAGATTCAAAGTAGTACAAACCTTGACAACGTAAACCACTGAATGACGTTGGTTATCTTCTAAATTCACAAGTTTATTCTACTGACAGCGCCAATATTTAGCTATGAAATTCAAGACATAGGGTTGCTTTCTAGTGTCCTTGATAAATCTGACCGAAAACATGAAAGGCTTATTCTTTTACAACTTCAGTGACGTATGATATGTTATACAAACTAATTGTATGTAAATTAGTTCATTAACGAGAATCGAAAGAATTTTAGACTGTAAATAAGACAATGGTTAATTTTAGTAGCCTAATCATAAGTGACAAAATAACATTTAAGGAAAATAATTTCAGCATATTTGAGCCTGATTCTATAATTTTATCCTTCCTTGAACTACAGCCTATCTTCTTGAAAATGATATGAAGATGGAAATAAATTTATAAAATCTCCAAATGAAACTTAAAGAGTACTGAACTACAAACCTAACTGGAAAAAATCTTCATTGATTAATGTATAAACAGTCAATACACTCATTTATTTGTTGTTTTCGAGAAAATTGAAATAATTTGCATCTCTTAATACATAGTTTAGTAGTCGTTCACTTTCACAGGCTTCCTTATTAATAGAACTAATTATGAACCTCAAAGTTTGTGTTATTCTAATTCACTTTGACTTTCACTTTACCCTTGTAGTTAACTGAGCTGCTATATCTGACTACGACGTATTCAATAACTATCCTTGCAAAATTAGGTTTATATTAAGAAAATATTAAACTTTATATAAATAAAGAAACAGATGGAGTTGGCAAATATAGAAGCTGTGATTCAAGTACACAGATATCGGCAATATCAAATACACAGTGCTATATAAAATTGATAACATAAGATCTATGTGTTTAACAGTGTGTATTTATTTAATGATAAATTCAGTTTAAGTATATTTTTATTCAGTACAACGATATCTTTTCTAAGCATCACATTATGGGTACTGAACTGACCTACATATCCGAAACAATGCAGATCAATATTTAATAAAGTTTATATTCATTAAGATGGTGTTATAATAGTAATATAAGTGTATTACTTAGATATTGTAATAACGGGTGGTTTCATGTTGGACATGTTGGCAAGTTATTCACATCCGTTTCAGACTTAATTTTTATGTCTTTAAAACAGTCTGTTTTAATTAAAGTAGAAATATTTGTAAATACGTGCTGATTCTTTGTTATTATGCCAATTAAAAATTACTTCAAGGACTTCATAAGTCAGTTACGATATCTATCTTGTTTGAAATGACCAAGTGACATAAAGATAATGCTTCTGTATTAAAACTAGGGCTGTCGCTCTAAATATCATATTCGTCTATTAGAATGAACTCTTAAATTAATTACTTCTTGGATTTTGTTATTTGATCAGTAGATTTTCCAGTTTTCCAAAGATAATTAGCTACTTTAGTTTTCCTATCATTTGTTAGCCATAGGAAAATCGAAAAATTGGTTTCACAGTTATACTTCATTAGAGGGAAGAAGATCTAACAAAACAAATAAATTTTAAATAATATATAGATTAGGCATTGTTTACAGCAGTCGAAGATTCGACTTGAGTTAAATACTGATAGACACCAGGGAGTAACGGATCGAGGTTTCGTCCCAGTATATTATTCCTCAACAGTCTATACTCTTGATCCATTACACACCAAACCCAGGACCTTCAGGTCTTGCTGTGGACGTTTAACTATAAAAATCTTCAGCCAGCTTTTAACAATTGGATTCCAGCTTCACTCAATTCGTGATACATATACAAAAAATAAATTAAGACGAGTCCCCATAAAGTAATTTTAATCGAAATATGGATTACATAATAAGCATTGTCACTGGTTCAACTTAAATGTATCCTACTATATGGGTAAATTAAGATAAAAATTTTCCAGTGGTAGGAAACATGTTTTGAATTTAATTCTTTTCTATATGTCTGTACAGAAGTTGAACTTAGTTTACCCGAAATGTTGCAACATAATTTAGACATAATTGAAATCCTTTCAAAGTAGAAATCGAGTACCCTCAACTTATGACATTCAACTACCTCATCAGCTTGCTAGATATTTGTATCCATAGTGAATCGAAAGTGTATAAATTGCAATCCAAGAGAGTTTCAACAGTATTTAGTGTGACACAATCAAAGCCGACAGTCTGTTTTCAATGCAAAAATTCACTTAAAAACAATTAATGGCTTTTTTTATTTTATAACTAATTGTTGAACGGAATTCGTTTTAGTATTTTAAACTAGATTATCTTTGACTGGACAGGATAAGTCTGTAGTTTTGCTGTTGAACAAACAAATGAATGATGATAGGCTTGTTTGAAGTTTTATAAAACATATTATCTATTTTTAAGAAAAAAGAATACCGTGGTATCCATTCTCACAATCAGTCACGCGTAAGTATTGATTAATTCTGATATTTAAACGTGTTTTCATTAATGAAATACTATCAGATGTACACATCTAACTGTATAAGCATAAAATCATAAAACGTATGACAGATTTACTTCATAGTTGAATCCCCTCCAGTTTCTTAGACCGTATCTACAATTATGAGTGAATAGTTATCATTTGTTTACAAGCTAAACTATAGAATTTTTATCTTATTTATTTGACAGCCGAATATATGAACAGTAGAAGACAATACTATGATGACAAATGAACAAGGATGTTTTTTAGAGTTTACAGGATTTGCATCAGACCGACTAAACCTTACAGTGTTATCACCAAAAAGAATTTTTATAAATAAAATGCAATTACCAAACTTAAATTATCACGTCCTACGCATAACGTATGGTATCAAGATGGATGGTAACGATACATATTACTGGTGTATCGTGAAATAACATAAACTCCACCTACTTTAATCAGTAGTTAAGTGCTGTTAAATGTCATGTCATAAATAAATTTACAAAGATTTTTAAAGATTTATTCTGGTATTTGTTAGGCCGGGCGATTAAAGAAAAGTAACGAACTTTCGGAACTGTATTTTGGAGGACTATTTTAATTATTTTGGTGATGAGTAATGTAAACATTTCATTTCTACGATTGTTATATTCCTCTTACTCTACCCTCCCGTTTAGTATATTTACTCTTAGTATATTGTTTATTACTATGAACTACAGTTACTTAGCTGTGTACAAGTTGTCTCCAATCACTGCCACTATTCCCTTTGTTCTGTTAGATTCTTGATTGGTTTACTGTGTGGTCTAATTTTGTGTATATATGAAGGCATGATAAAAATACAATACGTTTTCCGTTTTCCAGTTCCCGATTCTGGTTCTTCTGTTATCGGCCTGGTGGAGGTGAGTGGGCATAGAGCAGTCGCGCATTATCAACTAGGCACACCTCATTGGCGTTTGTTACAACCAATCAAATCACTCGTTACGTCATATCAGTTGGCGACATAACAATACTTAGGTAAGCTTAATAAGCCAGTTTGATATCAAAATCGATTACGTGAATATTATCAAGAACGTCTCAATTTATTTTAATATCCTTGAAAATAAGAGAGTAAATTTCCATTCGTTGATCAAATAAAATGTAGACGCATATAATCTTATTTAGGCTGATATTAACCATAACATTTATTAAGTGTTATAATCAACACTGTAGTTAATCTCTCTGTTTATTTATAGGTTGAGGAGCGAAGCTTACACCAAAAAACTTATCGCATTCCATATTGTTTATTATGTCTATGTTTTGCACCCGGTGTATCTCTCTGCACTATGTTGGATATGTTCGTACCAAACAGTACGGGACATCTAGAAAAGCTTGAAAGAGTCTCTTAATGTAAAACACATCAAATTTTGCAAATTTTGTCTACTAAACAACCAGAAATTCCGGATACAACGCACTAACTATAAACTCCAAAGATAACCTTAGCCTCATATTTACCACAATTAATTCTAAATGTTGGGAAAACGCTTAAGACTGCAGAAGTAAAATGTTTATAACTATACTGGTCAAGTGAAAACTGTATTATATCGCCGGAAATTGTCAAAGCAAAATGAGAAACATTTAGTGTAATGAATAGAGTAGTCATAATCGACTTCAATGACTAAATTTTAGTTTGGGAAGCTAACTGTTAGTTTGGGCTTTAAATGATAAGATATTAAAACGCAAGTAAAATCGTATTCGATAGAGGCGTAATATTAGTTAAAGTAGCTGCCATATATCAGGAAACTTATGTTTTCTATCAGCAGCATCTAGTTACTTAACCTCGAATCAACAGTAAAATCGCTATTTCCAAGTGTATACCTAAGACATGCATTACTGACAATTAAAAACAATGTGAAATGTATTGAAGAAATGGCTCCAACCACATTTACTATGTATCGTTAAATATATGATTGTTTAAAAATTCCCATGCTTATCAAAAACAAAGATGTTTAAACGAAGAATATATTATTTTAGCATGTATATATTAGTACATACAGTGATTAACGTACTAACTGAGATTTCCCAACTCATTAACCTTAATTTCATGATGTTTTCAAACAATAAAATCAATCAGTGAAGTTTAGTCAGTACTCAAGAATACAGAGTACAACTGTTTACTATCTACTGTGAAACTCTAATACATCTATTTCGTTCAAAGTCAGTGACCAATTACATAATTTACAAGTATAATCCCTTTACCAATAGTTGTCTACATTTATTATAGTCTTGTTTCAGCAACTTTATTTAGACTAAGATTTGTACAAATAATTTCTTTCGAACTAAATACGTCTTTTATTAATTTAATGAAACACTCCACTACACACTAATTAATGGACTATAAACAATTATTCAACCTACTTATTTTCTAATTAATAAAAAATAAGGTTTTCAACTTTTCATTGATATTTAACATACTATTGAATTTATTATGGACGTATTTATGTATTCTCTTTCATGTATCACATAATATAATGTAACTAAAATCTATACGGTATGTCCAAATGAAATAGCAAAATATAGACTGTATACGTAATTATAGTAAAGGTGAATAATTTCTAGATTTAAGAATACTAAACTGCTTTCTCTATCTTCTTCTCCTTCTTCTATTATGTATACAAATGTATTTCAGTGTGTATACAAGACAAAAAAATTAACTATACTAATGCATATCTATTAATAGACGATTATATGTAATCGAAATTATTTGACTACAAAGAAAAAAAGATAACAAATAAACACCTGTTGTGTTTTTCTTAGACAAACAGAACAAAATAATTTGTAAGTATAGGCAAATAGAAAAAAAAACAACAAAGAAGAAATAAGCTGAATACAAAATAAAATACAATTTACTTCATCACCCATCATTTGATCATCGAAACAATTTAGTGAATAAACATCACATTGTTTAATAGCACTTTCTTCACCAGGTAGAATATAAAAATCTTCAATAAGACCCTATATGGAAAAAGAAAAAAATAGTTAGATTTAATATTCATGTATCATGGCAGTTTATAGTTTACACAATCATTGAACTATCATGAGTTCTAACATTTAGAAACACGATACATTCGTCATGAACTCATTTTGATCACCATAGAATAGACATAACATTATGAGAAAATAAGCTTGATATTAATATTTGATCTCTGTTATTTTAAAATACACTAAAATGCTCATCATTTTAATTAGTTATCTATTATGACAAAATGTTTTTGATAATCTAGTGGGTTTGACAGTAAACATGGGACAAATTTAGAAGTAGTATGTATTTGATTTTTCTGAAATCATTCATATTTCTAGACGTAAACATTCTATGATTGAGAATTGAAGTCAAACTTCACTGGATGGCAAAATTTAACTGTTTTCAAACGATCACACTAAATAGCAAGTATAACCTATTTGATGTTTTTTTTTCAGTTGTCTATTCCGATGATTTAGCTTTCTGCTTGTTTATGACACATGCAGAATTCATAAATAACTTTGTCAGCAGATCAAATAATCACTTATTCTACAAATCAGCTAATTACTCAAAAGTCAGCGTTATGATAATGTAATAAGTTAAAGTTATTATTACATGTTTGTACAAATGAACAGTACATTTGTATCTAACATAATTTGACACGTAATTGTATGTAATCACTTTACGTAATTTTAACAGAAAAGTATTATAAAAACTCACATGAATACCATCCTTTAATACTTGTATTCGACCTCTGTTATCAATAGTTGTTAAAGTACGATTGTAATTTATAGATTCTCGTTGTTTACAATCAACTAGTAGCCTTACTGTAGTAGTACCAATACTAACTGCTACACGATGCCATCTAAAAGAGTTATGAAATTAAAAGATGATACTCAGAATACACATTGAGACATTGTTTAAATTGGATTGTGTCTAGCAAGTGGAACCCAGGGAACGTGTTTCGTCCTACTTGGGACTCATCGGCTGGATTTGCCTGCATCCCAACTTTGATGATCACAGTCCGTTTCGTGCCGAACTCTACAGCGTTTACCGCTAGACTATTGAGTTCAACTAACCACCCTTGTACAACGGGTGCATAAATAATTAAGATAAACTTGTATCTTCCCGTTGATTTGTTATGGGCTGAAGCTGGTTAGTCTCTGTTGCTATATGTGCATTCTGAGCTGACTACCTCGATATATTACAATACTTGTGATATATCGTTATATCGAAGTACCCGCCCAGGATGTGCATATAGCAACAGACACTGGTCAGCTTCACTCCATAATGAATCAACGGGAAGATACAAGTTCATGGTAAACACATTAAGAGAGTTTAATAAAAATACATTGACAATCACTAGAACTGAATGCTTCTGAACTAATCATTCGCATTATTTCATAAAACCTATGTAAACACACCAATAAAATACAAAACCACAAGTCAATGAAAAGTTGCTGGAAATTAATTAAAATCCATTAATGTTTTACATATCAAGTAATATGATCGATGAGAGGTTTGCGCATCACATTCTAACCGTGTATTAATCAAAAAATATGTGTTCCAAATTTTAAGATCTTATCAAACATGTTAAGATGTCTTAAAAAACCTATACATGGTTTGCTTAACAACCATTTGCTAAAGTGAAATCTAGCAATTTTTTGAAATATAAGTTTCATAGTGAAAAATATATTTACATGATGCTTCTAAAACAAGATGAATACTAAGTTTAGATATGAATGAAGTAATTTACATCTTATAGCATTCATAGATCATTTTAAAAGGTCCTTCGACTTATCTATTAGTAAAAGCACAACGGAAATTTATTTAGTTTTAATACATTGATAACGTAAAGACCGAATATACTATAGACTATTTTTCACAAACTGACATAATTATAGAAGTTAGTAGAAACTAGATGATAAACACTAGTTTGCTATACCTTAGTCACGGACAGTAAACGATTCTTAATGCTGATAATCAACAGACTCATTGCATAGTAAATTACTTTTAAAATAGTAAATGAAATGTAATATTTTATTTGTTAACTAAAAGGAAAGTAAGTCATCAGAAAGCCGCAAATCAAGTATAACTCTTAGAAATAGTAATCTAATAGAAATGAAATTTGTAAGGTCACTTTAAATGTAACATAATATTTCATGATAAAAGGACTTAAAAATACACATTCTCAACTTACAGTCCATCATTAAAACGAGTTTTAAAAATAACCTTCTCCAATGTTTTGCCTGATTGGGATTTTAAATCTCGAGGATGTACATCAGAAAGTTGAGTAGATTGGGACTCCCTTGATAAATATTCTAACTGTAAATGAGATCCAAATACTATGCGTAAGATCATTCGTCCATGTCGATCATAAAGAGCAAATAACTCATTCTCCGAATTCGATTCCAGTCGAACAGTGAATAAAATAGATAGATCTGGAGGAAATGAATCTGTACATAAAAATTGTATTTTATCAATATCATTACTGTGTAGGTGACATTAGTCTTAGAAAAAAGTATTGAGCAAGCTGATTTTGCAAAGTGAACTATGAAACTAAATGTTTGAGCACATTGAGAATCATACAAATTGAATAATATTTATTCTACAAGAAAATACGTAAAATTTTTTTAGCCAAAGTTTATCAACAACTAGTTTGCAAAATGTAATTATAGTGAACACGATATACTACGCTGGACAGTAACATCATAAACTGAATGTTTTGTAAACTGAATTAATGGAAATTAAACGAATCAGAAAGAATAATCAAACATGCCAAATGTACTTGTGCTATGAACAATATAATAAAATTTGATAAGAGAGTTTATTCATTTTAGTCCATTAATAAATTGTTCTATGTTTAATTCATGATTGGAAGCATTGAAGATGAAATATTCTATAGTATTAAAGATCCTATTAGAATCAGACATTTGATGATGCACACGTGAAAAACTACCAAATTTGTATTAGGATAAACTTGTATATTCCCGTTGATTTGTTATAGACTGAATCAACGGGAATATACAAATTTATCCTAATACCAATGTGCCCGTTGCACAAGTGTGACTGCCCGGACTCAGTAGTCTAGTGGTGAACGCGGTGGCGTTCGATACGAAACGGACTGGGTTCGAATCCCGGTTTGAACATCAACATTGGGATGCAGGTACATCCAGCCGATGAGTCCCAAATAGGATGAAACGCGCGTCCTGGATTCCACTTGCCAGTCACAATCCAACTTATATAATACCAAATTTGCATTATCCTATCACTTTTTAGCGAGATGGAAATTCATGGGAAATAATTAAACCTGACAAGACTTAGTAATATATGTCTGAAGACGTTGGATAAAATAATCTGATATATAAGTACACTTTCAATTAAAAAAACTCTAACCCAGTTGTGTAATTACAGTCTGAAGAACACTTATAGTTTATATTATGTCCATGAGTGATCAATAAGCAAATAAAACACTGAACTTACCAAAGACTGATGATCGGCCATCTATGTAAAGACTTAATCCTCTAGGAACAGAATAAGCTACATTTCTTTCTGCGTTATTTGGTGATGTCGTTAGGTCATTCAAATTTTGACGACATCTACCAGGTGAAGTTTGTACATAAGCTTGTTCACTGATTCTTACAGCAGTTAATATATCTAATGTACCTTTAAAAGAGAAATACGTAAACAACTGGTATGATGAATACAGTAAAATTTTAGTGAATTGTATTATGATTTTTATAGGAGTTCGTTAATTAAAGCAAATAAAACTCGAATTCACCCACACACTTATAAATCAGGTAGGAATAATTTGGAATACAAATATGCTATTCAATTATAACTCAATGAATGATGTACTTAGTCTTAACGACTTCATCCCAAAACTGGATTCATTCAAACATAATAAAAAACATCATCTATGTTAAAATTTTATGAATAATCGGTTATAAACGGTTATTCAAGTCAACGATTTGCATTTATTCGGTAAGAATATTCTAGGTAGAACTATTCTAGTGGTAGATAATATAAATTCTTTAATAATAATTGAACACAAAACCATTCACTACAATACCAGCAAGATAAAATCTGTCCTATCTTTTTCTCATCACTTAAATGATAATGGTTTTTCTATACAGCGCACTGATTGAAATTGTCAATGTGAAAAATTGAATTCAGATTTAGAGGTTTTGAAGTGCAGGACTCGTTACAAAAAATAATGTCATGGGATCGATTTTGTGTTAAGTTATTGGTGTACATCGATTAAGGTTCTTAAGGAATGATGAAAACGACATTTGTCTTTATCAGTTCTCAGTGATTATCTAGACTGAAATCAGCCAACAGTGATGTCAACTTCAAAATAATATCACACAAATTGAGAACATTATATTCAATTAACGGTTTTAATTAAAACATTTCATATTGATCTGCATTCAACTTAATATCTAATACTGAGGACAACCAACCAGTTGTCATTCATATACCAGGTTTTCCATTGGAAAATACTTCTAGATCACTGTGGACAATGCATTTAGTGCAGCTCTATCTGTCAGGCCTATTGTTAGAAACTAACAATAGCAGTATCATAGAAAAATTTACAATCATAACCAAACATGTAATCAAATCATTTTAATGCTTACAGATCTATGTTCACGCTAATAAGTATGAAAATATGTTGGTGTGGTCTATTTCAATATGGTGACTATGTATACTAAGTTAATGGGTTCTTTTTTCTTTATAGAAACTACAATTCTTTTCATTTACTAAATCACAAATGCACTACCATGCTTTCATATGATAGTGTCAAACTGTTATTTTCAGCCACCAAAATACATTTTTGTCATAATAAACTTGATATTTAAAGATAATCTTAATATCATTCGAAGAATCGTTGAAATCAAAATGGAACTGGTCACTTTATTTATGTCAGTTTACAAATTAATAGTAAAGTCATCAGCCTATTAGTGAATGAATTCTAAATTAAAACTCAGTTTTTCTTCCCCTCTCCCCTTCCAAATGATCTTTATTTTCCAAATACATATATGGTTGACATGGACTGACTGTTTTCAGATATAATTATGCACAGCATTTCTTAGTATCATTAAATGTACTACTAGTAAATCAGTGGTGAAAATTATAAAATTAATATTCTCCACAATCCCTTATATAATAGTACTCTACCACTAAACGAAAATCTACTAGTTTCTAACTGCAGCATATATATATATATATATATATATATATGACTGTATGAGATAGTTTGCATGTACGCTAAAACGTTGGTGTGCTATGATGTGGTAAAAAACATTGACTACGTAATTTTGATAAGTACGTATGATAGAGTATTGATAAAACTTTAGATGTTAAATCAATTTGACGTTTAAAATAGTTGAGTATAATTATTCTAAATGTCATAAATGAAGACATGTAAAATAACTTCAAACTCAAAAACCCTAGGCACTTTTTGTAAGATAAAAAGTTAGAGACCAGTTTTGGATAAACGTGGTCCACAAATTCTGTCCAATGTATAACTGCCGTAAAACTGAGCAAATCTGAATAATAAAATGTTCTAATGGATGTTAAATCCTAAGATAAGACCTTCCAAAGATCTATTTACAAAGTCAAGCTAAAATAAACATCCGACAGACTTCTAGAAATGGATTTTAATAAGAAAGAAAGAGAACCTCATTCAAATCACACAATTAGAAGATTTATTTGCCAAACTATCTAGTGAATGGGCTATTTTGGAATCAATTTTTATCTAAATTGTTTGTCCATATCATTCAGTCATAAGTATATGGGTAAAAAATCTGAAAAAACGACATCCATGGTGACCATCAAGTCACTATTTTTGAATATTACATTTAAAAAGAACATTACAAGGGGTTTACCTAAAGCCTGTGGAGAGATATTAACTCAAACGGCACTATAAGTAGTTAATCTTAATATTAACTAACACAGAAATCCCCCCCCCCGTGCTAACCACTGTACGGATGAAACTTAGTCACTAGTAACCAATTAAATGTTCACATTTTACATCATTTGCTCTTGCGAAGTTCGATACCGATATCGTTTGTCAGCACCTTTCCTTAATCGCATATGGTATTCTACTTACTAGACAATAAATAACTAAGCCAATTTGTGCTCTGTTTTGCTACATGTAGCAGATTCAAGACACTCTGTCTCAAATTATCCTTTTAACATTATTTGCAAAGTTGATTTCAACAGTAATTTATGGCTACGATTACCTTAAATTACACAAGCTTTAGCTCATTACAGCTTAAATTCCCAGTATAGGATGATTTGTATATTTATTCGAATGTTCATATGTTGACAGATTTTAAAGTTTTGAGAATGTATTAGTAGAAAGGGATTTCTTAACCGAACTAATTGTTCGATAACTTAAAATTTATATTCAATTCAAGTCAAACGTTTTTACTTGGGGACATTTTCCAGACTTATGTTACTTGACATTTATTTCTAATTGCAATTATTTTTAAAAACACATATGTTGTATCACAGATTAGTGAACGCATGAAAGATATGACATTTAAATAGATGCCAAGACGCTTGTTGTCTTCTAGTTTTGTAGGCTAGAAGGGGGGTACATCACCTTAAATATCGTACATACTTTAAATGTTACCATTCTTTTTTTTTAGATTAACCAGATAATCTGATTCTTATCAAACCTAGCATCATTTCATACTTTACGTATACATCCGAATTTTTCTATTTATTATAATATAGTATCTCTAGGCAACAATTTAATGAGAATAGTCACATAGAGCCCTACAAATAACATTTATTCATACTATTTGATTTTTTTCAAAATAATTGGTAGGCTTAACTATCCATTTAAGTTACATTATTACAAATTAGAGTGATAATTCAGAACGCTGATGTTTTATTTAAATCCGTTTACAGACTAATTATAATAAATATTCGTCACCACCCTAAACAATGAACTAGCAACATTCATCTGAGACGTCTAACAAACCACAGGCTCATTAGTATCCTTTAGAAAGATAATGATTCTACAAACACTATTTAATCGTTCCCTGTATCGTAGACTGAAGAAAACTTCGAATCGCCTTTACAGAATCCATTTACTGAAGGTAGTTTTAGTGGCTGATTTTTAGATAATAAAACTGCTTCGCTAATAAAAAACAAGATGAGTTGTTATTACTCTCCAGATTATCTTATTTATTGATTACATTAGTTTTAAAGATATTTTACGTAAATACAATATATACGGTACGATGTATCCAACATAAATAGTAAACCTAATTCTCATCTTCACTTTATATTAAAATTTGTACACCTATAGCTCAGTTAAGTTGATTCCACCCTTACTGTATGCCGTGATTCCATGGAAACCAGTTGTATAATCTTCCATTTCAAGAACAGAAGGCAGTAATTCAAATATTACTGTTATTAAGAATTTTCTAAAGATTGATTTTATGTCATTAAAACAAATATTAGCAAACATAAAGCCATTCCCAATAATTTCTTGTCTACTGTCTGGTTCACTCCAATTCTATAAAATAATGACTATCTCATAGAGAACGATAAGTAGATATTTTTTTCAGAAAAATGGATAGCAGGATATGACTTTTCGTTATTACGAGACCCATTTCCAGTTTTAATATGCCTCAGTAATAACACTACGACATATATGTACATCATTTTCATTTGAATCTTTTATTTCTAATAAAGTTTGTCCTAAGTGGAATATTATTTGCATCTTCTGCTTACTAAATCTAAAGTGATTCCTAGCAGTGACTTAAAACAATGCTATTTGAAAGTAGTACATGACTTATGATAGACAAAAAATATTACACCAATCTTTCCCAAGTGGTAATCAATCTTATTTGCCATTTCTTAGTACTTAGCGAGCACAATTGATCAAATACAAGGTGGTTAGTGTGCTAGCTGTACTAATGTCTCACTGTGCTTAGTATATTTTTGAACAGTTGGTAGCGGTTAGCTCCAATTCACTGAGATGGCATCGATTTTGTCATAAAAGCATCAGTTCCCCTAATATTACAGAAATACATTTCTGGATAATGACAAGAAATTTTAAAGCACTATGATAGGATCCACTAGCTAGTAGTAATTCATAATTTAATTATGCACAGTTTCATTAGAAGAAAAAACTATGAAATTTGAGAAGTTTCATGATTACGTACATATAAAATGTTACTGCCTAAATTTTAGTAATTATTTATCTGAAGTCGTTTAGTTGTAAGGAGATTCTTTATTGATTATAAGATACATATCTTTAGAATCAACTACCAGACTGTTATTCCTATTAATAGTTTTGGAGATTAGAACTTAGAATGTACAAAATGAAATTCATCAACGGAGAGATGCACCATTACGTTCTCCTCACTTAAATGCAAACAAAAATTAACTGGTATTTAAACTATGAGGTAAGTAGTCACTTATATCAATGCATGCAAATAACTAAGGGCATACAAGTGACTATTAAAACTATACACTCCATGATTAAACAGATACCAAAAATATCCTAATATGTATAGAGACATGATATTCTGGAATCCATAGGCATTAAATGGACCGGATTCATCTATTAATGTGGATTAAGTCATTCAATAATACGGCCAGAGTTCAATCAGATAAAACAATAATGGTAATCCAAATATATATGAAATGCAGGATGATAATCAGTTACAAACATTATCACTAGAATAGATTAATCATTACTGGTAGAGATTGGAGTAGAGGATTTTGTTCAGGTTGATAATAAAATCTTTGTGCACAAACCATCTTATTCAGAAAACATTGAACCATTAAAATATTTTATCTGAATTACAAATCTTTTGATTAGTTAGAAACATCAGTGTTTCCGTACTCACTACCCGATCAGATAATTTAATAGGTAATGAACTGAGAAAAGCGGCTTTCGTGTTTAGATCTATTAAATTGTGTAGCATTTTCTTAACTTTTTTACTAAAGCACAGTAACAATATAAATGTTTACTGTCTTATGACGTCATGTAAATATGAAGCAAATATGCAGAAAACTTCTCATATTTATGCCATGTTGTTACCTTCTATTAAGTGCCATAAATTATTCTCCGTTTGAAACAATTTGCCATAGTTATTTACATAAAACAGACAACTACTTCCAAAAACGAATGTACTAATACTAAATAACATTGAATTTTTTTCGATTAGTTACTGAGTCATCTAGAACAATAATGTATGCACTTTTATCGTAAATAATGGAATATGTGTAGCTTCTAATTTCTCAATAAGTGCTAAAGGTTTACTCTCTAGACTACTCAAATATGTCATAAACAAATTAAGACTTGATAATACGACCTTATTATCGTTTCACAGTTCCTACCTGGGTTAAGCACATCAAACTATATATATATATATATATATATATATATATATATATATATATATATATGGACAAATGGCTTTATTATATCAATAATTCTAACCCAAATATTGAATAGTGGATATTTTTCATGGATGTAGATCATGATTTAGTCCAAAAGATGGCTGAGTAGAGGACCTAAATTTGTATCCTCCTTCAACTGGCCAGAAACATATAAAGCCAAGCTAAATTAGACTTTGATATTGTGCCGCTGAATTCACTAAGTGCCTTGTAGATCTAGTCTGACAGAGGTCGGCTAGCATTTAACAAATGAGTGGAACACTGATCACGATTTTGTCGGGACCTTGTATTTAGATGGTTTGTTTCAATTGAAGCAGGAGTTCATAATAAGGTTAGACGGCACAATCCTCCTGAACTAAACAAGTTTGAGTGTTTTTGTTATTTTGGAAAACTAAAGAAGAGTAACGGACTTTCAGAACTATATTTTGGAGGACTATTTCAATTACTTTGGTTGTGAGTAGTGTGTTTATTTCTATGATTGTTACGTTCCTCTTACCCTATTCTCCTGTTTAGCATATTTACTCTTAGTATATTGTTTCTTACTATGAACTACAGTTAATTTGTTGTGTACAAGTGGCCTCCGTTTGCTACCACTATCTTCTATATTCTGTATTAATGTTAGATTCCCAGTTGGTTGATTGGGCTGTCAGATTTTATGTATATATAGAGGAACGTGTGAAACATAATTCTGATTCTGTCTGGTTGGTCTATCGTCTTGTTTTTCTATCTCTGGCTTGGGATCGAGTGGGCATAGGGCAGACGCGCAATTATCAACAAAACACACCCAATTGACGTTTCACTCAATCACTTTCTTTGCGCCATAACAGTTTTGTAGGACTAAGTGCATACGTTCCAAACAAAATTCTACTTATCGATTACATGGTAGGTACTTTATATTTAATGAAATAATAATAACAAATGTAGAACTTATTACCACAGAACAGTGCTAATTGCAATATACCTTTACGATTAGGAGATACAGGAGTTGTTAAAACCGATGAAAGTAACTGAAATAATAAAACAGGTACTGTGAAGTGCTTAAGTTTAATAGGTGAGTTGTCTCTAAGTACACTGTTTTTTAAAATAAATAACAAATACTTCGGGGAAATGCATTTCATTTAGAAAGTTATTATTACTGACTTAACAGACAAAACCTAGGATCATATGAGTTTTCTACATACTTTTGGATAGTTATATACTTCTACTAATAAATTCTTAATCTGACTTATCTATCTACTCGAAGACTTGTTGCTGTGAGCATTCATAAAGATTTGTTTCTGCCTAAGTTTTACCCATAATGAAACACATTTCAATTTACAAGAATGATGATATGAATACATTTTTCATCATTAAAAATGCATATCTTTCAGCTGAGTGTATAGGTGTTAGTACTGGCAAGATAATTCACTACACCAAATTACTTTACCACAATACTGCTTCATTAAGCAACTAGTTACAAGAGAAATTATTTTCTGTCATTTTTAAGGGGGCATCAAGACTAATTACGTTAATTAAATATCTTACGCTTCTTAACGAAAACACTTTTCACATACGAAAAGTCATTTAGTAGAGCTTCATTGAAAATCATTCATATAAGTATTGTCAGTATTATACTAAAGAGTAGAACTGACCTATAAATAACCTATAAAGAAAACTGGTTAGCAATCCTATATTACAACTTAAGTAATTACTAAAACTGGTTTTGTGACCAATGAAAAATATCTACGATAACTAACCTAATAATTCTACTTCAATCTGATTCACTCTAAAATATACCTATAAAATGAAAGATATTTGATCATGAGATCACATATAGAATAATTAAATGTCCTCATTAAGATATACCTTGCTTTTCATATAGAATTAGAATGAACGGTTGGTGCCCCTGAATATTTTACTTCTGAAGTCAGGATATGTTACAAAGTGTAAGCGTGAATAATTAGTATTTAAGACTAGTGTTGAATAAATTTATGACCATATTGGCTAAGCCATTTGACCAGATGACTTTAATTAGGTTGTTATCTTATGAGAAACAATGGAAACAGTTTTCACTTGCTACAAAGTATATGCCTGCATCGGTGGTTGCAAGTATATCATTTTTAAGTATTTGGAAAGAGGTAACAACAAATTGATGACAATTCAAATTTGATGTCCAATACTCTTTAAGGCTAAGTATATAACATATATTTTTACACTAATTAGCTATTTATAGTGTTTTATTAAAAGTAACACTCATTAATTGGCTAAGGTGTTTCACTAACCAAATACACTTTTATGTTACTGGATCTAAGTCACACAAGTGGTAATAATTTATACTATCTTAGTAACGAAAAGTAGGTTGTAGGAACAGAGTTTGAATTGCCTCTACTTAACAGTACTACATCAACTACAAAAGCTTTTGTACACGTCTATTGAGCATTACATTGATAAAAAGCTGTTATTACTTCAGTAGGTGACTGAACTTGTATAAACTTCCAGACATTATCCACTGTTTGTTTAAATTGCAGGTAATCATCAATTATATTGATTTAGATGTATTCATCAATGCAGCTGACTCAAAGATAATTTTAAGCATAGATCAGCTTCCGCTAAGTAATCATTATAAATAAACTAATCCTAGCGTAAAGTAGGCAAAATTCGTCTGATTTTAGAGATGCTTCTGCACGTAGAGTTAATTTCATTAAGTTCCGTATCTACCCTTTAGACTAATCAACTTGGGTGTCAATTTGAGTATTTATTTTGCTAAAATAAAAGAAGCGTTGAACAAGCCTTATTACAAAAGCTGGGCGTCAATACGATTTCACGTGTAGATAACGAAACTAATATTATAATCGACTAACATGTAAACAATACAGCGTGTTTATTAGTGTTCATCTCTCTTGATTCTTAATGTCATAAATGTTTAGTAGCTTTGGAGAGCACAAATATGTATGGTGCTGTCCAACTTGGCTGTTTGTTCTATGACAACAACTGAACATAAGTATATAACAAATAGAATTTCTGATCTATGCAAAATCACGTATCTATAGTAAAAGCATAATCATTTTTCTGGAGACGAATAACATAGTATATGAAGAAGGCTTTCTTTATACCATAGATTCTGTCGTTGGAACTAATTGTTAATTAAAACACAACGATCGTCACATTCTGCATCATGTTTTAGAAGGTTGTCAAGAACCAATGGGATTCTTTTCAAAGAATGTCACTTATTAGCATAGGATGTGTTATTTCAAGTTGAAATTAAATTAGTTTTCGCTATTCATTCTAAAGATAGTGCGCCTAAAACTCGTCAGGACTAGATTACTACATAAATAATTAACTTTGTTTAATCTTCTAGCATTATGTCATTAAAAACTGGACATTCTTTTTATATGACCAGGTTTTAAGTAATTCTTAAGCTTAGAAGCTAGTTACAGAATAAACAGTACTGATTTCTCTTAAAGAATCAATCTCTCCTAAGTTGCACTTCATGAAATGTTTTGAAAATTGCTGTATAGTAAGTAATTACTACATTATAAAACTCCTGATTATAGTTGCATGGTAGTAGAACTGATGTTAAAAGAATACAGTTGATGGAGAGGTGATTTGGCTTTCATGGGAAAATGAGTATGAATTGAAAGTTATAAATAGAATCCAATATACTTTAATTGACGGAAACTAAATCAATTATTGTTTATCAAGAACAAATATCAGAAAAGAATTCTTAGAAGTATAAGAATGTATATGAGGTTGAAATAAATCAATTTGTTATAATAAAATATCGAATTAAAAGTCAGATTTTGAATTATATGTTAGGATTTTATGATTTGAAATAAGTGATTACGTAACTGAATGGAAGAGAAGATACTTGTTTATGGTAAATGATGACTGCTTTTATGAATATGAATTGAGGTTTCACTAATAAAATCTACGTGGAAATAATTAGAATCTAAAATGTCAAAACAATTTCATTCTTATTAAATCATGTTGTTTTCAGGAAAGTTATGATCGCAAAATATTAATAATTTTGGCTTTAACGAGGTAATAGTCCGATGAAGGTAAAATATATTCTTATCTGTCTTAAAAAGATTCTCTTATCATTACTACACATAATTTCTTTTAAAAATGCTGAATCTGTTATACAAGTTAAATAATGTAAACGGTGATTTATAAGTGATAAATAATCGACAAACAATCAGTCATTTTTAATCGATATTGTTAATCTGCTGAAATCAGATACCAAGAACCTCGGAGGAACAGATTGGTATATTAAGTTGAACAATAGATAATCATACGTTGACGCTGACTTATTGTGAAAAATCATAACAACTATCGGCATACAGTGACAATGAAATGCATGATTTGTAAGCATTTGTATCTTCAAGCTGATGTTGTTATGATCTGAAATTGACCAGTCTCTTTTGCACTGTGTGAACATAAGCATTGGGATGTAAGTTGATGAATCCCAGACAGAAAGAAATGTTCTTCTTGGATTCCTTATTGCCAATTACAATAAAATTTTATTTGTAAAAGTGAAATACAGGATAAAGCATTTACATAACTGTATGTAGACACTTAAGTCTTCTCGCTGTTGATATCATGGTTTGAATTTGGTGAGTCACTAATGACTACCTAAAAATAAATCAGAATATCTTTTCTGTTCTTCATTTTGACGTTAGCTGAACAAACTTCTACTAATACGAATTATTCACTTAATTCTATCTGTATATCACTTTACAAAATGTAATTATTACTACTGAATTTAATCCAGTCAAAAGGTAAGCAATATTGTTTATGAACACTAAAAGTTGGTATTATTCTGCCGTTCATTTAGGCTAATTCACCATTAGGACCCCTTTTACGTTTTTGTATGACTATGATATTCACAGAGAATACATGCTTCAACTTAGCTTATATGTGTCATTATAATTTTATTTTATATGATGTAAATCAATATAGAGAAACTCAATTGGTAATTATGTGAACAATAATCATTATTTATTCTCCGATTTCGTTTAATTACAGTAGTTTGTAGTGATCTGAATGCCCACTAATTCTAAGGGTTTAGGAGAATTACTTAATTACCTGTATACATGTATATATGGTGTAATTTTGTAGAACTGAACGATTAGCGAAAACTTAATCTGATACTTTATGGTATTATAAATAAAATTTCTTAATATTAACCAGAGAAACAAAAAAAACTTCATACTATTGTCATATAAACTATTACTAATATGTAGCTTAAGATAAGAGGGATGATTTAACTATAATAAACTGAGTTCATGTACTAGTTACATGATTTCACTGTATATATTTTTCACTAGACTACAAACTAATGAAAACAATTCGTATCACCATGTCCAGCCAGGAAATTAGATAAAATGTTAATAATAGTATAATAAAGGACACAGGAAATGTATCGATTTTTGAATGACTCCAACCCAACTTATACACTGATAAAAACAATATTACTTACCCTGAGGTGCTGTTTGTAAACTGCCTAAAAATCCATTCACACAATTGTCGCACAGTAGAGAAATCCACACAAAACAAATTAAATAGACTTTATGTTGATTGTTCTTAGTCCAGTGATACAAATACATATTACTCAGCAGTGATGATATTTTAAGCTTCGGGAGTCTATGGGACTCTAATAAAAGAGCACCCAATATACTGTTCTTGTCTTTATTATTCTGTTGAATAACACATAAAATATGATGATGCACTGGTTATTATTGCCTAATCTCTATTAGTAGGTACAACGCCTAATGAGAAATACAGTTTGTGTTTGAAAACAATTTATACTTCTAAATGTGAAAAGAGCCTATCTCTCAATTCGCTCTATACACACATATGAACACATCATTTATAGTTCAGGCATGTGTGTGTACAAAGTTGGTGGAAAAATGTACACATCTATATGTTTGTGAATAAATGATAGAACAGCATTTACATTAGCCTACAAGGATTATAATTCACTTTTTTATGTTGTTTTGTCCAATGTTTCTCATTTGATAGTTTCGACCTGCCTTTCATACAACATTGTTCAGTGTAACACACAATTGTCTCCTATGAAAATATTTAGTATATGCACAAATTGAAACACAAAACATTTTCTAGCTTATTGTATTCAGCTATATCCAGGCTTTAAGAAATAAGCAAAAAAAACAGGGTGAGTGGGATGAGGATAAGTACTAACATTTGGCCCAGATAATAGCTAATACTGAAGTATAGGATAAATAAAGCATATACCGATATACACAATATAAAAAAATGCATGTATGTGCTTATCGTAATAAAGTATATCTTTATTGCGAGAAATCTGTCCAAAATACAGAACGATCAAAAACGCCAATTTCTCCCTTCTTCCATGTCGTCAATTCACTTCAGAACTCAGTACAAATAATATTTGATTCAGTAATAGTAAAAATGGAATCATTCATTTAACTGTACATTATTCACATTGGTGTTCCTGTTTCATCTTAATTTGTAGAAAGAAATTTGGAATTTTTGGCTTTCAAAGCATGGTTGTTTGAAATGCCAGTAGAAAATATTGATTTAAATGTTTTAAATTGTTAATGCATTTTTGTATTGTCCAAGACACATGATACAGATATCTGTGCATAGGAACATATAATCGTGTTACTTTACTTGTCATACAACCATTGCTAGTCAGAATAAACTTATTTACAAATAGATGAATTTGTTTATCAGTCAGCTAAAATAGCACCATTCTCCATTTAGGGAAAAAACACTAAAGGTACCTTTAAGTGACAGGCAGAATATTCAACAAGTTTTAATTTATTCAATACATGATTGAAATTGAAATTAGTTTGACTTGTTTACATGACTAAGAGCACGATTAAGACTTACTTTAACACATATTTAATGGAGTTACACAGTAAATGAAACAAGTATAGAGTAGCAGAAATGGATAGGATAAATTAGAGAGATCATGAATAATTCTTTCGTAACAGCATTACATAAATGTACCTTGGGAATATTACAGGGAAATAAGACCAGGATGATATACGATTAAAACAAAATTTAGCCTACATGTATATATTTGCATAAAAAATAAGCAACCGATTACTGAAGTAAAGCTTTAAACAACTACTTTCAAGAACATTCATTCAGTATAATAAATACCTAATGACAATAAACGACCTTTGGATCGGAAAAAAGCATCCTGTAACTTTCATTTTCGGTCAGCCACTAGGCATATACAAGGTATGTATGCAAAATGTCATATAAAATCAAGGTTTTATTAAAATCGTTAGACATGGAATTAAAGTTGGGATTCAGAAAGCACGTTTTGTCAGATAAATATATTTGCTCCCCATTGTTAAAGTTCACACTAAGGTTCGAAATAAGTTCGTTAGTGTTGAACGTCACTGAGTTCCCAACTGCGCTAACAGGCTCAGATGACCAATTGTGTGTCACTGATATGTAGATATGTAATTGTAATGTGTTTATATCTTCCCGTTGATGTTGTTAAGATCTGGAACTGATCAGTCTTAGTCCGTAATAACATCAATAGTACGTTACAAACCAGTCCCAATTATAGGATTACCAGAGTTCAGAAAGAGTTAATGTCAGAGAAATGACTGTATTCTCTTTACCCATATTATGGGTATTCTAAGAAACCCTGATATCAGAACGTGTCCGAGACAAAGCACAAACCTGTTTCAAACACAATCAATAGATGATTTCGGATAGAATATTCTAGCAGGCGACTAGAACCACGTCTGACAGGAAACAAAATATGAGAAATTCACAGAAAACATGGAAATAAAACTCCTTGGTTGATGTTGTTAAGTCGTTTTCGAATAAAATACATTTTAGTTTCTGTTATATGCAAGCATTATCTTAATTACATAGAAATAGACCAAGAAACGCGTTACTCCAAATAAATTACATAATAACTTACTTTTGGAACTTACTTATTAAACTGCATGGTAATAAACAACCTCTGAAAGTTAACATTGATTTGACATTAGTTAACATGCAATTTTAGTTCGTATCGTGATACGTAACTTGGAAAGTGAAGATATTTGTTGTTACTAGAAATATTTCAATTTATTTTTATTGAAAAGCATCTACTGAACATTATCTAATCGAGTACTGATGAGAACAAGCAAAAATAGTGTCTTGAGATAGGACAACAGATATCAACCTTGCATACAGTAATTAAACTATTTCATGCTCTATCTTTAGGGAAGCGCCCTTTGTACGTTAGCTCTTATCACATATAAATGTCTCAGTTAACTGTTTCGTTAAACTGTACTGATTACACAACAACCGAAACGCTACTAATACATCGTTTACCAGTGTTGAGTCAGAATCCGAAGATGTGCATGTAAATTTAAAGGCGGAAGTCTATTCACTACCGACCGTCAGACAAATAAACAAAAGTACAAGTTTAAGGTTACTATTGAATTTGACTCATTATAAGTTTGAACAGAAAGTCATCTGTTGATATGAGTTATTACATTCATAATTTCGGTATCTTTATATATATTAAAAACAGAACTGTAACTTGCTGGGATAGTGTAATTTAAAGATGTTCAAACTCGTTATGTACTTCAACGACACTTTACATAGCTTTAAACTTAGATATCTCGGCATAAAATGAGGAAATATATGAGCCATAGATACTTCACACAAGCATTTAAAGTGTCGTTGAGATTGAAAGGAAACCATCACCTAAGCAGTCCAAAAATTATAAATAATTAAGACACTATTAGATAGTTACGTACTATTGTCTGCTACGAATAGTGTTATTTTTTAAGTAATGGTTTTAGTTTACCCACTGTTAACATTAAGGACAAAGATTATCCAGTCCCTATTGCAATATAATTATTCTAAGTCAACTTTCTAGGCATAAACTTGCAGTCACAGGTCTCATTATATCAAGATGGTAAACACAAATCCAAATATAAGAACTAACTTCGTATCATTCACTTATTGACATAACGTACCTTGTGATGGCTGCCTAAGCGACGGATTGAAAATTCCATTAGGTTTGCATACTACTTACTACAATTTAAGTAATAAGAATAATAGTGAAAAATAATTCGAGTTAATCCAGCGAAAAGCGTTGACCTGGTGACGATATCAATGATATTCCATGAAGTTATGATGCATGGCGAGCGGTATGACATTACCTTGGTTAAATATCGCTCTAGGTTGGAAAACCATAGAAAATGTGAATTGTCGGCAAAAAACTAAATCTGATGGATGAAGCTACTTGACAGAAAGCCCTAAAGTTTCCGACTAGCTGGCATTCGTCAACAAAGTATCCGGAATCCCGAAAGAACAGTTATACTGGCGTCACCGTTATGGCCGTTGGAATTGATTTAATTGGGATGCAATTGACTGAGATTGTTTTACTGACTGATTACCGAATATTAACTGGTGTAGTCCTTGCATAATTTATAATAATAAATAGATTCGCCCGGTCAGGTAGCTGAATACTAGTTAGAACGAAGCAAATTTAGTACACTGCACAGAAACAGTTAAAATACTATAATGCTTAATACAATCTCCCAAAAGACTGACTGCATTAATTTCATGTGTAAATGTAAAGCGGACTATTCTATTTAAAAATCTCTCTGGGCGCATTATTAATTCAAAAACACAACATAACTAGTGCGACTGAAATTAGTACCATATAAGCTAGTGCAGTTAGCTTTTCTTGTACAATTATGCAACATATAATTATGAATCAGATGAAATTTGGTAATAGTGTGGCGATGACTTAGTGGCGAAAGTGCCTGTTTTTCAATCAACCTACTTATATGCACTTCCATTTAAGCAGTCAGATAGCCCCACCAGTCCTAATAAAAGCGAATTAGCAGCTTTAAGCCAAGAATAGAAACCTGTACTGGATAAATGAATTACATCATGTATCCAATTGTTGAATATTACACAGGAACAGTAAGGCGATGTCATTAGACTAAACCTACATATATTGCACATAGAAAACACATGGGCACGGGCACGTTTGCTAAATTACTTTACATTAGTGATCACTGTTAAATAGACTAATAGAATCACCTTTTACCCTTAAAACGGAGAAATTTTATTAAAATAGGTACTAAAATCCTGTAATTCAAAATTTTTAAGTAGCGTAAAGTATGCGGCACCATTATAATTTACCGATCGCATAGTTAGAATTAAGTAACAAAGAGAGATAAGAAGTGAAGGATGAAATACAAAACATCTAGAAAAATACAAAGAATCTTGGTTTCAAGTATCGATCTATATTTACAGACGTTCTTTGCAATATTACGAAGGTTATTTAGGCAACCCATTTCATACACCGTGTATCTGAATGTATTTCATAACATTTCTTGCTACAGTACGGTAGACCACACACTATACAGTTATACAATCCCAGAAAACCGCAGACATTACAAAACTTCCTCCTAGGTAGCCTGCTAGGAGGAGCAGTAGCAGTAAAATAACAAGCACCAGTAGTTCCGCCTTTTGTTGCTTGATACTCTTCATCTAGTAAAATTTCAAATGTTTTCCTGCAACGTGCACGAATGTTCGATATGCGCCGCTTTTTGCGACGTTTATTATTGGCTGAAATATCATCATCCTACAATGAAAGTAGTTAGTAAATTATAAAAGACGATTAAAACCTCATCTCCAAACTGCGGTTTTTTAGTTCCCTTTACATCTGATTGAGGTTCTTCAATATGATTATCTTGTTCCAGCAAATTAAGAGTTTTTCTTTGTCTCCTTTCTTTAGCTGCATCATCCAAAGGACGTCTAGTTGCCTCGCGTAAAAGATCACGTTTTTCCATATGATGAGTTATTTACTCATCTTTATTTAACAGAAAATATTGAGAAAAATAAAAAGGTCATTACAATTATAAAACTAAATGTATAAAGCTATAGGCTGAAGTTAAATCGTGACTAGAACATTAAGAAAGACAAAATTCAATAACTGTTATGGAAAAATGTTAGATTCTCTAAAATACGATAGAAACTGAGGAGCACATTATTATGGGGACCATATGCAGGATAAGACTCATGACACATATATATATAAATGTATACAAAATCTAAAACTCAGTACACAAACATAGAAGCATGAATCAAGGGAGAAAATGAGTGTATCGATTGTGTGACCACGCCTATTATTTAGCTGTTAGTGTCCATAATTAATTAGAACATATTTTAGATAAGAGATGTATGTATGATCAACATAGAACCTGACACATGTGTGCATCGATCCACGTTGCCATACCTATAAAGCACAGCATTATAAACATCACATAGTAGAAGTAGATGTTACTTCAATGATAATAATATTGAAAACGAAGAAGAGTGAACATATAGGAAATGGTTCAGGAAGAAAAAAGACGAATCGTGAAAAGAAAGTTACAAACAATTTTAAGAACATGATTTAAGGTAGGACAATGAACAAGACATCTGCGCCACTATGACCGATTCTGAGCCACGTCATTCAACATTCCCAACCACTGGTTACAGTATTTACGAGGACCCTAACCAACCAGTCTGCATCTACCGACATAACTCAAACCAGCAGTCAGTGACTTCATGGGCTGATGTCATGTTTTCGTTTGGCCTCCCCTAATTCTCTTCCATCCTGCTCCTATATAAGTCAACATCGCGCTTTGAGGCAAGCTGTGGTTGGGCATACGCAACACATGTCCCAACCACCTCAGTCGATGAAGATTCACAACCTCATCGACTGATTTACCACATTTGTCTAACACCCGTCGTCTAATCCCGTTATTACTTACTCGGTGATCCCAGCTAACGCGAGCCATGTTTCGTAGACATCGATGGTCGAAAACTAATAACCTTCGAGTGTCGTCTCCCCTTAATGGCCACGTCTCACATCCATACTGTAAGACAGAGCGAAGTGATGCGCAGTACACTCTCCCTTTCGTTGAGAGACGAATATCTCGTCTACGCCATAGGTGACGTAAGTTGGCAAAAGCCAAACGAGCTTTTTGAATTCGTACTGAGATTTCGTCAGAGACTAACCCATTAGGGCTAATCAGACTTCCAAGATACGTGAAGTGGTCGACGTGCTCAACTACTTCACTCCCTATCTTTAGATCAGGGGTTGACGAAAACCAGTCCTGGAGCAATAGTTTGCATTTAGAGGGAAAAAACGGATTCTGAACATGCTTGCATTCGAGCTTATTGCTGTTAAAAGATTCTGCATTTGATCAGCGTCTTCGCCAAACAGGACTATATCGTTAGCATATTCTAAGTCAACAAGTGGATTTCCTGGTAGGAGATCAGTTCCTGAATGATGAGGTCAGATGATGAGAGTGTAGTTTCCAACAGTATGTCGACTATGAAATTAAACAAAAATGGAGACAGTGGGCAGCCTTGATGGACACCATTTTAGGTTAAAATTTCAGATGACAGTTTGCCATAAGCTCTAACTTGACTAATAGTGTTTGAGTAAAGAGCCTTAACAAGTTTTATGTACTTCTGGAATACGCCATTCAATGAAAGACATTGCCACAAAACTTCTCGGTCTGCAGAGTCAAATGCCGCGTTCAAGTCAAGGGAAACCACCATTGCTGGGCGCCGAAAAGTGTCTGTGTTCTAAAACCTGACGAATGGTGAATATCTGGTCTATACAACCGTGACCAGGTCTGAAACCAGCCTCGTTTTCTCGTATTTGTAGATTGCGAGTTGTAGTTAAACGTCTGATAATTATAGAAGCTAGCATTCTAGACACTATATTCGTAAAATTAATTCCCTTACGGTTATCGCAGGACGATTTTGATCCTTTCTTATATACTGGGACGACTAACGATCGACACCAGTCAGATGGAATTATGTCAAGTTCCCAAACTTTAGTCAAAATATCAGTCAGCCTGGTTGTCAAAGTGAAACCACCATCCCTAAATACCTATGGAAATAATCCATTCGGACTCGACACTCTGTCTCGCCTCAGATTAGCTATAGCTTTTTCAACTTCGAAAAGAGTCGGGAGACTTAAGTCGACTTTCCATTCAGGCTGCCTTAAAATAGTGGATAGTACTAGAGTATCTAAAAGCCAGCTGAACTGTCCCTTGAAGTGTTCAGCACATCGTTTTAAACATCTAGACTGAGACAAGATAAGTGTTCCATCTCTTTCGGAGATTGTCCATCCCATTAATGCTTGAATTTTTAACCCCGGTTTATTTTACTGACATGAAAGTTGTCTAGTGTTACCTAACGTCCCTGCATTTTTCATCTCTTTTGCTTTTGTTGATCACCACTTCTCACGATCATTTTGCAGACGTTTTGCCAGTTTATATCTGATTTCTCTTCACTCATCATCGTGTTCGGAGCCTGCTGGGGAAAGCTTTCGGGAGTCCATCAACTCAACAGAAGCCGACGAGATCCACTGATTTTTCTTGACCTGTTGATTCAAGTCCTTGATAGATGTCACTACTGCCTCCATAGCTGTTTGGACATCTTGCCAAGCAGCATCTAGGTGGGTCGCATCTTCATAGTTGCCTAAGTGATTCTTTAGTTGTTCCTGGAATTTAATCTCGGCTGTCTTGTCACTGAACTGAATTGTAATGGGTTTTACTGTAGTAGTTTTTCTTCACCCAGTAAAATGCAAACAAATGTGCGCTCGTACTAGAGCGTGATCAAGATCTCAACATGTACTCCACAGAGATAGGCAATCATCTATCGAGTCTCTCCAACGGTAACTGAAGGTGATACAGTTAATTTGAGTTAACCGTTGAGTAGGGCCAGAAGGTCGCCAATAAACCATTGTTGTAGAGACTGAAACGATGTCGTTTTGTAATTTAGGCCAACACACATTCTGAGTTATGTTAGTAGCTAGGTGCTAATTCATTGGAAAACTTAGATAAACAGTAACTGCGATTGCATGACCTTACATTTCTTGTAGTCTGGCGAAAAGACCCGTTTATAAGCACTGGGTATCTGTAAGGTTTTTGCAACTCCTTGAGGCACGTCAGCCAGCCCCAATAACTCACGAGTTTGGCAATACGCGTATATTCTTAAGACAAAAGATTGTAAGCCTGCATGGAGATCAGGAAACCTATTGGTGTAAGGGTGCTAATTAAGTGAGAGCAGAATCTGCATCTGATAATTGCCAGAAGCTATATCAACTCATCCGACACACGGGAGGCAAGATGCTTGATGTAGGTGAAATAATCTGTGGAACTGCCAACTGCCAACGTCCAGAATCGTCTACGAAGATGAGCAGTTTTAAGAGAGTCAATTCAGTCGGTCTCCTGACCCACAGAATATGGTCCTATCTTACCCTCCATGGACGGTGAAGAGTGACCCATCTAGAAGAGATCTACGAGAAACCCCAACTTCTGAATCGCAATGAGTTCCCAAGCAGGAAAGACTTTACTCAAGCTCTTTTTATGAATTTTAGCAAACTTATGGTCAAGGAAATGACAGAGTTGTTTGGAAAGGTTTGAGTGACAGCGTCTCACGAATTGGGAATGAAACCAACATCGTCCCAATTTTAGAAAATGCTCACATAACGAATGTTAAGGAGCAAATTAACTCTCGGTTGCTTCCAACTATTGGTTTCTGTAATACTTCACGCATTGAGCAAAACGTATGACAGTAAGAAAAAAAGGCGTGACTAATTGCAGATATCTGCCCAAGTAGCTCGACACGAGACACACCAAGTACAGAAAACTAATAGGAAGTATGCAAGGAGTAATTTATTCCAATGCTTTTATCTATATATCAGTGACCAGTGGTCTCCAAAGCAGCGCTTAAAGACAAAATGATTGTTAGCAGTGAACTGAAGGCTTTAAGGAAAATCTACGGTAAAATGAATAATTTACAGTCCATTGACCGCAACTCACAGGTCACGTCAGGATTGACACAATCTAAGTGTCACTATCAGTTCAATAGTAGATTTATTTTGAAGCACATACACATCACAATGCATAAAATAGTATCGGCTAATGCTTTAGCCTCTTAGTTATTAGCATGTGGAGCTGTCCATGTTGTCTTTACCTATACACTTGTGTGTAGCTTACTCCACAATTGTTTTCTGTGTTGAGAGGTTGCAGTTTTATTACTTACCTACAGGAAACGAAATATTCCAAATAACTCACTAATCACAAGCAAGGGATTTTTATAAAGATTTTAATGATTCACTAAATTTATAATTATATGCACATAAAGATGACATAAATTAGACACGAACATAAGCTGACCATGTTAGTGTGCTTACTTGACGACCAACTGAGTCCTGGCTGATAAACTTATCTACTTATTTTAAGAATGCAACGTGCATTACGTATCGAGCGGCTTCCAGTGTCCAATAGCATTTAGATGACCATATAGTCCAATCTTCAATGACAAAGATAGTAAATCTGATAACCTGTATTAATCCTTGCAGTGCTTTTACCACTGTAGATCCAGCTTCTCCTCGAAAGAGTTCACCGACAGAGCTGACACCACCTGTTTAGGTAGTACGTTCTAGACGTTGACTACACGATATGTGAAACGGATTTTGTTAGATCATGGTTTTCGAACCTTTTTAAAGTGGCCACTGAGATGGTTAATTCTAGAGGGAGCAAAAAGATGAGACAAATTATCACTTAATTCATTATTTAAGATACGGAATATAAATATAGGCTCACCACGTGTTCTACGATAAGGGTTAAAGTTTCAGGCGTTTCAGAAGCTTATCATAAGGGGGTTTTGAAAAGCCTGTTACCAACTTATTACCTATCCACTGAACCCGCTGAAGTATCTTGACACCCTTATAAGAAGGGACTTGCTTCTTGGATACTTTATACAAGATAAGGTCTTACGTATGTGAGATTTAAAATCTGGAAAATATCTAAATCAAAACATTTGAATGCTCTGTGGAATAACACTTGGAACCCTTTAGCTGCTACTGCTTTGAAGTATGCAATGGTTTTCAAGTCATAACCTATAATTAATCCTAAATCTTTAAATTCTTCTGCCTGTAGAGCTGGTGCATTATTTATGATGTTTTGGTGTCCGTTACCTCTTCCGATGTGCATAAGTGCACGCTTACGCGATTAATTTCTAAACCCCATCGGACCAATTCATTTAAGCTAGACTGAAGATCAAGTTGGTTAGTGTCGCTTCATACCGTTTCCCAAATCTTCACATAATCAACAAATGAGTGTCGATCATTTCAGCTGATTGGCAACTCATCAACGTAAAGCAGGAATCGGGGATGGTCCAATATGGTATTTTGGGGAGGGGACTGCGCTTAGTACAGGCATCCATCTAGGCAGCGATCCTTTAACCCAAACTCTTTGTTTTTGCTTGCATAGGAAATTCTTCATCCACTCCTGCAACCTTGTTTTTGGCTCGGTGAGAGTTTCTCTCCTAATGCGATCCACAAGTGAGCAGTCTGGTCGGATACGTATGTGCTGTTTACGGATTTTGTAAGCATATTTCAACACTATATTATTTTTCACATCTTCACTGCAGAGAATGATATTTGTAATTCGCCTACTTTGTAAGTGGTCGTCAGTCAACTTACCGAATCTGATCACTTTCCGAATGTGAATTCTCTGTACTGCGTCAGGTAATGTAAATCGGATAGCTAAATCAACTAACTGGAGATTATGAGCATGACGTTTTGTAGGCTCTGAGTCCATCGATTCCTCTGGGTTCCATATAAATGAATTATGGTGAGAGTGGACATCTTTGGAGGTTGTATTAACGCCATCCAAAGCTGTTTCCTTCAAGTTCGTAGCCGGAGCTGAAACTGTTTACGTTTTTCTCTTTGTATGTACCCAGTCTGGTATAATATCATGTCTTAACCGTGGAAAACGCCATATGGCTTGGCATCCCACTTCTTCGCCCTAATTCATATCCGCAATTATATTGCTTGATGGTGATTTTCCTTTCTTTGTTGTCGATCTCGACTTACGCCCGTTAAATTTCACCTTGAGTCGATTTAGTATTGTTTCTCCTAGGTGCTTCGTTTTAGGCGTGGCTTCTAAAGTTTTAGTTGAGTTAAGTCGCCTACATATGTGTTAATTTGAGTGTCAACAGAGCCCATAGAGCGGTTGTCATCACATTTTTCCCAGGTACTAGCGCCTTTTTACTTCGCAATGTGTTTCTCAGCCATATTTATAAGTAATATGGCACCGGATAATAGGTGGTTCGAATCTAAACAACAAAGTGGGCAAAGCTATATGTTTCCAGGTTTACTACACCGTTTGAATGCTGCCCGAAACAAGTTAGTGCACAGAGCATGGTACCAACCTTCACAGTAATCATCTTGCACGACTGTTTCCACAGGATAAAAACAACCAGGTCATTGGAAGGCTTTTTTTGGTAGCAGTCGGTATTTGATGAACGAGAGTAACCAAAAAATCTTGAGATGCTTTGCTGCTATGACTGTCACAGAATTAGTTAACAGTGATTTAAAATGTACGACCAGTACACAAGGGGAATGGCAATAAACAATAAACGAATTCACTCCACGTGCAAAGTGAAAAATGGCTCCCAACCTTAATAATTGTAAGATACCTTAAGTGAGTTGGGTTCAGTTAAGGTAAATACTAGCGGTTTTAATGTAATAGGCAATCAAAACCAGATAATTTAATTAACGATTAAAATTAGATTGCTCTTTTTGACATTCGCATGCAGCCAGAAGTCTAGCTTTATTCATGATTGATGTTAAAGCTCACTTATAAATCTTTAGTAACGCCTGAAAATAGTTGTATGGCCGAGCGGCCACACTATGTCATGTTGAAATTGTTTGCTATTATTAATATTCTGGTATAAAATCCCCTACAACAAGTATAGTAGGACAGTCAACCTATGTTTATACTTTCACTTAATAGTTCCATGATATCCTGTCTTTTGCTAGACAGTGTAAATCGATGAAAATCCCTTTACTATTGGTGGTTTTTAGTAGATGGAATTTCATCTTGAATTTCAGTATTCCGGATTCCAAACTTTATTGATGGCTTTAAATGTGATTTCCACTAGGGCAATCATTCCCTCCCCCCTCAACATTTATTTAAAATAAGTAATAGTTTGACAATAATTTGTAATGGTTAGTAAACCTTTAGGAAAGATAACTGCGCAACCGTTTGGCTTCTATTATAACTACATTGGTTTTAATAGACACGGTAGAATGAATGCACTCCATCAAGCATCACTATAAAATTACCAATCGGTAAGGCGTATCTTTCCAAACAATTAAGAAAGGGATTACAATGAATATTATCCAATGTTACACACTAACCAACGACATCAACGACGAGGACAATGATCAGTTCTACGATAGACTGCAATCATTTATAGCAAAGTGCCGAGGAAAGGATCTGACAATCCTGATGGGGGGACCTAAACATCAAAGTCGGAATGGACAGCACTGGATATGAAGAAGTCATGAGACGACAGGGAATGGGAGAAAGAAATGACAATGGTGAAACATTTACAAATCTATGTGCTTTCAACAAAATGATTATAGGTGGTACAATATTCACTCACAAACGCATACACAAGGCTACATGGGTCTCACCGGATAATACTACAGAGAATCAAATCGAACATAAATGCATCAATAAAAAACTTAGAAGATCAATGGAAGATGTGCGAATAAAGAGAGGAGCTGACATAGCTTCAGACCACCACCTGGTGGTTTCGAAAATAAAACTGAAGCTAAAGAAGCAGTGGACAACTGGAGTGGCAGCAGTACAACGGTTCAATACAGGCTTTCCCCGAGACACTGACAAACTCAACGAATTCAAAATAGCTTTCAACAACAGGCTCCAAGCCTCACAAGATCTACCGAAAGAAGTAGAAACCACTATTGAGGACAACTGGAACGAAAATCAAAGAAGCACTAACGTCAACGTGTCAGGAGGTTCTGGGCCGGAAGAAGCATCATTATAAGGAATGGATCTCCACTGAGACATTGAGCAAAATTCAACAAAGGAGGAACAAGAAGATAGAAATCAACAACAGCCGAACAAGAGCAGAGAAAATCAAGGCTCAAGCTGAATACTCAGAAGCAAAAAGGCAGGTGGAGAAGAGCATTAGAGCCAACAAACGAAAACACATCGAAGGTATTGCAGCGATAGCGAAGAAAGCTGCAAGAGAAGGAAATATGAAACAGCTATACGACACAACGAAGAAACTGGCAGATAAACACGGTAAACCAGAGCGACCGGTCAAGAACAAAGAAGGCAAGACACTCACTGAGATTGAAGAACAAAAGAATAGGTGGGTAGAACACTTTGAGGAATTCCTAAATAGGCCAGCTCCACTGAACCCACTCACCGGACATCGAAGCAGCACCTACAGATCTCCCGATAGATATTACTCCACCAACGATGGAAGAAATCAAGATAGCCATCAGACAAATCGAAAGTGGGAAAGCAGCAGGACCTGACAATATACCAGATGAGACACTGAAGTCAGATATCGATCTAACAGCAAAGATACTGCACCTTTTATTCAAGGGCGTAAGGGAGGAAGAACAAGTGCCAGCAGACTGGAAAGAAGGACAGCTTATCATGTTACCAAAGAAAGGAGATTTGAGCAAACGTGAGGACTATAAAAGGATCACACTACTGTCGATACCAAGGAAAGTCTTCAACAGAGTATTGTTGAAAAGAATGAAAGATTCAGTGGATACTCAACTTTGAGATCAATAAGCTGGTTTTCGTAGGGACCGGTCGTTCACAGATTAAATCGCAACACTACGGATCATCGTTGAATAATCATTCGAATGGAACTCCTAACTATACATCAACTTCATTGATTATGAGAAGGCGTTTGACAGTGTAGACAGTAGAACACTGGAAAATTCTTTGACACTATGGTGTACCAGAAAAACTCGTCAACATCATCCGGAACTCTTACAATGAAACACAGTGCTAAAATGTGCATGGTGGACAGCTCACAAATGTATTCCCAGTGAGGACCGGAGTCAGACAAGGTTGCCTGCTCTCGCCTTTTTGCTTACTCCTAGTGGTCGACTGGATCATGAAGATCTCTACATCTGCGGGGATGCACGGAAATGAATGGACAAGTAGGATGCAACTCGATTATTTGAACTCTGCGGATGATCTAGCTCTCTTAGCACATACACACCAACAGATGCAAGCGAAGACAACCAGTGAAGCAGCAACTTCAGCATCTGTAGGCCTGAACATACGCGAAGGAAAATGCAAGATTCTTAAATACAACACAGGGAGCACCAACCCAATTAACTTAATGGAGAATTCTAGAAAAAGTGGATACTTTCACGTACCTGGGGAGCATCATCGATGAACAAGGAGGGTCCGATGCAGATGTAGAGGCAAGGATTGGCAAAGCAAGGGCAGAATTCCTACAATTGAAAAACATATGGGACTCAAAACAAATATCAACTAATATCAAAGTCAGATTCTTCAGTTCGAACTTGAAGACAGTCCTGCTGTATGGAGCTCAAACGTGGCGAACTACTGCAAACATCATCAGACGGATACAAGTATTTATAAACAACTGCCTACACAAGATACTGAGTGTCCGTTGGCCGGAAACCATCAGCAACATCTTACAGTGGGAGAGGACAAACCAACTTCCAGTAGCCGAAGAGGAAATTAGGAAAACACGTTGGAAATGGATAGAACATACATTACGCAAACCATCAGACTGCATCAAGAGACAAGCATTAACATAGAATCCTGTTGGGAAACGGAAAAGAGGAAGGCCAAAGAACACGCTGCGTCGAGAATTGGAAGCAGACATTAAAAGGGTGAACAGCAACTGGAAACAATTGGAAAGGATTGCTCAGGACAGTGTTAAATGGAGAACCCTGGTGAGCGGCTTATGCTCCTCAGTGAGGAGTAACGGGCGTAAGTAAGTAAGTAAGTAAGTAAGGCGTATAGAGCAGCTACTCATTTAGATATTAACTGTAGACGCTTAAAATTCAGTTATATTCTGATTGTGATCAAGTGTGCTATTTTCTGTTACCACTGTTGTCTCACACAGTCTTTTAATATGTCGCCTTAAGAGTACTGTTATGCAAGGTTTAGTTGTAATTAAAGTACCTTGTTAATGCTCACACTGCTCTCTATGTTATTTTAAAAAAATATCACATGGGAGTCAAGTTTAACCCATGGTAGATAGGTGTCAACGGTCGTTCACCTAAATAGCACTAATTAGTAGATTACCATTGAAGCGGTAAATAATCACCTTAATAAATAGTTGTATAAGTTCTCCACATTGATGCTGGCCATGTTCGTTTCAGCAGACGCGACCAGTTGAAGGCTCTCGGTCACGCATCACCACCAAATCACAACACGACACGATGTGGAAAGCAACTTGCTCTCCAGTTAGCTAGCCTAGACGTTACTATCTTATTGACGCTCTACTCACTAGCAAAATACAACCTCTCCTCCATCCCTCACTGCCTTTTGATTTATTTTTATTTGTATGTGTGGGTTTAATCGTTAGCTGCTTGATCCAGTTGCACGATAAACGTTATTTGGTCATATACTTGGTACACTTTAGTCGCTCATATGCTTTTGAACAATCTAACTTTATGAATCACCATGCGCTTTTCCAGAAATTCTGTGCTCCGTGTGTATAATTTTATTGCTCCTTGAAGTTTGAAATTCGAATTTCCGTGATGTTTAATGGCTACACCCAAATGCATGTAAACCGTTCCATTTCTGGTTATTATACTTACATTTGGATGTCTCACTAGATCGCTAAATACTTTAATGTTGGAAGCTTATTTATCGTAGCAAAATTCATTTGTGCGACAACATGACACTGCTGTGGTTTTTTTGTTGGTCTTGTAAAAATGGCTTGCTCTTGATATCAAGAAATAAATTATTAGTATTATTATTATAACAAGCCACTGTCGTCAAAATAAGAGGAGTAAAAATAAGCATTGTTCAAAGAAACGAAGGCCGAGGTACTTTAAGTGTCATAATATGCCTTCTTTCCTAGAAATTAATCCTTGGAGTTGTTAGGTTACTTAACAAGGGTGTAATAGGCACAAAAACGAGATTAGAAAAGAAAAATTGGTTTTCTCTGTAAGTACGTGATATGCCGGGCACCTAAAGAAGATTGATTATCTTCGAGAACTGTGCTTTAGAACATTATTTCAATTACTATAACTGTGGATAATATAAGCATTTCATTACTATGACTGCTACGTTCCCCTTACCCGGTCTTCCCGTTTAGTATATTTACTATTAGAATATTGTTTGCTACAATGAACTACAGTTACTTAGTTGTGTACAAGTTGTCCGCATTCACTGCCACTATTTCCCTTGTTCTGTGTCAATCTTAGATTCTTGATTAGTTTACTGTGTTGTCTGATTTTGTGTATATATAAAGGCATGATTGAAATACAATACGTTCCCGATCCTGTTTTCGATTCTGGTTCTGTCTAGTTGGCTCTTCTATCTTTGGTTTGGGGGTGAATAAGCATAGAGCAGACGCGCATTATCAACTAGGTACACCTCACTGGCGTTTGCAACAATCAACTAAATTTCCTTGCATCATAACAGTATGGGAATGGAATTATCCTTAATAAACGCTGACAAATAATACAGCCTTTGAGTTTTAGCATTAAAATCAATGGTTACATATACGGTGGGATATTTAAGGATATCGGATACAGACACTAAAATTAACTGCAGTATTTATTGGTTATAACAGTATAAATACAGTGAAATATACTTGCATCAGCTTCTCTTTAAGAAATACAAGACAAATCAAACATGAATTTGGCCACCAAGTGTTAGTAGTTCTTAATACACGTAATTAGTAGAAATTAAGCTGCATGATTAGCAAATGTGACTCAAGATATGGTGAATGTCGCCACACTGGTGATGAAACACTGAAGTCTGTTAACTGAAAGTAGAGAATCCTATGTCATTTGTGACAGGGTAAAGCATAAAAACCTAGTAATGAGCCACAGACGGACGATGTTTACGATCTCTTTAGAACGAAAAGTTGATCTCCAAGTCGATGAAATGCTCTCAGACAGAACAATCAAGAAAGGTATAGTTCATGCACTTTTTCCACCCAACTTGTGAGACAATCGGGCTGGAGTCGTTACACTGTACGTTGACTTCTGCGTGCTGAACAGTATAACGGAGTTGAAGCTGTGCACAATGTCAATTATAGTAGAGACTCTAGGCTTCTTTCATCAAGCCTAGTGTTTGCTGTACCAGATTGCTGGTGAGCATATTAGCATCTACCAATAACGCAAGTAACAAGTTTAAGACAGCTCTTTGTAAAGACTAGAAGCGGTATTGGTTCAAATTAATGTCATTTTTGTTCAGAAGATGTGCACCATACATTCAGAAGGTTGGTGACTTTGGATTTCTTATCAGGATGGAGAAATCCCAGATAGTTAAGAGTAGTGTGTAGCTTTTATAACACTTGTAGATTAGACCTTAAAGTGTTGAAGTTGGTAGCAGAGATGGACTAACTAAATCCACGTAGGATGCTGCTATCAGTGTTGGATCGTAATTGTACAGTTAAATTTGTATATTATTTGTATATAAATCCATGTACGTCGTTTCGACTTCATGTATGTATGGGGGGGGTGATCGGATGCACGTAAATTAATAAAACGATAAGACAGATTATATGTGTAGCGGTAAATAATCCCCAAAATAAATAGTTACATAGGTCCTCGAAATTGATGCTGACCGTGCTTGTTTTAGCGGACACTACTAGTTGAAGGCGCTCGGTCACGCATCAAGACCAGATCACGTCACGCAGTACCCTGGGAAGCAACTCCCTCACTAGTTTGCCAGCCTAGACGTTGCTTTTCCATTACGATCAAACATAACTTCTCTTCCATCCTTCATTGCCTTCTGATTTCTTCTCATTCGTAAGAGTGGGTTCAATCGTTAGAAGTTGCCCTGGTAATACCGCAAGCGTAACTTGGTCATATATCGAGTGCACTTCAGATGAAAATATATTTGAAACTGGATCAATCCAGCAAGCAGTCTAAGTTTAAACAAACCATCAAAAAGCATTCTTCTCAAACAAGCTCAATAATATTTTAAATAACCATGATAACGGAGGAATGTACAAAGTAACGTTTGCTTTGCTTATAGGGTGTTAACAGACTTTACACGTCTTACTTAGTCTGAGTGTAATACAATAAAAAGAGAAATAGAGTTGTTACTATCCACCAGCCTCTTTTTGCAAAGGTCCATAAGTAAGAGGTGGTGGCTCAGTAAATCTGTGACTATGATAGGTTTTTTCACATCAGCGATGGTGAAAATCCAATGTCTGGGTCTTCGTAAACTAACGTTTAAGTAGATATATCTTTTGCCATACGTGGCTATTTTTTCCCGTCGGCCGCTTGAAAATCTAATGCTGCTTAATGTTGGAGAACGGATAAAGTTACAGGAAGAACGCTGGCTTCTTCGCCAGTATCGGCGAGGTAGTAAACCCTCTTTATCACGTTAGTGACGAGTATTAGGCAGCTATTTCTGCTAGCTACGGTTGCCGCTTATGTGTGCCAGCAGGATAGTTTCGTAATGCGTCAACAGGGAAATAACAGGGGTCTCTACACTTCTTTGAGGCTTTGCCACAGGTATTGTGGTACCAACATCATTGTAAGGGTTTTCCTTCGTTAAGGTCGAGACAAGGATTTTCTCCGTGAAGAACTTCGTTGTCGTGAATTGCTTGGTCAGTGTTGTTGATGTAGGTGGAGGAAACGAGTGAGGGTATTGCACAATTTTGTCACTTCGCTTTTAGTCGCAGTAGCTTGTTCTGTAACAGAACGAACTTGATTGTGGCGAGTTCCGGTGATCTCCGGAATTCGATAAGCAGATGAAACTAGTTTGTTTGCTGGGTTGTTATTAGATGTTACCCACACTGTTTGCACTTGGTGTGGCAGTTTTGATAGGAAGAGTTGACGGAAGAGATTTTCGTCGAAAGTGCGCTGACCAACTACTTCTCTCATGCTCCACAACATTTCTGTGACTGAGCTCGATGGTGTGGAACAATTCGTCAAGACGTTGTCTGTCAGAGAAGTTTCTTTGCTTGTGAATTGACCTTTTGAGTTAGTCGTACGGTTCTAGATAGTCGGGGCTGAAAAATGTGGAGTGATATACCTGTTCAACTGACGTAAAAGTAACTTTACGACGTCGAGAAATCGAGCGCGTAGATCTGTCACACCGTCTTTGCTAAACTCGGCCTCTGAGTAGAATAATCAAGCTTCTACACTATCTGCCTAAAAGCAGATGAGCTGAAAGTTTGGAGGTGTAATCCTAATAATCCTAAGAGTCTAGTCAGTCATCATAAAAGTACTAATATATGCAAATACAGCAGTACAGTGAAGAACATGCAAAGAAAAATAATCATACAAAAATACTCTGTTAAAATTTGTATACAGGGACGGACTCACGGTTATGATCGTGTCCAGATCACATCGTGCTCACCAATGAAGTGCATCAGGTATATAAGCAAGTAACGTTTATCGTGCAACTGGATCAAGCAGCTAACGATTAAACCCACACATACAAATAAAAATAAATCAAAAGGCAGTGAGGGATGGAGAAGAGGTTGTATTTTGCTAGTGAGTAGAGCGTCAATAAGATAGTAACGTCTAGGCTAGCTAACTGGAGAGCAAGTTGCTTTCCACATCGTGTCGTGTTGTGATTTGGTGGTGATGCGTGACCGAGAGCCTTCAACTGGTCGCGTCTGCTGAAACGAACATGGCCAGCATCAATGTGGAGAACTTATACAACTATTTATTAAGGAAATTATTTACAGCCACAGGTGTGTCGTATTTATTTAGTTACAAGCTGGAATTTTCGTACAACTCACAGGTGTTTGTAGTGGGCTTGATAACATTATGATTTTAATCTAGCTTAAATGTGTTCAAAGATTTTACTTAAACAAGGTGAATGTTCTAAATCTAAATCAAGAGTCGTAGGGTATAAAAAACGAACAATATGCTTTGCATCTAAGATTTAGAACAGTAATCACGTAAGCTTATTGCTTAGTAATATTGGTTTATAATCGTATTCATTTCAACAATAGTGTTATTTCTATATGGCCATAAATCACCGTATGTCATGCTATATTATGTACAAGCAATAGCACAAGTGATTCAATAATAAATCAGTAACGATGAGTTTGTGGTTGCATTATTGAACAGAATGTAGATTCCTTAAAGCAGTCAACCTAATCACCCCCCCTCCCAGAAGTTATCAACTTTCAGGTTAAGTTCACTCACTAGAAAGTGCTACACTACACTAGTGGTCCATATTATGATAAATATATAGTGCTTGTTTATGTTTATTTGGATGATGGACTTTATAACTCTGTGGAATCGCTGGTAGTACATTAAACACTGCTTCACTGAAGCTCACGTAACCATTTATCATCCATTCATAAATCTGACTGAAATATTCGTTTTAATAAAGCATACAAATAAACTAGAAATTCACATGTCTTTATTAATTTAGTCAAATTAGGCGACAACTAACACTGAAAAGTATATTATAGTAAATGGTTTTCCGAGCTAACATTAGTGGGTCAATAGTAGTTGTATGTGTCCTACAGAGCGTGCAGCCATAAAAATGTATGATTGGCTATTACTAGAGTGAAATAGCACTATTAGGATACAGTATGTTATTGCTGTGATAATGCACAATAAAATAGCTGTCGAGTATATTAATCTGCAGCTGAAACCTACAAATTAAAAGAAAGTAGTAGACTTCACGAAGATCTAGTCTTTTGATTCTGTTCTTTAATGCTCCTGATCAGATTTTATGTTCGTAAGTGTTAAACTTGTATATAGTTATGTATACGAATGGAGCACATTTCTGCATCTATATTCGAACAGAAAAGTCATAGTTTAACAGCACTAAATGACAACGAATAGTCATAAAATTACAGTACCGAAGTTGCAGCTAATATCCTGTTATTCGTGGCTAACTTCAGAATGAAATTCCTGGATTTCTACTGAGGAAACATGACCAGTAGCATTCAGTCATGTCAGGTGTGAGTCAGTCAACCACCTATAGTAATAGATGAAATAGCACAAATATTTCACCAGTTGACTAAAGTTAGAAATATACTCAACCACTGAATGTCGGTTGGTAGGCTCAGTAAGTTAAGTATTTGCTGTAAAGCCTAAAGGTTATAATCTCGATTTCTTGGTATAGTCATAATTTTATCATGCTGAGTAGTTTCATGATAGAAAGAAACCATTGTCCAGTGATTACTGGTTTTCAACAGTTATTTAACCCATGATAATTTGTGAAATCCAATATATTAGGATGACCAGTTAAATTTCCATTATCGTTTTTTCTTAATTAGACTAACAAAAATTGTAATCAATAAACAGAAGTAAAACATTTTTACTCATTTTAATTAAAAATACATTTACATAAGTTGTTTACTTGAACAATCCATACAATCAAGATAGATTTATTTCATATTCTATGAATATTTCATGAAAAAATTATTCAATAAAGTAGTATATATAACAAAAAATAAATTGATTTATTTAACAATTTTTCTTTTTTCATAAAATTAAATTATTCATGACAACTTGAAGAATTGATTTAATAAATACTTTAATGATCTATTCTCAATGATAAAATTAATAAATAAGCATATTTCAATAGTTGCTAACTTTATTAATTTAAAAATTACAGGAAAAATAAAACTGTTCATCAGAAAATAACTAACAAAAAGTCGATATACTTTAAGTAGATAAAAAATAATTTAATGAATATATAAGATTTTCATTAAGGTACTATACTAAATGTATCATTGAGATTGAAATATTACTAATAATAATCATATATATAAATATAAATATATAATGTAATATTAATGATTAATTAATAAATTTTATCTACTTATAGAAAAACTAATATTAATTAATCATTAGTTTTTGTACTATTTTCCATTGTAGTTATTGTTGAATTATAAGTTTTTGAAAAATGTATTTTATGACAAAATTTATGAATTATTTTAATCAATTTATTTCTTAATTTTTGACTTGAAACTAATAAAATTATTGGATTTAATGAACTATTAATAACAGTAAAGAATACTGATAAACGTCTTTGTAATGAAACAGCATAATATTCTATAATACCATATAAACTTGCTAATGAATAAATATGAAAGTATGCATGACTTAAAACAAATAAACTACACATAATTGTTACACTAAGTAAAACTGCTTTACTTTGTCTAAAAGATGATGATAACGATGATATTTGTTTATGTGATGATGTTTGTTGTGGTGAAAATGTTGAAACATTTGTACATTGTGTACTTTTTTCTTCTATAGTTGATGAATTGTTACTAGTTTGAGATCGTGATACTGAATATTTGACAACATAATATACTCGAGCATAACATATGATCATTACTGTTGATGGGATTACATAGGCAAATATTAACCAATTATAAACAAGAAAGTTTATGTATTTTGAATCAGAGGTTATTTCACTGATTTTACATGTGGTATTCACATATTCAACTGTGAATATTAATGGTAGAGGAGTAAAAATTGCATAACACAATATAAATGTATAACATATGAAAAGTTCATATGTTTGAAATGTTTTATATTTTACTCCTAGATAAACAGCACAGAATCGATCAATACTAATCCACATTAAATTGGACACATTTAACATTTCAACTGACCTCATACAATATTCAGAAATCCATAGACGACATAAAAATACAGCAAACCAACCATTATAATTACTGATATCTACAGTCGTAAATAATGTGATTATTGCAATAAAACATGCTATTCCATCAAAACTACATTGTGTACGAAACAGAATAGTAGCAGTTCTTGAACCCAAACTTGTAAATGATATAAAAATCAGTGTGAACACATTACATATTACGCCACTTGCATCTACAATACCAGCAATTATGTGATAGACTAAAGGTATTGATTCCTCGACTAGCATTTTATTGAATGTTAACGAGAAAATAGAATTATTCAAGTGTCTTTTTTTAAATTCATTCTATAAAAGGCATGCTTCATATTAAAAATTCTTGAGTGTACATGAAACAAAGTGACCAGTATGTTCTATTACATCACCAACTATTCCTTCTTTTCAAAATCAACATTAGCGGTCAGATAAAAAAAAATAAGTAAATTATATTTTTGCGTTTGATAGGATTGTATTTGATCACTAGTCAGTTATTTGTATTTCTTTGTTGTTTGCATACAATTAAAGAGATGAATATGAAAGCAAATATATTTTGTTTTTTTTCTAAAATTCTAATAAGTGTTGGACACTTCTTATACTGTTATATATGTTCGACATATAATAGTACTCGTTTAAACTACAATTTAAACATTTTTGTTAAAGTTTGTTTGTTTATTTTAAAGATTTATTATATCGCATCACTTAATTGGATAGTTTTAAACGAATACTTTGCTTAACAATTGGTGTATAATGGATGGGGATAAAAGTTAATTTTTGGACATTAAACTAAACACTTCATATAGAAGAATACAATTGACATTATTTGATTGGTTAAATAAATTTTACTGAAATGAATGACAATAAAGAGAATTTTATACTTATGTCCATTCAATGTGTCTTGAATTATTACTGAATTATGCAAGATCAGTTGTTTTTTCATGATTGATATGATGATTCAATACATATCAAAACATTTTTTACTGGTAATCTGAAAATATCTCATAACTATGTAAAGGTACTCCTTATATGTCATCCGAGTTAGAGTTTCAACAGTATGATGTTTTTATGATCTTAAAAGTCTCGATTCTACGTTGTTACTCTGCGTTTGTACTGTAGAAACCTGGTTGTTATTTGTTAGCTAGCAAATTTTGTCTATATTCCTATAGTCGTACGTTAATTACAGTTTGCATAATTTAAGAATAGCAGAATTCGGTGTACCCTTAGTTTTCAAGAATTTTCAACATAGAAATATGATTAATAATAGATGGCTATTTATGTTTCTTTGACAGACGCAGTAAATTTCTTTTAAATTTTCATATAGTAACAGATAATTTGTGAACGATTTTTGTAGGATTTTGCAAGAATTCAAGTTTTCTAAAATGAAATAAAAATGAACTAGTATTCCTTATTATTTAAGTTAGATTATGACTAGCAATTGGAATCCAGGACGCGCGTTTCATCCTATTTTGGGACTTCGTCGGCCGGATGTACCTGCATTCATTCTAATAGTATCCCTTATATTAATTTAACTATCCATCATAAATGTCCTAACGATCTCGTTCACTCATTTTTCACAAGTTTTATTTATAGTAAGGACTTGATCAGTTCAGCAACATTAATCTCAAGAAAATTACACTAAAATAGATTTGGGGACTACCGGTTAAATTCACAGGCCCTGTGGTTAGATGATTACCTGATGCAATGTGTGGATAATTTATTTTACTGATTGATTATATGTTCACTGCGAAGTAAATAACAAAGAGACTACTTAATAGAATTTGCTGTCATGTTGAATTAACTCAGACCAATTAAGCGGTCTTGTACGGAGTATTTCCTCCGCAGTTTGTTCGTGAAGATAATAGGATATAATCTTTGTCTAGCATAAAGCGTAGAAATAACATTCTACAGAGCAAAATCAATACACAGTTTGTCACTTCAAAACTTTAGTCGATTGATTAAACGGAAGATACAGGATTTAGTGCAGTTAGTAGTTATGTAGAAGGTTCTAACATGCGTGTGTGGCTAAAAATTATTGTTGGATTAGTGCATATTTCATGAACAGTCGATTTCTAACGACTTCAGTAAAACTTCTATAACCCATAATAACATCGTGAGAATACCTAAGATGACTTATAGAAGGTGTTCTATATCTCAAAGTGAAATCAATGAATTTTTCTATCAAAATTATATAATTAAATGAATAAACAATTAAAATTACCCTGAGATAATGCAATAAGAATGGGTAGATAAGTTGGTGTAAACTTGATAAATATGAGGTGTAAAAGAACAGGTATAAATGTACATGTACAAAGAAATAAAAGAGAATTTCCCCTTAGCTTCATTATGCTAAAATTATCTTGATGAATTGTAGCCAGCATTAATTCATCAACAATATCTTTTATTCATTTTTACTGTCATAAATCAAATCAAAGAAAAATATTGTTTTCAGTCATTTTACACAACTAAAATAAGATAAATACGCTATGCTGAGGGTAAATGACAAATGTAGTGATTATGATACGTGACATTAAATGATGATTTTATATTGAATTCTGAGGAGGCAGAAAACCTAAAATATATTAATAGCCACGTATTATGAGTTGTATTTGCATTTCTCAAATAATAATTTGATTCGTTTACAGTAAGTAATTCAGTGATACTATTTAAAACAATTTGCTGAAAATTGTACTAAATAGTTACTTTTTAAAAATTAATGAAATCTATTTTGGGGGTATAGTAAACAATGCCTTATTGAATATTTGATATGATCTATAAATTGCTGATATCAAAAATTAGCTTCAGAATAATTTCTGACTGAAAATAAGAATGTAAAGTAATTATATTGTATAGTTAACTTCTATTGAAATACTCTTTCTGTGCTAAAATAAGTAATTTTGATTGATTAATGCGTTGTGAATTTCATTTAAGTTATATCTTCAATATTTAGCAATAATCTTAAAGAATTTATTAGATTTTATTGTATTTCATCAGAAATATAGGTAAATTATGAGAAAGAAGAAAATATGATAACATGATATTCATTTAGAAGTAAATTAACTTTAAGAATTGAAGTAGATTACGCTAAACACTAGAAATTTAGATGATAATTTTAGAATTGTTGATAAACTATTTCATCACATGTATCAACTGACTAGTAAACACTTCTCTTTGGTTATTCAATATATTTTATAAATTATTTAAAAGTATCTAATTGAGAATGTTTAATTTCTAGTTCAAATGAATTTCAATTATATTTAAATTACTATGAAATATGTTAGATATTCAAATCTTTAGAACTCGAACAATTCATTTTAAATTAGAATCCCATTGTAATCTATCTGATAGGTCAAGTGACAATAAAACAAAAAGGAGGAGATTAAAAAATAGAATCTATTTATCTATGATGAAAATTTACTAATTATATAAATATGTTCATTTATAAATGATATCAAATTTTCCTAATGAAAATGTAACAATGATTGAATCGTCATTATATCAAATAGAGAATAATAAAGTACAGAGTAAAGTATGATCATAATCTCTTTTGAAAATAATAAATAAATGCCTATTTATATGATTGATATTTATAATGATTAAAAACAATAAAACTATTTTCATGCAATCATATTGTTCTACTATTTCAATAGAAGTACTTTAACGTAATAATACTTAATCAATTGTTGAAATATTATTAAAACTTATTCAAATGAACTTTAGGAATTAATACATTGAGAATATACTTGTTCTGTATTACATAGTATTATTGACAGTCATGTATGCTATTCGTTATATAATATAAAAGTTATCATATTGCACAAATTACATATACATGTTCAAGTAAATGAATATTTATTCCGTTTTTATAACCTCGTAAACTTAGTTTGAAAAAAAGATTCATATAATTATTCTCTTTTACTTTATGAATATAACAAGTTGTAATTTTTATTTAGATTAAGAATATTATACTTTCCTGTTCATCATGTGCTACTACTGATTATTTTTACACACATCCTTTAAGTTATTTAGGCTTGTGGGATTGAGCAGGTCTACGTTGCTGCTTTTGTAATCAATTTCTATGTTGCAGATAGAGTGTTAATGTTACTTTATTGTGATCATTCAAAGAATTTTAACAATACAACTGCTGGTGGCAATAAAAACATTTTAAAAACCAACTTTAGAAAGTACTGTTCTCGTTTTGAGATTTAAGAAAGTTGTACATTTTGACCGATTTGTTCAAGAAGAATCGAGAAGAATCATTAAAAAGTGTTATAAAGAAATCAATAAGTTGAATAACGGATTTTATTAAATATAATGTTAGTAATGTAATAAGATGTGGTTGATCTAAAAACTGCTACCTATTCGCAATACTCAATTAGAATAATCTGGCCGACTATATGCCTATCAAGGCATACATATATAGAACGGAAATTTAATGATGGTTAATTAACTAAAGGGTAAAATACCTACAATATTATAAGTGAAAATTAAGAAATATGTAAAATGAAGAGCGTAAGATTTTGTTTAATTTATAAAAGAAACTAATATTTTTAAAACGAAGTTGTTTATTTATGCCTTCATAATATGATGACATTCTGCCACAATATTCGTGTACATTGAGACCTCATATTCGTTCCATTTAATTTCCACACAATCGAATTCGTGTAGTATTTCGGTAACTACCATTAAATACCCGTGTACTTGTCTATATTACATCCAAAACTAATCTCATTTACTCTTGAATATCCACAAGGTGGTAACTGAAACCTTTATAAATAAAGATAACACACCCATTGAGTGAGATAGTTGAATATAGAGACTTAACACCCTAATAGGTAAAGCAATGATGCTCGAAATGATAAATACTGGGTTCATGTCACTGTATGAATTTAAAACTTAGAATACCAGTAACTAAACGATTATAATTTGTATTGATACCCATTTTCCTTAAATTAAATGATTATTACGGTAGAATCTTCAGTTTAGCTATTCATCGTGGAAAATATATAACTACCTCTGTATAATGAGTTTAAACTCCGCTTATCACTATTTATATGCTTCAATAAATTTTGAGCGATCGTTTTAACCAGATAAAAATTAATAAATACAAATATTTTCCCATCAGTTCGACAATAGTTTCTTTTATCTGTAAGGTCATATCTATACAATTTAAAGAGATTTATTTTCATTCTTTTGAAAAATGAATGTCAATTTCGTTAAAATAATTATCCTTTTCTTAATCGACAGCTTTGTTCTAACAATAACTTAGATGAAGTCACCGTAATATCCATATTCTTTACTAAAACAGGGAGGGATTATGTCGAGATTGTTGTTAAACCTTATAGATTATATTATCTTATGACGCCGCACGACAGTTGAAAAAATATATATATATATATATATATATATATATATATATTGGAATTAAGTAATTCAGAAGATTATTAAATAAACTTAAGACATGAAGACAAGACAAATTAATAGTCTTCAGCACATAACTAAATGATTAATTTGAGTCGGTTTATTTAATAAACGTTTACTGTTTCTGAATAAAAGCTAGTACAAACTCTTTGGATCAGATACAGTAGTAAAAATTATTATTTTGGAGAGAAAGTAGTCGAGTTATAATCAAAAAAGGTCTCTTTGGATACTAGCCTATCGTATAATACTACTGAATGAACCTGATTGTATCAGGTTTTCCACAAGGTTCATTTTACTGATATGCAATCAATTCCGAACATTCATAATACCTAGTCTGAGAGGAAATGATTGTATTTTGTGACTAATAATTTTACACTATAAGTTACATAAACGATGATCATATTTTTGTACTTAGTGGTTAATTATATAAGTGACAATCAGATGTAACCATCGATTTAGTGTGTTTAATTAACATAAATTAACTATGAAGCATTTAATTTGGTAGTTGCACTGTAAAAATCTAAGAACCTCGAAATAAAGACAGGCCTACTTCAGTTACTCATAGTGAACAGGATGGTAAGATTTTGATTAACGAGTGAAAGAAACAGAGTTTGAAATATTACAAACTTCCTTATCTAAGGTATTTTAGTTCCAAACAAGTATAAAATAGAAAATGCCAGTCATCAATCATAACACTGTTGAGTGTACCAGTGAGTGACACATCATTAAGCAGATATGATCAGTGAAGCTCGACTATATCGGCTATGAGGCAGTTAACCATTAGTGGTAATAGATAAGGTAGCACAAATATTTCACCAATTAACTAAAGTTAGAAAAAATTCTTAACCAGTGAATGCGTGCCTGTCGGCTCAGTGGTCTGATAGTTGAGTGTTCGTTACAAAGCCTGAACGTTATAACCTCAATTTCCTGACGTGGCCGTGGTTGTTCACTGCTGGGTAGTTTCATGGTAGGATGAAACGGTTTTCTAGGGCTTTGTGGTTCCCGGCACTTGTTTAAGCATGTCATCTCTTTATTTCAGATTCAGTAATCACTACTACACCTAATTCGTATCATGCAAATATTAGCAGTTCAATGAACAAAACACCTATATATACTAAAGCGTTACACTATACTTAGTGGCACTGAAAATAAATAAACTGAAACCCACTAGACGACCAAGTGATATAAGTTCTAGCCATTAAGTTTTTTCTAACAATTCATTTAAAGAAACAGCGTAAGTTAACCTCACTGAGTATTTACTTCAAGAATCTGTAATTATTCTTCGTATATTCTAATCAATATTGTAAGCATGAAACAGTAAATTCATTACATATGTGCTTCAAGGAATAGATCTATGGGTTGGAAGTTTTCTGTGGAATGTATCGGAATACATTTTAGCTTGTGAGCATTCTCTATTGTCAGTGGCATCAAGTATATTAACTGAATAAATCATTAATGAAACTTCATAGTTTCGACATGAGATAAAAGTCTCTTTAATTCTTTGATGCAATTCTAAGAAGATGAAATCACTGACTCATTCAAACATAAATACAAATTTAAACCTAAGTCAAAAGTCAAACCTATGGTCAGTCAAATAATATATCGCAAAAATTAGAAAAAGATGATTTTATGACGAAAATAGCATTAAAACAGTCTTAGTACAAAAGTCGTAATTTTATAGTTGGTAAATGGAAAACGTAAAATTTGAAAATATTACTTTTATCTTCTAAAAACCTTTGATAGCCTGAACATATAAGTAATCACATTATTGATGATGCAAAATTATTAACACTAGTGAGTATTAATAAATATTATAGTTTATTATTGTAGTACATTGTGTATATTGATTCATAGCCTTCATGGATTCAAAAGATAATATTAGATCATGGTGAAAACAAGTAGTCAAAAATCAAATCGTTAAATCAGTCAAAACAAAATCTACAGGATTTCCAAGATATTCTACAAAGAAAGTTATTCAGAAAAAAAAATTCAATGAAATATAGCAGTATTAGTGCATTCAAGAATAATGGCTCGAAAAAAAATTAGAAAACATCCCAAAAAAATTCAAACAATAAAAAAAAAATATTTAAAAAAATATAGACTTAGAAAAGCATATTCAGTTTCTCGACGAGTAAGCACAAAAATCATTAAAAGGATTCAAATCACAACATCTTCATTGAATTCATTGTTGTTGGCGATGTGAATGTGCTAGGCGTAGTTATTGATATTGTAAAGTAGGATTGTTGTAGTAGTAGTTGTGATGTGATGTGTTATGATATGTTGTGTATTGTTTAGTATTGTTGTGTTAATTCATGGAATGTATTATGCATTGTAATGTGCAAGCTCCGTATGAATAGTTAGAGTTTGTGTTTCTGCATATTTGTGGAGTTGTAGTGATTGTGGTGCTAGGCATTGATATTATTGTTAGTAGTTGAATGTTGGATGGTGTTGGAGTGGGGAAATCATGTAGGCGCGCGAGTCGGGGGTATAGCTCAGTGGTAGAGCATTCGACTGCAGATCGAGAGGTCCCCGGTTCAAACCCGGGTGCCCCCTTCCCTTTGCCACAATCAATCACATACTGACACACAATATATTACAAAAACTAACTAGCTAACTAACTACTACACCATATACCATTCACTATCACTATCAATATCTACCTACATTGACTTTGAATAGGCCAACCCAAACCACTGGCACAATCCACTCATCCATCTGATAGATGAGTACCAACCACAATTCTACAATCAACTGCACATAACCAACCCTGTCTGATACAAACGAAATGCTAATGCTCCGACAAAGACGCTCCATTTACCAATACTCTTTTCCACTGTTCCTCCTTCTCATGTCTCATTTGTGTTGCACATCGATATCGGTAAAATTGTCAAATCGTCAAATATTTGTGATCAATTGTCATTCGAAGTATACTGTGCCCATCGTGTAATCGTGTGTTCGCACTAATGTATTCATTAACTGGAGGATATTGAGAAAATCAATCACGTCTTCATCGAATTGCTAATGACCACGTTCAATGTTGTCGTCGTCATATGATCGAAATCACTGATTAATTTGTAACCTCCTACCATCGACGAACAGTTGTGCATTTTAATCCGCATTCGCCTACAATCTCCACACGTGGTAATTGATACTCTGTGACAAATTGACAGTCGATATCGATGTTGAACGTCATTTCAAATATCACACTATCAATGTGGGGTGTTAGAGATAGTGTAGAATGGATTATCGATGAGAAGGTGAATGTGCATGCATGTGCACTCACGACTACACCTAAACACGTCTCGACGTAGTGATCATGCGATACTGTGTTTGTCGAGTGTCTGGCAACTGCACGCAATAACGCACATCTCCACCGATTTCGTGAAATCACATTCCTCTTACACTGACTACCAGATATTCATGTTGAGTGGGCTTCGATAGGAATACTCCGTTTGTCGACGAGTGAACATACGAATCATTACGAGGATTCAAATCACATCATCTTCATTGACTTCATTGTTGTTGGCGATGTGAATGTGCTAGGCGTAGTTATTGATATTGTAAAGTAGGATTGTTGTAGTAGTAGTTGTGATGTGATGTGTTATGATATGTTGTGTATTGTTTAGTATTGTTGTGTTAATTCATGGAATGTATTATGCATTGTAATGTGCAAGCTCCGTATGAATAGTTAGAGTTTGTGTTTCTGCATATTTGTGGAGTTGTAGTGATTGTGGTGCTAGGCATTGATATTATTGTTAGTAGTTGAATGTTGGATGGTGTTGGAGTGGGGAAATCATGTAGGCGCGCGAGTCGGGGGTATAGCTCAGTGGTAGAGCATTCGACTGCAGATCGAGAGGTCCCCGGTTCAAACCCGGGTGCCCCCTTCCCTTTGCCACAATCAATCACATACTGACACACAATATATTACAAAAACTAACTAGCTAACTAACTACTACACCAGTATACCATTCACTATCACTATCAATATCTACCTACATTGACTTTGAATAGGCCAACCCAAACCACTGGCACAATCCACTCATCCATCTGATAGATGAGTACCAACCACAATTCTACAATCAACTGCACATAACCAACCCTGTCTGATACAAACGAAATGCTAATGCTCCGACAAAGACGCTCCATTTACCAATACTCTTTTCCACTGTTCCTCCTTCTCATGTCTCATTTGTGTTGCACATCGATATCGGTAAAATTGTCAAATCGTCAAATATTTGTGATCAATTGTCATTCGAAGTATACTGTGCCCATCGTGTAATCGTGTGTTCGCACTAATGTATTCATTAACTGGAGGATATTGAGAAAATCAATCACGTCTTCATCGAATTGCTAATGACCACGTTCAATGTTGTCGTCGTCATATGATCGAAATCACTGATTAATTTGTAACCTCCTACCATCGACGAACAGTTGTGCATTTTAATCCGCATTCGCCTACAATCTCCACACGTGGTAATTGATACTCTGTGACAAATTGACAGTCGATATCGATGTTGAACGTCATTTCAAATATCACACTATCAATGTGGGGTGTTAGAGATAGTGTAGAATGGATTATCGATGAGAAGGTGAATGTGCATGCATGTGTACTCACGAATACACCTAAACACGTCTCGACGTAGTGATCATGCGATACTGTGTTTGTCGAGTGTCTGGCAACTGCACGCAATAACGCACATCTCCACCGATTTCGTGAAATCACATTCCTCTTACACTGACTACCAGATATTCATGTTGAGTGGGCTTCGATAGGAATACTCCGTTTGTCGACGAGTGAACATACGAATCATTACGAGGATTCAAATCACATCATCTTCATTGACTTCATTGTTGTTGGCGATGTGAATGTGCTAGGCGTAGTTATTGATATTGTAAAGTAGGATTGTTGTAGTAGTAGTTGTGATGTGATGTGTTATGATATGTTGTGTATTGTTTAGTATTGTTGTGTTAATTCATGGAATGTATTATGCATTGTAATGTGCAAGCTCCGTATGAATAGTTAGAGTTTGTGTTTCTGCATATTTGTGGAGTTGTAGTGATTGTGGTGCTAGGCATTGATATTATTGTTAGTAGTTGAATGTTGGATGGTGTTGGAGTGGGGAAATCATGTAGGCGCGCGAGTCGGGGGTATAGCTCAGTGGTAGAGCATTCGACTGCAGATCGAGAGGTCCCCGGTTCAAACCCGGGTGCCCCCTTCCCTTTGCCACAATCAATCACATACTGACACACAATATATTACAAAAACTAACTAGCTAACTAACTACTACACCATATACCATTCACTATCACTATCAATATCTACCTACATTGACTTTGAATAGGCC